>CM038227.1:40458676-41058676 GCA_021442155.1 Cymbidium sinense | reverse complement strand
ACGGGCCATGACTCAAATCTTCAATGAACTCATCCATCATTAGGTTGAGTGCTACGTTGATGATGTAGTAGTCAAGAGAAGAGAAAAGAAAGACCGTCTATTTAACTTGAGAGTAATTTTTGAACGGTTAAGAAAATATAACCTCAAAATGAATCTCGTGAAGTGTGCATTTGGAGTAGCTTCAGAGAAATTCTTTGGGATTGTTGTCCAACACCGGGGAATAGAAATAGATCAAGAAAAAATCTAAGCTATTTTAGAAAATGCTACCTTCTAAGAGTTTAAATCAACTCAAATCCTTCCAAGGATGGCTGGTGTATCTAAGATGCTTTATTTCCAACCTATCAGGGAGATGCAAGTCATTCGCAACACTTGTCCAAAAGGATGCCAAGTTTAAGTGGGATGATAAGTGTCGATGCCTTTGAAGATATCAAGTATTTGGTGAAGCCACCCGGTTCTAGCCCCCATCTAGCCACTCATCCTCTACACTACTGCATTGTATGACACTAGCCAATAACGAAGCGAAGGAGAGTGCTCTCTACTACCTCAGTCGTTGTCTAATTCCTGCTGAAGCAAACTATCCACCTATTGATAAACATATACTAGCTTTGATCTTTGCATCTCAAAAGCTATGGCACTATATGCTTTCTCGAAAGGTAAACTTGATTTTCAGAACCAATCCACTGCTGTATCTCATGACATGACCAATGCTATCTGGTCGTTGATGGTACATGATTCTCTCATAGTTTGATATCACATTCATACCCCTCCATACGATAAAAGGATAAGCACTAGCATATTTCTTAGTAGCACACTCACTTCCCACTGATTCTCTGCTTAGTGATGATCTCCCTGATGAACAAATCATGAACTTATGGGAGGTTAACAATCACCATTGGGAGATGTATTTCGATGGTGCAGCTTCTTTCCATAATGGGGAAGCACCACGAACTACTCTTCTAGGAAAGTCAGGGGTAGGATTAGTTCTCCTAACTTTTGATCGTGATGTGATGAGATTCTCATACTATCTTTCCAACCCCAACCAAGCGGTATGAGGCTTTGATCTGATGCAGGTTAAACCATCACTATCAGTGTCAAGAGTATCAACATTTTTTGGGATTCTCAGTTGGTCATCAACCATATTGTCAGGTCCTACAAGGTTCTCAAACCCAAGCTTCGTCATTACCATGAGTATACCATGAAGCTGTTGGCCCAAATCCCTGAAGTCAGCATCTACAAGGTTCCCCGAGCAGAGAATGCAATAGTAGATGCTTTGGCCAAACTTACCAAAGAATTGGCATGTCTGGAAGATGAGTCCATTCCAATAATGGTCCAAAATAGGCAAGTCCTATCTCTTATTGATGCTAAACTCATTGAGAGACTTTCTCTTGAAGGAGAGGTTACCGTTGCCTATAAGGACAAGGAGCTGGATTGGAGGCAACCGTTCATAGACTATTTGAACACTAGCAAACTATCTCAAGAAAGTCACAAGCCCATCAGGTGAAACAGAGAGCTCTCCCCTATGCACTCGTTGATGGCACTATGTACCAATGATCCTCTGATCAAATGTGTTATGTTGTTTAGAAAAAACATGAAGCTCATGGCATTGTAACTGAGGGTACATTCAGGTCTATGCGGATCACATCAATCCAGTTTGAAGATGAAGATGAAGATCAAGAGACTAGGATACTATTAGTCTTTGATGATTACAGACTGCATGGATGTAGCTAGGAGATGCCATCAGTGTCAGGTACATAGTGTGGTCTTACATCAACCACCCAATATTCTACACCCTACATTGGCCTTATGGCCATTCAAGTGTTGGGGTATCGACATTGTGGGTCCAATTGATCCTCCTTCTTCCATGGGTCATCGGTTCATCTTAGCTGCCAACGACTACTTTTCCAAGTGGGCAGAGGCAATCCCACTCAAAGAGGTCACATCTTAGCATGTACTTTAGTTTTTTAGGAATCATATCATGTATATGTCCGTGGTGCCTCGATGAATTATATATGATAATGGTACTACATTCAAAAGCACCAAGATCAACAGCTTCGCCAGAAGACATAGTATAGATTAGAGATACTCCACCATCTACTATCTCAAAACAAATGGCTTAGCGAAAGCATTCAACAAAACTCTCATCCAAATACTAAAGAAGACTCTTGATGATAACAAGCAGTAGTGGAATGAGCAGTTAATTGAAGCCTTGTGGGCCTACCACACTACATACCGAACTCCAACTCAATCTACCCCATTTTCCTTAGTGTATGAGTTCAAAGTTGTTCTGCCATTAGAAGTTCAACTCTCATTGCTAAGGATAGCATTGGGTAGCAAGATTACTATAGAGCAGAATGAAAAGTTACGGTTAGAAGAACTCGAAGGTTTGGAGGTAAACTACGGGCATGCGAATCTCAAGTTGTACAAGGCCAAAATGATTCAAGCTCACAACAAGGCAGTCTAGGTCTTTGAGTAGGAGAACTTGTGTTAGTCCTAAGGAGACCAATTATTGCCCGTCGAAACATGGGAGGCAAGTTTGAACCAACTTGGGAAGGTCCCTATGTCATAGAGAAGGCCTACCAAAGGAGGATCTTATCAGCTTATTGATTGTAAAGGGGAACACCCGATGCTTCCAATTAATGTGCTCTATTTGAAGAAATATTACCCATAAAAATCATGTTTAAAAATAATTCTATCAATCAACAAAAATCTGATTCCATTTCATCAAAATCTCCTCTTCTTTTGAAGCATTATTTTCTTATCTTGCGAATTCATCGTGATGTGTTTAGGGTAGGTGTATGCGTCCCCCAGTGGCATCTTATCCCTCTTTCACAACACAAACACAATCTCCTAGTTCTATTAAAATAGGTGTGAGAGAATCTAAGAGGCATCCTATTTTGATTAGCACAACCAAGTTAGGTATGAGAGAACCCAAGCGGCATCTTTTCTGGGTGGGAAGTCTCATTTTCCACCAGTGTCACCATTTCATCAAAATCCCCAAGCATGTTTAAGGTAGGTGTAAGAGAACCTGAGAGGCATGTTATTCCTTTTAACACAAGCATAAAAATAAACACATATCTTTTGTTTTGGGCTACTTTGATGTGGGAGCAAGCCCCATGTGGCACTCACTCATTAGCTGCTCTAGGTCAGGTCTACATGTCACCTCGCTAGTATATCACCCCAGTGGTCATTTATTATAGGATGTGAGTCCCCGTTCTTTCTTCCTAATTTTACCATTGCAAACCAACGAGCATCTTGTTAGTATGGTAGACTTCACTGCCCAGCCAGTAAGCTACCTCGTGTTGATTTTATTTAAGAAACTGTGAGTCCCTGAGCTTTCTTCTTGAACTAATCATCATGATCTAACTGGGTCGAGTATCTTTGAGGTTTAGGATAAGCCCCCCAGAGGCTCCTTTCCTCTTGACTACTTTTGAATCAACATAAGTCCCCCACTGGCATTCACTCAGTAGTCTCCCTAGGTCGGATACTTTTGTCAAGCTATCCTGTCAGTTCCATAGAGGATGTGAGTCCCCGAGCCTTCTTCCTAGGCTGATTATTGTAAACTGATGTGCACCTTAAGTTGGTTGATGTTCACTATGATGACAGCGACTCACTTGGTAGATACACCACTATTGTTAGATGTGAGTCCTCGTGCTTTCTCCTTGAGTTGGCCAGCAAATACCCATTTTGATGTATGACTAGCCCTGTCATTTTCTCCAGAGTTTTAAATTAAGCCCTTAGCAGCCCCATCCCCTGCGGCACTCTATTTGGATCACGTATTTTACAACCCCATTTAAACACTACCTAGGTTACTTTCAGATTAGGCAGTTCCCCTTTCCTAGTAGCCACCCCTATGATTGGAGACTTTGTTCAGTGGATGTGTAGATTCTCCCTTAGTTCAGTAAGTCTGAGATAAGTCTAGGCTGATATAAGCTCCTTCTCAGTTTGATCCCTCATAAACTAATAAGGTCCATGATAAATAAACTAAATAAATAAATAAAATATTCGCTTGTGGATTAGGAATTCAAGCTCCCAAAGGGCCCTTTTTTCCAAGGAGGCATCCTATCTTAAGGGCAGTGTCAACAAAACTCCTTATAGGAATTGCCTGATTACCTGAGTTGAGATAAATCCCTGAGTCGGTGCTCACTCCGAGTCACCTTTTGGTCGAGGTCAATCTATTTTTCCACAAGCAGGTTACCCCGACAGTTATTCAGCTTTGGAAGACATAAGACTATGAGGCATTCTTTTAGCATGATGCATGGCCGACAGGCGACCAGGTGGGTTGATTTATTGCCCAAAGCAACTGATCACCCCAATGGTATTTTATAGTGGGAGACATGAGTCCCCGAGCTTTGTTCCCTCGAATTGATCATTGCAAATCGAAAGGCACTCCTTTGGTTGGATAGTTCTCCCATCGGCCGAGAAGTTACTCTCTTTAGTTCAGTAAATCTAAGATAGGTATAGGCTAATATAAGCTCCTTCTCAGTGTGATCCATCACAAACCAACATAATCCATCAAAATAAATAAGTCTAAAAGATGAAATTAATCTTTGACTATCTTTGAGCTGAATTAAATCTCACTCAATAGTCAGCCTTAGGTCGGGTTCGATCTATTGCCTTGCCAACCGATCACCCTAGTGGTTTCTTTTTTCTAGAAGATGTGAGTCCCCGCACTTTCTTCTTAGGACTTAACCATTGCACATCGAAAGGCGTCCCTCTGGTTGGTTAGTCCTACCTTATGGTTGGTAGAATATTTCCTTCAAATTGGTAAATCTTAGTTAGCCCAAGGCCACCACGGCCCCTACTCAGTATAGTCCATCGCAAATCGATGGGACCCATCAAAATAAAACTAAAAAATAAAATTAATTTTGACTATCTTTGAGCTGATTTAAGTCCTCCAGAGGCATTCACTCAATAGTCAGCCTTAAGTTGGGTTCGATCTGTGGCGTTGCCAATGGGTTACCCCAACAATTGGTCCCAACTTTGGAGGATGTAAGTCTACTATGCTTTCTTCCTAGTACAACTGATGCACACCGAAAGGAATCTCTCTGGTTGGTTAACCCTACCTTGTGATTAGTAGACTATTCCCTTTAGATTGGTAAATTTAAGTTAGCCCAAGGTCCCCATGGCCCCTACTCAGTGCAGTCCATCGCAAACTGATGGGTTCCATCAAAACAAATCTAAAAATGAAATTAATCTTGACTATCTTTAAGTCAATATATGTCCCCTAGTGGAATTCACTCAACAGTCAGCCCTAGGTTGGGTTCGATCTGTTGCCTTGCCAATGGATCACCCCCAGCAACTGGTCCCCACTATGTAGGATGTAAGTCTACTATACTTTCTTCCTAGTACAACTGCTGCACACTGGAAGGCATACCTTTGGTTGGCTAGTCCTACTATGTGTTTAGTAGACTACCCCTTTGGATTGGTAAATCTGAGTTAGGTCTAGGCCTCCATGGCTCCTACTCAATGTAGTCCATCGCGCTGGGTCCATTTCAAAATCCAAAATTAAAAATCTAAAACAAACAAAAAATAATCAATCAATCCAAATCAAATCTTTCGCTTCTCCTCAGTGAGATGCTAATTCTTCTAGCTCCCCAGCAGACTTAGAATTCTAGTCCCTTAGTGGATTTCACAACCCCTCCCTTGTGGATGACTTGAACTTGCCTCTCTAGTTGAAAGCTCACCTTTGTATCCCCAGTGGAGTCAAAACAAACACAATTAAACAAACAATAAATTGAAATAAATTCAACCCTCTTCCCCAGCGAAACTTAATTAAACAAATCAAATTTCTCCCTAGCGAGACTCAAATCAGATAAAACCTCTCATCCCCTTGTGGATGACTTGAACTTACCTCCATAGTGGAAGGTTCACATACTCTATCCCTAGTGGATTCCTCCTTCCCTCTTTTATGTCCTTGACATAAGTAGAGCCACATTGCACTAAGCTCTGGATTCCTTCTATACCTCGAGTTAGGAGTAGATTTTCTCTGTTAGTGCTTGTGATTGTTCGATGTTGTTGATCATTTCGGTCAACACCAGTACGTGCGGTGTTCCTTGTCAATCACACCACACCTATTGGGCGCCCTTTGTTGACCTCATTTTTAGGATGAGCTCTCAACTCCTTCATCTTAGACATAGGACTCCTCTTAGACTTTAAGAGTTTCTTACTCTTAAGACACATCTAGTGATCGGTGGACACTTAGCCTAACCCTAGAGACTTAGAAGAGTTAATCATAGGAATAGGTCATGCCTTAGGGGTGTTAGGAAAATTTGCCTACCCTATACCTTGAACCAACTCCTCACTTTCTTCCTTCAAGTCAAATTCAAATCAACTCCAAACTCATATATATTTCAACTACAAATCAAACCTTGAATCAATTTTAATGGATTTTCTCAAATCATAAATCAATTCCAAATAATTGAAACCCAAGATTGAAATCCAAATTCAAATTCCAAAAATCTTTCCTAAGCCCTTTGATTCTATCTTATGGACTTAGCTCAAATCAAATCCAAATCAATTCAAATTAAAGAATTTTTTTCACAACTCACTTATATTTTCATTTATATTCACATTTATAAATTAAATATAAATTCAAATCAATCAAACTGAATCCAAAACTCAAATTCAAATTTCAAAACTCTTTCCTAAGCCCTTTGATTCTATCCTATGGACTTAGATCAAATCAACTCCAAATCAATTAAAATTCAAGAAATTTTCTCATAACGCACTTGTATTCTTATTTATATTCACAAATATAAATGAATCAAAAATTTAAATATCCAAAACCAAATTCAAAACTCAAACTCAAATTCAACCAAAATCCAACCTAAGTTTTTCAAGTCAAATTCTTGAACTTGGCCAAATCAAACTCAAATCAAGCCAAACCCTTGATTTTTCTTCATGATTTAATCAATCCTTCAATCATGAATCCAAATATAAACATAAAATTCAATCCTCAAACCAAAACTAAATTCAAAATCAAACCCAAGTCAAACTCATGTTCATCCTTTAAACTTGAAGGTGGCAAATGGATCAAAACCCATTTGACTTCAAATATCTTCCAAATGGATTTATATTTCAATCATAAATCCATATGCGAGTTCAACCAAACTTGAATCAAGCCTTGATCAAGCCAACCAAACCCAATTGGCTCACTTGACGCAAAGTGGTCAATTTGACCTACATAAATCAAAATCCAATTTAATTCAAATCAAAGTGAATTAAGCCAATCCAAACTTCATGTCATGTTTGTTGATCATCATAGGTTAATCAATTGTCATGAATTGGGTCAAACTAAGTCAACTAGCCACCAAGTCAACCCTTTAACCCATATGAACCCAAATCAACCAAATTGCAACCTAAACCAAATTAATTCCAACCAATGGCTCAAGTTCACTCCAAATTGATTATTGAACTTGACCAAATCCTCTATTAAACCTAATTTGACCAATTGGCCAACTAGACCCAACCTATCCCAATTGACTATGAACCCAACTTGACTTAAAAGGTCAAATCAATCCAAAATCAAATTTAAACCAAATTGATTGGAAACAAAGATACCAATATATTTTAAATGATCAACCAAACCCAAACTAAGTCATGATTCAATCCAATTTGGTCAATTTGGCTAAATCGGCCAACTTAGCCCAAAATGACTTAAAGGATCAAATTGACCAAAATCTAGATTAAATCCAAATTAAACTAAATTAATTGAAATTAATTAAACCAATACACTCTAAATAGTTATTTAAACTTGACCCAATTATTTTTTTGACCCAATTTGACCAATTGGTCAACCTAACCCATTTTGACCTAATTTAAACTAAATGGGTCAAATTAACCCAAATTAAACCAAATGAACTTCAAATGACATGAAATTTGGTCCAACATACTTTTGACCCATTTCAAATCTACTCAAATTAAATTTAATGTAAAATGATCACTTTTCCCTTAGGTCAAAGGCATCCCATGAGAAAAGACAGTTTCTCAAGTGGTCATTTCTCTTCCTTGGCCACTTGGCACTCATCCGTTGGTACACATAGGCACCAAAAACACTAATTTTATGACCTAAGGAGTGGTTGGGGAGCCATGACTCATGGGGAGGTGAAATCACCTCACCTCTTCCATTGGAACACTTGGCATGAAGGACACTCACCTCCCCTTAGCTAAGACACTCATTTGTCCTTTATGGTAGCCACTTTCCATACCTTAGCCAACCATAGGGAGCCACCTAGGATGATTCTCTTCCATTTCCAACCACCCCAAGCCAAATGACATGAGTTTGTAGCCAAAATTTTAAATAAAAACTAGATTTTAGTTCATTTTCATTACTTTTGATTCCAAGGCTTTAAAGGCTGAAGAAAACCCCCATTTCCCTCATTCTCTTCTTCGAAGAGCTCCCAAAGCCTTTGGCAATCATCCACACTTCATTTTGGAGAGAAATACTTCAAAACTAAGTGGATTTCGGCGAGGAAATGATGATCATAGAAGGAAACTTGGTTTCAACGTGAAAGCAAAGATCCAAGCTCAGTCCAAGGCTTCTTCCCTCACTGGCTTCGAGTCACCACCATCGGTGAAAATCATCCTCGATGAGATAACCTTCAAAAATCGTAGCTGACCTTAGGATCTCACATTTTATGATGATTTTTGTGTGATTTTAGAATCTACCCTAAATAATCCCGCATTTTTACTTTGAATCATCCCAATTAGAAAATGAATTTTTTCGGTGCGAATCGATGCAAAACTAGTCCTTTCATACAAGTTTTCACTTGGAAACCCTCTTTTTAAAAAAAATAGTTTGATTTCACTGTTCATCGCAGGCGAGCTGTAATCGTCATCCGATCCTGCAGTTCGCGGGATCGGACGACTCGGATCGCACATGGATTGCGCGATCTAGGCCTTAGTATCACTTGATGTGATCTGGACCGTCCGATTACACAGTTCACATGAACGGCTGGTCCGCGATCGCATCTACGGATGATCGGATGGTCCAGAGCAAAGTGCGGGTCGCTCAGCGTTGATTTGTTTCACTTTCGTCGGCGGGTGATCGACCTGCGTGAATCGCTTCGACAAAGTGGCATACGCAGCGACACCATGCATTCAATTGCGTGGCGCCATGTGGTGCCGCGTTGCCACATCATCGCCACGCGGATTTTTTGATTTAAAAAATTAATTAAATCACCTAAAACTTCAAAAATTCATAGAAAATAAAATACTTAACCAAAAATTACAAATAAAACTTTGTTGGATTCATCTTTCTGAGAGGAATCCAAAAAACTTAAAATCCCCAAATTATACTAAGTATTTTGAGATTAATTTGAGTTTTAGTAAAAGTAAAATTTCTTTAATTAAACCAAAAATACATGTCAGGTTAAGTTGAAATTTTCAAAAAATAAAATTGATATAAAACTACACTTACCATAAAAATTTCAAGTTAAAATAACCTTTAGATTAAAAGATATTGAATTTTGAGTGCCAAATAATTTATTTTAATAAAATAAATTAGCAGAATTTATAAAAATCACTTAAATCAATTGAAACTTCCTAAATTCATAATTAATTTTTAAAAAATTTAAAAAATACAAAATCACATTCATTTTAAAGATAACTCAGAGAAAAATATAATATAATTATTTTTAATTAAATTTGAACAGTAGATTTTTCTTAATTATTTAAAAATTTAAATTTCATTAATTAATTCCAAACTTCTAAGGAATGTTTAGTGGGAAGACTTCTACCTACCCTAATTTTATTGGAATTTATTAATGAGTTAATCAAGAAAATTAATTAATGAATCTCTAATCACTCTAATTTAGGGTTAAGAATATGAACTGGTTTAATTCCTTGATTGAGTTAATTAAACTTTATTTAAGTGATTAGGAGGTTTATGGAATGATTTATGGATATTCTCCTTAAGCTATTTCCTAAACTCTCTTTCTTCCTTAATCCAAATCTAATTGGGGTTAATCCACTAATGATCTACTTAATCAAATCAAATTCTCAAAATTAAAATTCATCCAAAACTTAATCAATCCTTCTTGGGTAGATACTTAGGTGTTCAATAACCTAAGTAAACTTAAGGAAATCATACCTAACCCATATGTGGGAAAGGTTATGAAAGTACTTAAATTAAATCCTTTAGCTTAATTAATCATTAATTGTGTGCTAATTGCATTATGTACCTTTCTTTCCTGGGATGCATTGTTGATTTAAATTTCTTTTGGTTTTATGTCATATATTGGCTCATAATTATTTGATTAAATATGTTAAAGTAGTATAAGTAAGGGGTAATTAATGAACTTAATCTACACCTTAACCTAACCAAAGCATAAAATTAATCTAATCACCTAAAAATTAAACTAAAATAATACATGTGGGAATCTATAAGGACCAGAAACCTTCTCACACCTTCCTAATTCAAATAAAACTCAAAATAAAATGAAAGTCTCTTTAAACAACTTTTAATTCTCTTTAAATGATCTTACTTCATAAGATTATCTTTAGAATTAATTAGGGTGAGTACATGTTACATCACTTTATTTCTTTCCTAACATGTTAAATGTATATATCATATAAGTTTCATACAATCATGCTTTTCAAAAATCAAATTCAAAATGAAATATTTTCTTTATGTCAAATTGCACATTTTGGCTAAAATAAAATGGTATTATCACTATTAAATTCAAAACTATTTTTAAAATCTATAAATCAAATACCTAAACTGAATGTGCTACTTATAATTATTTATAAGCTTGCATGTGGATATAAATATGAAGATGTGTATAGTGTACTTTTTTCTTCTTTTCTCTTGCATAGTTTGAATAGATTTGGCAAAATATAGTACATTTAAAAGAACATAACACTTGCTAACACCTTTCCTATTCATTTCTATGATATTACTTAAAGAAGGACATCCTTACACTTATATAAATTGCATAACCAAACTAAAACAAATACAAACTTTTGTATCTTTCTTTTCCATTCATTTCTTTATACATATGCTTGTATTTAAGAAAAGTGGTATATTACCGGACAACCGAGATTGTGGGCTAAGTAGCTAAGTAGGTCTTGTTTACACTTGGTTAACAATGTTGTATTTTATGCCTCTCATACATACATGTGTGCATGTGAAAATGGATAAGAAAATCTTTTCTACTTAATGAAAAATCATAAAGCATTCAAATTTTCTTAAGTAACTCACTTAGCATTCTCTTTCCATGCATTTATTTTTGTACATGCACATGTATTTAAGAAAAGTGGTATATTAGTCTGGATAACCCCGGGGTTGTGAGGCTTTAAGTATCCCTAAGTAGGTCTTGTACCTTACACCGCTGGTTAACAATGGCATTGTAATCACTTATATCTTTTATACTTGTAGATGTGCATATAAAAAATGGATAAAAGAATCACTCTCTTCTACTTAACAAAATCATGCATACATGAAATATTCCAAGTTTCCTTAAGCAACCTCTTAGCATTCATTATTAAGGGTGCTAAATACTTGCATCGCATGTATAGATATTCATTTATGTGCATGCTACACATGTGGGAAAGAAATAAAATATTGTGTATTTTGTGATAGTAATTCACTTTACTTAATCTTAAATTGCCTTTCTTTTTGAATAGATTTATTTAGAGAAAGTTTGAACTTAGGATTTATTAAAAATACATAATAAAACATTCACTAAATAAAAATCCTTAATGAATCTATTTTAGAAATTGTTTAAGGTAGGGAGAAAAGAGATGTTCTCTTCTCTTTTCCTCTCTTTACAACCTTTAGTAATTAAGTAGGTTCATTCAAACCAAATCAAATCATCAAATAAAATTAACCCATATCAACTAAACAACTTAAATGAGACCACCCTTCTAAGTTGAACATTTTCATATTTAGAAAATGCTAACCTTAAAGCCTAGCTAAGCATACCACACAAACCTTACATGGCACACACATTAGGCTAAGTCACCACTTCTAGTCCTATGTTAGGGCGGTGCATGGTTTGATATTTACTATTATTTTATGATGTTGTGTTTTAGTTTGGATGTTAGGGTGTATGTGTGTAGAGTGAATGGTAGGACAATTTAGTCTAATCATTGTCTTCTGTAGGGGATTGTGCTTAAGGGGCGCTTTAATAAAATTTAATGTTCTGTTGCAGTTGCTTATAAAGCATAATCAAAAATAGGGCAAGTGGACTTGGTTACCCATGTGCGGGGTGTTAAAACCAATTTATTTATATACATGCTTTAGAATATGTGGTTTGTTTAGCTAATATCTATTTTATAGGTTTGAGTTAGATTTATTTTTCCCTTTTCATGTAATTTTGCAATTAGTATTTTGGAATGATTATTATGGGGGATTAGGATGAGCATTGGCTATAAGATCACATCTTATGTACCATGTGAAGCCTTTTGAGTATCCACATTCCAACCATCCAAAAGAAGGAACCAAAAGAAGAAAGAAGAATGAAGAAATGAAGAATGAAGACCATCATAATATGAATTCCTTGCTTAATTGTAATTAATTCATTTATATTCTGGGTTGTATAAGGGTAGAGCTCGGCCACCCAATTTATTTTCGGGTTTGTGCGGTGGTGCTGGACCACAAATGACATTTTATTCTTTTGCATTAGCTTTATAAAATATGTGATTTTTATTTATCTTGTGCATTAAGATGACATGTTTTCCTAGTTTCTTCCTTGCTTTGATATATATCCTAGATGACAATTAGGCTCTTATAGAAAAATAAATCTTCTACCAAATTAATCAATTCAAAATTTAAAATAAATAACTCATAACCTCACCTAAAGCTTAGGCTATAAATCAATATAGAAGAATTAGAAACCCCTTAGCTGGATGAGTATTTCTATTATAACATCATGTATAAAAGCATCTTGTTTCACTCTTGATTGGATGGCTTCCACCTTTGCCAAAGAAACTTGGCTTGACCTTTGAGAGCCATGGTGGAAACACACCTCCCTTCTCGCTGATTTTGGTCAATAATCTTACTTCTCATGCATTAGGCATATGAATCCAATATTCCTAAGTCAAATGATTGTCCAAAAATAAAAATAACATGTAATATTATTTTCATTAGATTTAGATCATTTGAAGCATCCCTTTACATGATCTAGTCTCTTTAGGGAGTGAGTTTAAGGACTTAGTCTCTTTCTAAATAAATAACAATTCAGCTATCTTGCATAAAGCATATGACTTGCGTACATGAATTTAAAATCATAGGAGGAGTTAGTTGGCGTCCACTCCCAGGCGGTTGTAAGTCCAAGCAGTCGAGTGGTTTGTCTTCTCTTATTGAGGCAAACCAAATATCCATTTTCATCTTAGATTTAGGTCATGCTTTTAGCCCTCACCAAAGCTCCCTAGATTTAGGTTTTGAGGTTGCTTCTCCCTTTTATGGGCCATAAGCATAAATTCTCACTTCTTAGGCATTTCCATAACCTTGTATTATGGAATCATAAGCCCTAAACTTCTAATAAAAATTCAACTCAAATAAGTAATTCAATTTTAAAAATATAAAGCCCAATCATAGGATAGTTTGAGATGTTTACTAGGCTTCCTAGTATCCTAAACATCCCCTACTCATCTCCATTTGGCTTCGATAAGAACTCCCTCCGCTTGATCGATCCCACTTTATTTCCCAAAAAAATAAACTAATCAATTGATAGTCCTACCTATTGAAATATTTGGAGACAACGATCATCTACCTTAATCGAGAGTATTCCTAAGGAATCCTTTTCCTTAGGATGTTTTTATGAGGGCTTGCCTGTAGGGAACTTAACAACCGATTTAAAATAAACCCTACTTTACTTTTTCATGTAAAGTAGGGAAGATTCTAGTACATATGCAGACCAATTGTCCTTAGGAGTCCTTCTTGAGATGATTAGGTCCATTGTATGGTGGTGACTTCTATCTTTTGAGATGGTACACCTCTCCTCAATGTCGTATCTGATCACCTTAAGAAGAACATCTGCGGATCTACGTGACGTCCTAACCAAAAGGCGTATATTTCTATTTTCATTTATCCTTTTTAAGAGGATAGATGAAGATGGGAATATTTCACCACACTCATCTTCTCTAATTATGAGAAAGAGTGTATTACTATAACTTAAGGTTTATATTAAATTGTGTCAGCAGAGTTAGATTTTATGGCTATTTTCTATTCCAAATTTTATACATAAAAATTTTGGTGTTCCTTATGTTGGCTTAATTAGCCTCATGTTCAATTTGATTAATTTTGATGATAACAAACAAATGCTTGGATGTTCTAATGAATATTTTTATGTGTTTTAGATATATCAATTGCTAATTACATATCCAATACATCTCACAAATTGTTAGAAGAAATTGCAAGAATAAAAGAATGAAAGGGATAATGTGAAGCTCATGATTTTAGGTTATATGACTATTCATATGAGTTCTTTGGCATGAATCAATTTGCTCACAACCAACATACTATTTTAATGAGGTTAATTTGTATAAATCTTTATTTAATTAACATTCAATTATATGTTTTTCTACATAGCAATAAAATTGTCAAAGTAATAAATGATCATAACTATTAAGTATAATTATTTTATTTACTTAATATAATTAGGTATTTTAATTTAATTTGCTGGTTATATGATAACTAACATATTTATGATTATATATAAATTATATCATAATTTTTAAATATCACATGTCAAAATTAACAAAAATATATAAAATTTTGTATTTTAGCCAAAGTCATTGTTTAATCAAAGAATTCATATCTGATTTTATCTCCATCGGATTCCTTGGATTTTTCCTTTAAAATAAGTGGTTACATGACCCACTTTGCATTAAATTGAATTTATTATGATTTTTTAAACATTACTTGATTTTAATAATGGATGCATGCTACATGCTTTGAATATATTAAGAGCTACATGTGATTACTTTTGACTTTCCCATGTGAATAGCGAATTTTGCTGCTAAATTTAATATTTGTTTAATATAAATTATATTTTTATTGAATATTAAATTATCACATGATAGCATGAGATTGTATAATATATTTCTTTGAAATAATTTTTTAAATGACCTTCTTGCCTATAAATAGCCCTCATTCTCTTCATGAAAGCATCCCTCATTCAAAATTCAAAATCTCTCCAGCAAATCAAAGAGAAAATCTCTTAAATGTTCTTCCAAGTGTTCTCCAAATATTGCAAGATCAAATCCTTGGTTTGGAAGCTTCAACATCTTCAACGAAGCAAGCCTTTTTAAATTACTTGAGTTTGTTTTCTTGATCTTAATACTTCTTAGTTGTTCATGCTATTTTCACCATCTATTTCTTCTTTCTAATTTATACTTTTGGTGGATTAGTCTTTGAATATTGGTTTTCACATCAAAGCTTCTCAATCATTTTTTTTGTGAAAACTCTTGTGATAATTTGTAGGATCTATTTCAACTTGAAATTTTTAGCTTCCTACAAATTTCTTTTCTTTGAAATATTTCTTCTTTGGTCTTATTTTGAAAGATCATTTATTCTTAGATCTATTTTAAGCATTTTAAAATAAATTATTGTGCTGAAATTATTTTCATATTTTCTAGATCTCTTTTTTTAATTGAAAGCTTACTAGCCAACTTAGATCTATCATATACTTATTTTTTTTATTTTGTGATCATTAGCATTATTTGAAAGAATCTTTTGGTTAAAAAAAAATTACTCCTTGCTGAAATTTATCTTATCATGAAAAAGAATATTGTGAATTTATTTTGAAATCATTTTGTATTATTCTACAAATTATAATAACTTAAACATCCTAGTAAGATCACTTTAAGATATTTTTATTAAGTGAGCATTTTGCTTGCCAAATTTTTTGAGTTGTAAAGTGATCATTTATAAGTTGTGAGATCACTTTTGAATTTGATTTCTTGGTATATTTGTGAGATTTACTTTATCAAAATTTATTATTTTGTATTTTTTTTTTGTGTTGTAAAATTTATTTTGGGGTTGTACTCCCAGGAGAGTACATATTGTAGGGGTTGTACTTGCCGTATAGGAGAGAGTACTTTTGTAAACCATTTTTCATTTAGTGGATTCCTGTGGCTAGTGGACTAGGGTTTTTGGGGTTTAAACCATGTAAAATGCCTCTCTCTATTTACTTTATTGTATTTTTATTTTGCTGCATTTAGAATTATATCTTATCATTATAAAATCAAAATCTAATTTTCTATTTAAAATTAAAATTTAAGTTTTGAAAATTTTAATATTACCCAATTCCCCCCCTCTTGCTATAGTGTCTCAAATGTATCGAGCCTAGGCTCTTTTATTGGCTTAACATCCAAGAGTAAATCTTTTCACTATGGCACAAGGTTTCACAAAGGGTTCATTACCGGAGGGACAATCCACTCATAGACCTCCACTTTTAGATAATGTACCATTTGATTATTGGAAAAATAGAATTAGTACATTCTTAAGAGGTCAAGATGCACGCATGTGGTATATGTTGACACATCAATATCATACACCCACAGTAGAAGTAAATGGCATTAAAGTAGAAAAACCTTTTGAGGAATGGTCTATATGAAAGAGAACTTGATGAATTAAATGCTAGGGCTTGTAATACTTTACATTGTGCTTTATTACGATGATTACATGAAAATTTCTATGTTAAGTAAAAAAGAAATATGGGATAAACTTATTATAACTTAAGGAACTAGTGAAGTTAGAGATGCTCACATAAATAGACTTGTTCATGATTATGAGTTATTTCATATGTCTCCTTCGAATCTATTTCGATATGTATACTAGATTTATGAAAATAATTAACACATTACATTCTCTTGGAAAACATATAGGAATCAAGACTTAGTTTATAAGATTCTTAGATGTCTTCCAAAAGAATGGGAAGCTAAAGTAACAGCTATTAGTGAAGCTATATCCACTTGATCAGCTTTTGGGTTCTTTGATAGCACATGCAAAGGTTATTGCTCAAAGGGATAAGATGGATAACTCAAAAAAGGAGAAGGAGAAAGGAAAAGCCATTGCACTACAAGTTGATGATAGTGATGAGCATAACACCTCAAGCTGGATGGTGATTGTGATGAGGTGGTCATGCTTTCCAAAAGGCTTGGGAACTTGCTAAGGAAGAAGAATCAAAGGTATAAAAAATCTAAAATTATAAATTTCAAACTAAGAAATTTCTGTGTGAAGGGATCATTTGCTATCATTGTAAAAAGCCCTGACACATAAGAGGTGATTGTCCGAACTTATTGAATCAAAGAAAAAGAAATTGATGTAAACAAAAGAAAAATATGAAGGAGAAAAAGTACCATAAGAAGAAGAAGACTTTTATGGGCCAATCCAGATTCAAATGAATCAAGTACTAGCTCATCGATGAAGAGGTCAACATATGTCTTATGGCAAATGGAGAATTTGACTTAGATTCTCAAGAGGTATGTAATGATATATCTTATGATGAATTAGATGATGCTTTTAATGATTTAGTTATTGAATATAAAAATTAAAAAGAAAATACAAAACCTTAGAAAAGAACATAAAAATTTAGATATGCATTTTTGTGATTTAAAAAATGAATGTGATAATTTAAAAGTAAAAATACTTCTTTATTAAATTGTTCCTTAGTTGTAGGTAAACTTGAAAGAGAGAATATCTTATTAAAAGCAAGATTAGAATTATGTTTAAAATCACAAGTTCATTATAATACTTCATCAAGAAAAACATTTAATAAAATTATTTGCATCATACACATCCCACTCATATATCTTATAATTATCATTCTAAATCATATGCAAACACTAATGTTTGGTGCAACTATTGCAATAAAAAGGGCATATTTCATTTGATTGTTATGCACGTAAAATACAAAATACTAAGCAATCATCTTATGTATGGGTACCAAAAGGTACAAACACTACACAAACCATGCATACTAAATATCTTACTTCAAATTTAGAATGTGGACCCAAACATGTTTGGGTTCCAAAAGTTAACATGTGAGTTTTTTTTGTAGGAATGCCTTCAAAGCAAAATCAAAGAAGGCATGTGGTACTTGGACGTGGATGTTCAAGACATATAACGGGAGATAAAGATAAATTCACAACTTTAGAATCAAGTGATGGAGGATTTGTTACATATGGAGATAATGCAAGGGAAAATCATTGGCATTGGTTCTATTTGTAAGAATTCTATCACTTTAGATAAAGTTTTTCTAGTAGAAGGATTAAAACATAATTTAATTTCTATTAGTCAATTATGTGATAAAGGTTTGAATGTAGTATTCCATGCATCATATTGCATTATAAAAAATAATGAAAATGTTTTTCTAGTAGGGAAAAGATACAAAAATATTTATGTCATTGATTTAGATAGCTTTCATGATGTAAATTTAAACTTACTTTGTTTTAAAAGCACTCATGATGATATATGGTTATGGCATAGGAGACTATGTCATATTAACATGCACACACTTAATAAAATTGCTAAACTTGATTTAGTAGTTGGTTTGCCTAAATTAAATTTTCATTCAAACTATGTTTGTGATGCATGTATTCATGGTAAACATTCTAGAAGCTCATTTAAAAGTAAAAATATTGTTTCTACTTCTAGACCTCTAGAATTATTACATGGATTTATTTGGTCCTATTAGCACCACTAGCTTAGGTGGAAAAAATTATGGTTTTGTGATTGTTGATGATTTCTCTAGATATACTTGGGTCTTATTTGTAACTTACAAGGATAATGTTTTTGGTGAGTTTAGAAAGTTTTCTAAATATATTCAAAGAGAACAAGGCCTTTTGATTAATAGGGTTCAAACCGATCATGGTGGAATTTGAAAATAAATTATTTGAGGATTTTTGTGATGAACATGGGATTAGACATAATTTTTCTGCACCTAGAACTCCCCAACAAAATGGAGTAGTAGAGAAAAAATAGAATATTAATTGAATTAAGTAGATCTATGCTTGATGAGTATAAATTGCCAAAATATTTTTAAGCGATAATGCATGTTATGTAATGAATAGGATCTATTTTAGACCAATTTTGAAGAAGACACCCTATGAATTGTTTTGGAAAGAAGCCTAAGATTGAACACTTTCATGTATTTGGATGTAAATGCTTTATTTTGAATAATGGAAAAGATCATTTAGGTAAGTTTGATTGCAAATCGATGATGGTATTTTCTTAGGATACTCTCTTTCTAGTAGAGCTTATAGAGTTTACAATAAAAGAAAAATGATTGTAGAAGAATCAATACATGTTATTTTGATGAAAATTTGATTGATCCTATTAGAAATGAAGTGATTGATGAAGAGATTGATAACTTTAAGAAAATATCTTTAGAAGATAATATGGATGATTCATTGCCTAAAGAATGGAAATATAATAAAATCATCCAAAGGAACTAATTATAGGGGATCCTTCAAAAGGAGTTATGACTAGAAGGCATAGTAGAGAAGTTGTAGATCATTGATTTTTATCCGAGGTTGAACCTAAAAAATTTAGAAGAAGCATTAAATGATAATTTTGGATTATTGCTATGGAAGAGGAGTTAAATCAATTTGTAAGAAATGATGTTTGGGAATTAGTCCCAAGGCCCCAAGATCAAAATGTCATTGGAACAAAATGGATCTTTAGGAATAAGCTAGATGATTCAGGTTGTATTATTAGAAATAAAGCTAGGTTAGTTGCACAAGGGTACTCACAAGTTGAAGGTATAGATTTTGAAGAATCTTTTGCACCCGTAGCAAGACTAGAAGCTATCAGGTTACTCCTTGCTTATGCTTGTTTTAGAAATTTTAAACTTTTTCAAATGGATGTCAAAAGTGCATTTTTGAATGGATTTATTGACCAAAATGTATTTGTAGAGCAACCACCTGGATTTGAGAGCCTTGATTTTCCAAATCATGTGTATAAATTAAAGAAAGCCTTATATGGTTTAAAACAGGCTCCTCGTGCTTGGTATGATAGGTTAAGTAACTTTTTGATAGATCATGGATTTAGAAAGGGCAGAGTAGATTTTATTCCTTAAGAGCATAGATGATGATTTGATTGTGGTACAAGTGTATGTAGATGATATATTATTTGGAAGTACAAATGAATCTTTATGCCATGAGTTCTCATCTTTGATGTCTAAAGAGTTTGAAATGAGTATGATGGGAGAACTTAATTTTTCTTAGGTCTTCAAGTGAAGCAACAAGAAAATGGCACATTCATCTGTCAAACTAAGTATATAAATGAATTGCTTGAGAGGTTTGACATGAAAAGATTTAAATCTAGTAAAACTCCTATGAGCCCATCTATAAAATTGGATTTAGATGAATTAGGAAAATGTTGATCAAAAACTTTATAGGAGTATGATAGGTTCACTTTTATACCTTCGCTAGTAGGCTGATATTATGTTTGCTATTTGTTTGTGTGCTCGTGTGCCAACCCAAAGAATCTCATTTAATAGCAACGTTTATCTTCGGTATTTGATAGGCACTACAAGGTTAGGTTTATGGTATCCAAAAAATTCTTTATCATGTGATTTGATTGCCTATTCGATGCTGATTTTGCAGGATGCAAAGTAGATAGAAAAGCACATCCGGCATATGTCATTTTAGGATCATCACTTGTGTCTTCATCTAGGAAACAAAATTGTAGCTTTATCCATCAGGTGAGTACATATGCCGTAGTTCTGTTGCTGTCCTTTGGTTAAAGCAACAATTAGAAGATTTTGGTATTAAGCAAGATCACATTCTAGTTCAATGTGACAATACTAGTGCTATTAGTTTAACTAAAATCCTATCCAAAGACTCTCTCGAACCAAGCATATAGAAATTAGACATCATTTTATTAGGGATCATGTTTTGAAAGGTGATGTTAATATTAATTTTATTAGCACCGATTTACAAATTGCAGATATTTTTACAAAACCCTTACTAGAAGAACATTTTTGTACTTTAAGGCGCATGCTTGGAATGTTAGATCCTAATATTTAAAATTATATGTAGTTTGTTCTCACTTTTGATGTTGTCAAAAGGGGAGAAGAGTAAAATGTTGGTTAATATTAAGTCTATTTAATGCATACATTTAGGGGAGCAACATTATTCATCTCATATGCATAATTTTTTTAATAGAATTTCTTTCAAAACTATGATGAAAGGTCAATTTGCACCTTCATCAAAATCAACCCAACATTAGTTTGTCATCATCAAAAGGGGAGATTGTTGGCTTAATTAGCCTCATGTTCAATTTGATTAATTTTGATGATAACAAACAAATGCTTGGATGTTCTAATGAATATTTTTATGTGTTTCAGATATATCAATTGCTAATTACATATCCAATACATCTCACAAATTGTTAGAAGAAATTGCAAGAATAAAAGAATGAAAGGGATAATGTGAAGCTCATGATTTTAGGTTATATGACTATTCATATGAGTTCTTTGGCATGAATCAATTTGCTCACAACCTAACATACTATTTTAATGAGGTTAATTTGTATAAATCTTTATTTAATTAACATTCAATTATATGTTTTTCTACATAGCAATAAAATTGTCAAAGTAATAAATGATCATAACTATTAAGTATAATTATTTTATTTACTTAATATAATTAGGTATTTTAATTTAATTTGCTGGTTATATGATAACTAACATATTTATGATTATATATAAATTATATCATAATTTTTAAATATCACATGTCAAAATTAACAAAATATATAAAATTTTGTATTTTAGCCAAAGTCATTGTTTAATCAAAGAATTCATATCTGATTTTATCTCCATCATTCCTTGGATTTTTTCCTTTAAAATAAGTGGTTACATGACCCACTTTGCATTAAAATTGAATTTATTATGATTTTTTAAACATTACTTGATTTTAATAATGGATGCATGCTACATGCTTTGAATATATTAAGAGCTACATGTGATTACTTTTGACTTTCCCATGTGAATAGCCGAATTTTTGCTGCTAAATTTAATATTTGTTTAATATAAATTATATTTTTATTGAATATTAAATTATCACATGATAGATGTATGTATAATATTTCTTTGAAATAATTTTTAAATGACCTTCTTGCCTATAAATAGCCCTCATTCTCTTCATGAAAGCATCCCTCATTCAAAATTCAAAATCTCTCAGCAAATCAAAGAGAAAATCTCTTAAATGTTCTTCCAAGTGTTCTCCAAATATTGCAAGATCAAATCCTTGGTTTGGAAGCTTCAACATCTTCAACTAAGCAAGCCTTTTAAATTACTTGAGTTTGTTTTCTTGATCTTAATACTTAGTTGTTCATGCTATTTTCACCATCTATTTCTTCTTTCTAATTTATACTTTTTGGTGGATTAGTCTTTGAATATTGGTTTTCACATCAAAGCTTCTCAATCATTTTTTTGTGAAAACTCTTGTGATAATTTGTAGGATCTATTTCAACTTGCAAATTTTTAGCTACAAATTTCTTTTGGTTTCTTGAAATATTTCTTCTTTGGTCTTATTTTGAAAGATCATTTATTCTTAGATCTATTTTAAGCATTTTAAAATAAATTATTGTTGAAATTATTTTCATATTTTCTAGATCTCTTTTTTTAATTGAAAGCTTACTAGCCAACTTAGATCTATCATATACTTATTTTTTTTATTTTGTGATCATTAGCATTATTTGAAAGAATCTTTTGGTTAAAAAAAAAAAAAATTACTCTTGAAATTTATCTTATCATGAAAAGAATATTGTGAATTTATTTTGAAATCATTTTGTATTATTCTACAAATTATAATAACTTAAACATCCTAGTAAGATCACTTTAAGATATTTTTATTAAGTGAGCATTTTGCTTGCCAAATTTTTTGAGTTGTAAAGTGATCATTTATAAGTTGTGAGATCACTTTTTGAATTTGATTTCTTGGTATATTTGTGAGAGATTTACTTTATCAAAATTTATTATTTTGTATTTTTTTTTTGTGTTGTAAAATTTATTTTGGGGTTGTACTCGCACCTTTGTAGGAGAGTACATATTGTTGTAGGGGTTGTACTCGCTTATAGGAGAGTACTTTTTGTAAACCATTTTTCATTTAGTGGATTCCTAGCCGGGTGGCTAGGTGTGGACGTAGGTTTGGTGAACCACGTAAAAAATCGTCTTGTCTCTATTTACTTTATTGTTTTTATTTTCTGCATTTAGAATTATATCTTATCATTATAAAATCAAAATCTAATTTTCTATTTAAAATTAAAATTTAAGTTTTGAAAATTTTACCCAATTCACCCCCCCCACCCTCTTGGGTGCTATAGTGTCTCACACCTTACATTTTTTTTCTCTTCTATTTTTGTGTGTTAGATCTTAATGACATATTAAATTGTTGAACTCTTTAAATTTACAACTATGAATATTTTAGAATGTAATAAAAGAACTTATTTTTTAGTAATAAGAAGTTATTGATTTCTAAATTTACTACATAAGGCTACAAAATTATAAAGAAGGTGAACATGATTATAATGTTTAGGATGTTCATCTTTTATATAAATTGTCAAATATATTATTTTGAAATAGAAAAAATAGCTTTCAACTAATATTGAATTAAGCAAAAATTTTCTTGCATAAATAGTCGTAGTTGACTTGTTTTAATTTTTCTATGATCGAGCTTAGTTTGTCTTCGACTTATCTAAATTAAGTAAACAATTGCTTAAATGAGCTTACAAAAATTCAAAAAAAAAATGAATGTTAGTATTTGACTTTTTGCATTAATAAACAATTTACAAGTCAAAATGAACAAGTAAAATTGCATGAATGTCGAGTTATTAAGTTTGATTTTATGACTAAAAGTCAATATAATTTGACCCTCTGCGCTATAATTTCAATTTCATTCTTTTAGCTTTGGATCTATTTCCTTTCTCCCCTCCAAGAATCCTCTCTCTCTCTCTCTCCACCCATTGCTATCCTACACAATTTGATCATTGATCACCCCATGATTAAGTTAAGATATCACCCTCTCACTCTCTTGTGCTCTTGGTCTAATCAAGTCCTTCATTTCAAGTGATGGTGAAGTTCTTGATGGCCCTTCATTCTTGAAGGTAAGTTTATTTTGTGAGGTGCAGCTTTTAAGAACTAATAATAAATTTGGCAAAGAAATTAACCAATTTATATAATAAAATTGCACCTCTTTATCTTTATCACTAGTTGTACTTGAAGTTATTAAATAATTGTATTATGTTTGTGATAACCTATTAATTGCCTGAGAAACATAATATGAATAATAAGAAATGATATAATAATTCAAGTCTGATATTTAGAATTAAACTATAAATAGTGAACTTTTTTGAAATTTTTTTTGTAATAATTTTTTAACTTAATTAAAATAGGTTTATTTATTATAAATAATATGTTTATATTTTTAATCAGCATGATCTTTATTCTTATGATTTTCACTATAAATCTTCAAGTAATAAAGTACATAAATGGCACATTAATTTTAAAATAATGTACTGTTGCCCCATATTGTCTTAAATATTTAATTCGGAGCGATCATTGAAGTAATAAGCTTGGTCCAAGACAAATGTTGCTAGTAATCAAAACCTTTATGTGATTTGTTCCTAGTTTGATTTTCTTAACTTTAGGGCTTACATTTTTATGAACATTTGATATTTAAGTCAAATTTTATTGCTAATATGAAATAATAATGTACAATACTCTATTTCTATATACATACTCAAATTTATCAGGGGAAAAATATAAGGTGGCAATGATCATAAAATTAAGTACGTAGGATGTTAGTTATTATGAGTTTGACCTAACTATGGGCGTCCATTCAATCTTTTCGGATGAATTTTTATAAAATCGAATAAACTAAACCAAATAACTTAAAATAATCAAGCAGTCCAAATAATGTATAAAATCGAGTCAATTAAATCGAACTATAATTTATTGTTGACTTTTGGTTGAAGAGAATAACATTAAAATGAAATAAATTTTTTATATTCTTTATAAACTAATTAATTAATATATAATCTAATAAATTTTATACATTAAAATTTTTTAGGAAAATAGAAATTTATCAATTAATATGAATCACTAAGTATTTACAATCAAAATTATATATATTTGATTTCTTAATTATTTCCATTTATTCAATTTAATCAATCTTTACACTTATTAGAGGGTTATGTGCTCCATGCTAAAAGTCATGTTGTGAATAATGACTACTATAATGATGGTGGCTTTTTATAGTGATTAGAAATAGGGGCGGATCCACCCTATGCTCCCTCAAAAAAAAAAAAAAAAAAATCTCTTAAAAAATTAATTTTTTTATATTTTGCCCCCTTAAAAATTATATTGTATATAATAAATCTCTCCCTAAAAAACTATATTAACCTATTACTCTCAAATAACAACCTAATTAATTAAAATAAAAAAATTATTAATTTAATAAATTTTTTCACTCATTTTCTCATATAAATTTTTGATATTATTTTACTAAATATTCATATTTTTTTCTTAACATTTAATTATGTATATTTTTTTAAATTTTATTTGCCCACCCTAAAATAAATAATTAATTCCGCCCCTAATCAGAAAGTAATTTTATATTTTGATTTGACTAAAACACTTATTAGAACTATTATATTATATATTATTTGTTGCGTGCTAGAAAACCAGTCGCAGTAGAGTGAAAGTTTATACATTAGCCTTGTGAGATTAATACACACACAGTAATTAAAGAGAACAAGAGACACTCAATTTAACGTGGAAAACCTCAAAAGAGGAAAACCATATAAGAAAAGCTTCCACTATGTATCGTTTTTGTACAAGTTTTGATAACTGAGAATGCGATAGAGGGAGGAAAAATAGCTAAACAACGATCAGTTGTAATAGTTGGTAGTAGTGGAGATCAGATACAATGAAGGTGGTGATGATGGTGGTTGATGAGCCGAGGTGCACTAGGATCTTCAAGCTTCAGAGCTTCTTCTTCCTCCTTGCTTGGGCTTTTCCTCTTCTTCCTTGCTCGGGCTCTTCCTCTTCTTCACTTGTTTCAGCTCCTCTTCTTCTTCACTTCATTTGTTCTTCACTTGGCCTCTGCTCCTCTTCTTCTTCACTTGGCCCTAGCTCCTCTTCTTCTTCACTTCATTTGTTCTTCACTTGGCCTCTGCTCCTCTTCTTCTTCACTTGGCCCTCTTCATGTGAGGAATGAAGGCCTATTTATAGATGGGAGGAGGGGCATTCTTAGAAATTCATGTAAGGCCCATACCACTCCCTGACGGACCTGATGATTCATTTGATCATTTGATGTATTTTGAGCATTTAGATGCCCAAATGAAGTCGGAATTATGAGATCTTAGGCTCATTAGATCCGGCTCGTCGAGACGCTCTATTTGACTATAAACATCTCATATTTGAGTCGCGATTTAATTGATGTCTCAAAGATTCCAATGATATTTTAAGTGCGATCTCAATCGGTTTTAACTCAAAATCAAACTTCGACATCAAGATTTGCTTTGACTAGTGGTATTTTGAGAGCCATATCTTGCTATTTTTATGACATTAGCTTAATCATCCAAAATATACGAAATCTCGAAAATCAATTGAAATTTTCAGGGACTCACTTCCTGCCATCAAGATCAGATGAGCTTGAAGCATAGCTAGGGCTGGGTCTTGCTACGAGATATGATCGGTCAAAACTCTCGAGGCGGGCGCGTGATTAAAGCGGAGAAGCGGGCGCACGCATGGCCTCTGAATAGCTGGCAGGGTTACGCTGCGAGATACATGCGGCCATTCCATGATGTTCGGGTCCATCGGGTAATATCGGTCAGCTGAGGTCGTGATCGTCCAGCAAGGTGAATCGTGAGTTCCCAGGTATGGGTGAAGAGATCATAGTCTCCTAGGCTCATGTATTGATATGTCATGAGATGCTGAAAAGCTGTCATAGCATGTCAAGCGCTGAATTTGAAGGGTTTTGTTTTTTGTTTTTTGCCATTTTGAGCCATTTTTTTTTTGAGCCATTTTTCACCATTTTGAGTTTGAGCGTTTTTAGCCATTTTGAGGAGTTTTGAGCCATTTTTTGAGCCATTTTTTGAAGAGTTTTGAGCCATTTTTTTTGAGCCGTTTTTGAGGAGTTTTGAGCCATTTTTTGGGCCATTTTTTGAGGAGTTTTGACCCTTTTGTCTCTGTGGGGGGCTATAAATTCCCCCCTAGGGTGAGAGGGAGAGGCACACCTTTCCCCTCTCCCTTTCTTCTTGAGTGAGGGTCCTTTGGAGGCAATCAAGAAGGCGATCAAGATGTGTTCAGGGAGGCGATCTAGGAGGAAATCAAGGATATCAAGGCACCTGACATACATGTGGTTCCGCCGGCCTCATGGACCGTCCGGGTTAGGATCAAGGCCCACTCAGATATGTCGGGTTGGTTTCTGCCTCCGGACCGTTAAGAGGCGAGGCCCACAGATATCGTGGTTCTTCAGCCTCGGACCGTCCGGGTTAGAGGCGATCAAGGCCACGATATCCGTGGTTCCGGTTCGCCCGTGGACCGTCCGTTGGGAGGCGATCAAGGCCCACGAACGCCGTGATTCATCGCCTCGTCGGACCGCCCGGGTTGAGAATCAAGGCCCACGGTATACGCCGTAGTTCACCGCCTCGTGACCATCCGGGTGAGGAGGCAATCAAGGCCCACGTATATCCGTGGTTCCGTTTACCGCCCGTGGACCGCCCGGGTTAGAGGCGATCAAGGCCCACGGTACGTGGTTCCAGTTACCCGGACCGTCCGTTAGGAGATCAAGGCACGGTATACATCGGGTGGTTTACCGCCTCGCCGGACCGTCCGTTAGCATCAAGGCCCACAGTACGCCGTGGTTCCGGTTTACCCGTGACCGGTTAGGAGGATCAAGGCCCACGGTACGCAGTTTACGGTCGGGACCGTTAGAAGCGATCAAGGCCCACTGCATCGCCATGGTTTTTACCGGCCTCGTGGACCGTTAGAGGCGATCGCGCGTAGTTCATACGAGGCTCCGCTCGAAAGAGGTGTTAACTAACCTCGTCGGACCGACCAGGATTGGAGGTGATCAAGGAGACGATAACCGGAGACTGGGGTTGACGGCAATGCTCGACGATGGCGGCCGGCGACGGTGGTCGGTGAGGATAACCAAAGCAACGATGGTGGTGACCGTGAGATGCCGAGGATGTCGGGCAAATGACCGCAAGCACGGTGGCGGTAGACGGGGTGTCGACAATAATCGGAGACTAGTCACGGTGGCGACTAGCGCCGATAGTGAAGATTGCATGATGGTCACGGCAACCGCAGTTGTACCCAGCATCGGTTCCGCATGACCGGCGACAATGGTGACGCACCGCGAAGATACAGCGATCAGTGGTAGCGGCGATAGTGGTACCGGCGAGATGGCCTACTATAGTCAGGCCGGCGAGCCATATGGTCAGCAATGGTGGCATCAGAATGACGATGCGAATCGAAAGCAGAATGACCGAATGATGGTGATGCCCTTGGCGCGCACCAACAATGCAGGCGGTACCGGTAATGGTGGTCGGCCAAGGGTGGTCGGCGGCAACAAGAGTCAGCGGCGATTAACGCCGCGATGGGATGACCACAAGATGGTGGTGACGGCGAGGTTGCCGGAGATGACCCGAGATTGTTTAATCGTCGCGGCAAACCTAACCATAGCGGCAAATAACCGGCTATAGTGGTTGGCCAACGGGTGGTGGCAGCGCAACTGACGGTTGTATAAGTAATGGCGTTAAGCGGGATGACCGCAATGATGTGATTTTGACTTATCAGGTTGTTTGTCGAGTGTGACTCGATGTTAACCTATATGGAAGAGAATTGAATCGGGATTTTAACCTATCAAGGTTGTTTGTCGAGTGAATTCGATGCTAACTGTATGGAAGAGGTTGAATCAATCCGAGATTTTGACCTATCCGAGGTTGTTTGTCGAGTGTGACTTCGGCGACGTAACCGTGTGGAAGAGGTTGAATTGAATCCCGAGATTTTGACCTATCGAGGTTGTTTGTCGAGTATGACTTCGGCGACGTTAACAGATCAAAGATGTTGAATTGAATCCCGAGGATTTTGACCCATCGAGGTTGTTTGTTGAGTGTTATCATGACATTAACTGGGAGTGGGTACAAAGTTTTGACCTTTCCTAGGTTATTGGTGAATATAACGCTAACGTATGGAAGAGGCCGGAAGTCCACCAAGGACCTTTTGACCTTTCGGGTTGTTTGTGAGCTTTTGCGATGACATTAACCGTATGGATCGCAGAAGTCCACCAAGGATGTTGACCTTTCCTGGGTTGTTTGTCAGAGCTTTTGCTTGATGAGATTAACCCGTACGGAAGAGATCACAAGAAGTCCACCAAGGACGTTTTGACCTTTCCTAGGTTGTTCGTCAGAGCTTTTGCTTGATGACATTAACATGTATGGAAGAGGTCACGGGAAGTCCACCAAGGACGTTTTGACCTATCCTGGGTTGTTTGTCAGAGTGTTTACTCGATTACGTTAACCTGTGTGGAAGAGGTTGAATTGAATCTGCTGAGGATTTTTGACCTATCTGAGGTTGTTTGTCAGAGTGTGACTCGATGACGTTAACGATGTCAATTGAATCCGCCGAGGATTTTGACCCATCCGAGGTTGTTTGGAGTGTTATCGATGACATTAACTGTGAGTGGGTACAAAGTTTTGACCTTTCTAGGTTACGAATATTAGACCAACGTATGGAAGAGGCCGGGAAGTCCACCAAGGACCTTTTGACCTTTCCTGGGTTGTTTGTCAGAGCTTTTGCTCGATGACATTAACCCGTATGGAAGAGATCGCAGGAAGTCCACCAAGGACATTTTGACCTTTCCTGGGTTGTTTGTCAGAGCTTTTGCTCGATGAAATTAACCCATACGGAAGAGATCGCAGGAAGTCCACCAAGGACGTTTTGACCTTTCCTGGGTTGTTCGTCAGAGCTTTTGCTTGATGACATTAACCTGTATGGAAGAGGTCGCGGGAAGTCCACCAAGGACGTTTTGACCTATCCTGGGTTGTTTGAGTGTACCGATGACATTAACCCATGGAAGAGGTTGAATATTTGTATTTAGGAGTTGACCATTGATCTTTGCCTTTTCGTTGGTGTTGTTGACTTGCTTATCTTTTGAGATTAAGAGTTGCCCCAGTTCAATGAAAGGACATGAATCTTCATTCTTCGCATTCTTTAAAAGCTTGAATGCTCCACCTCAGTGGTAGTTTTGATCTTGTTGGGAAACTTGGTCATCATACAAGATAAAATAATGGGTATCGCCCAGATGGAAACTATCGTGCGAAAACCGCAGAGAGTGAAAGTTTTTAGCCTTGTCGATTAGTCAGCACACACAGGTAATTAAAGAGCGAACAAGAGACACTCCTGAAATTTTAACGTGGAAAACCTGAAAAGAGGGAAAAATCACGGCCTAGTAAAAGCTTCCACTATGTATCTGCAGTACAAAGTCTTCACGATAACTGGAGAATTGCATATGAGGGAGGAAAAATAGCTATGTAACAACGATCAGGTTGTAATAGTTGCTGGTAGTAGGTGGAGATGGGGACAATTATGAAGGTGGTTGATGGTGGTGGTTGAACCCAGTGATCGATCTTGCTTGAGGATCTTCAAGCTTGAGCTTCGCCTCCTTGCTTGGCTTTTCCTCTTCTTCCTTGCTCGGGCTCTTCCTCTTCTTCACTTGTTTCAGCTCCTCTTCTTCTTCACTTCATTTGTTCTTCACTTGGCCACTGCTCCTCTTCTTCTTCACTTGGCCCTAGCTCTTCTTCTTCTTCACTTCATTTGTTCTTCACTTGGCCTCTGCTCCTCTTCTTCTTCACTTGGCCCTAGCTCCTCTTCTTCTTCACTTGGCCCTCTTCATGTGAGGAATAAAGGCCTATTTATAGATGATGGGAGGCATTCTTGAAATTCATGTGCCCATACCACTCCCCTCGATCGGACGGCTCAGGATGATTCCTTTGATCATTTGATGTATTTTGAGCATTTGGATGCCCAAATGAAGTCGGAATTATGAGATCTTAGGCTCATTAGATCCGGCTCGTCGAGACGCTCGATTTGACTATAAACACCCCATATTTGAGAGCTGTTTTGGGATTTAATTGATGTCTCAAAGATTCCAATGATATTTTAAGTGCTTGATCTCGATCGGTTTTGACTCAAAATCATATAGCTTTCGACATCAAGATTTGTGCTTTGACTAGTGGTATTTTGAGAGCCATATCATTATTGATGATATTATTATACATATTCTCTAATTTGATCTTAAGTTTGGTAGAATTATTGCATAAGTTTACTCTTTGACCTAGTAATGCTATTGGGGTTATGCAAATATGTGAAATTATTTTAAAATAAAATTAATTTATATATAAATAATTAATTTTTGTATTATATTTATGTTAGAGTAAATATAATAATTTTGAAATTCATTTTTATAAAAAAAATTAATCAGAATATATCCCAAGTCTTTTTTTCAATTAAAAATTATAAAAGTTGTTATCACCATTCATAGAATCTTTGACTAATGCCAATGTCCGTAAAGCAATTATTTTTAATAATATTATTTTTATTCTGATTATTTCTTTTTTTATCTCATTTTTCTAAATTTTAAAAAATAGCTTTTATTATTTTTTTTGTTTACTCTAATTATGCTCATTATTTTGTTATTTATGTAAACCATCTTTGAATATTTTTTAAATATGAATTTAAATCAAATTAATGCTATGATATTTTGATTATTTTAAATTTTTTATTTAAAATTAAATTTTGATCAATATTAGAATCCAGAGATTTATTATATATATATATATATATATATATATATATATATATATATATATATATATATATATATATATATATATATATATATATATATATATATATATCTATTTGGCTGCAAATTGGATTCAATTCAAAAAGTATTTAGTGAATCATGTAAATCTGAATTTAGTAAATTCTATGAAAACTAAATTTTATAATTATTTGATATGTTGATGATTAAATTCAGTTAAATCTTGCGACACTTTCGATTATTTATTTCAAGATTTAAGCTAAATAGGTCAAATAATATTTAAATAATAAGTATTTAAAGTTTTTTTTGTATTTATTTATTAAAAATAGTAATTAAATATTATTTATTTGGCCTAATAATAAATAAATTATTGAATAATAACAATTTAAATTTATTTTAATTTACTTATTTTTTTTCAAATAAACTAAACATGAATCATTATCTTAATTTAAATTAATTAATTATAAATTAAAAATAAACAAATTTTTATCAAGTATAATTAAATTTATTTAATTATAATTAGCTAAAAGTAATATATTAATTGAACTAATTCAAGTTGATTTAAATCATATTAAAAGAAATTTAATTTTATAAAATGCAAATTAAAATATTAATTCAAAATTTAAAATTTAATTAAATAAATTATAATAGAAATAATAATTAATGAATCCATACTATTTACGAAACCCAACCACTTTCCTTGTCCACACTCGTCTCAAAACCCTACGATTCATAATTTCGTTTCGTAAATCGCAAGAAAGGCAAAATTTTTAAAATAGGCACATTCTTAATCGTAATTAGTAATTTAGGCATCAAAAAAAAATTATCAAAATATTTTCTCAGAGTAACGAACCGACGTGAGGTGCCGCGCCGTCCGTTGACGACGACGCACAAACGCGGCATCCATGTCGCCGTCCGTCGTTGACGACGACGGCGCAAACGCGGCATCATCGTCGCCGCCCGTCAGACGGATGACTAAATTAAATTTTTAAAAAAAAGTGTAGCAGTTCTCATATTTTGCGCGTATCAGAGTCACACTGGGTCAGAATTGAGAGAAGTTTATATCATTGGAATCATAACGAAATTGCCTATAATTTTTATGTTGGTTGAAATTTTTGATTGCAGCTTCATGCGCAGACAGTAAAATGTACAAAACCTGGGGCACCTGAGGTAAAAATTAAAAGCAATAGTATTTTGTGCGTATCAAAATCATATGGTGTGAGAATTGAGCAAAATTTGCATCATTAGAATCATAACAAAATTCTCTACAAGTTTCATGTTGGTGAAAATTTACGATTGCATCATAGATTTTGCAATTCGCGTATGGAAACTGTGGCGCCGGATGAAAGTTCGAAAAGAATCGATGGTCAGAGTCATCATGTCGAATTGAGCAAAATTTGTATCGTTGGAATTATAACGAAACTGTTTACACTTTTATGTAGGTTGAAATTTGTGATTGAGGCTCGATGCATAGCATATTTTGCAAATGCACGTGAAAATGGCGGCACGGAGCTGAAGGTTTGGAGGAGCAATGTTATTTATTTAGAAGATTTGAATGTATTATATGATAAGCAACAATCTCACAAGTATTTTTACAAATGACATATAGAAGCTTTAATAAGTGGATTCACCAAAAAAATTCTTAAGAGATTCATTTCCTATAAAACCAAAGAATTATAATATTTAATATCATCTCACTATTTCTACATTATTCAATTCCTTTTATCACGAGAAATATTTTAAGTTAAACAACATACAAATTAACGAAATTTGCATGGTACAACAAGCCTTTAATGCTCTTCAATCTAATTGAAATATATGCTAACAATATCATGTACAAGTCCCATCAACAAGTTGCAGTGAAATCCTAATGATCGCATGTATCACAGACATCTTATAAGAATAGCCACTCAGAAGTAAGTACACATACAACAAAATGTAATCCCGTATGGACAGAATATAATAGTACATCTGACTATCTCCGATGATGCCTACGATGTGGTATTGCATCACTACTGTGTAATGGGCGTGGTCGTGGGTGCCTCAAGGCGATGCTCCGCCGGTCCTCGGTTCAACTTGCTCGAATGGTTGTTGCGAGTAACCACAATATAGTCCATACGGGGGTGTCATATGGAACGAGCGAGGCCCATACGTAGGAAGAACTGGTTACTGCCAAGGGTGCATCTGTGACCACATAGCTCCTTGGTACGAATACTATAGGTTGTGTAAATGTATATGTAGATGGTCGACCACTAGTGGAGATGATGGACCAATATTCATCACCCATCCGGCTGCACTGACGATGAAGTACCTGGAATGCTAGTGACCCCGTGCTGGCTATCAGAAATATACATATTTAGGTGCAAGTCCCTGCACAACCTCTCATACTCGTTAATTGATTGCTGAATCTCTGTGTCATCCGCCCTCCCAAAATAGAATCAGAATATATCCTCGGTATTCAATATGTGCTCACGCTGCATTGACAGAACTCAAATTATGATGTAGTTAGAAAAAAAATTAAATTTACAGTTAAGAAATGCTGGCTTACCATGAGTCGATCTCTGGGAGCTCGAGGGTAATACGTGCCTGGGTGTACTGTGGGTGCCTTCAGCATATATAGTGAAGCCCAAGACCGATACCATCTCATGTATCCAATAATGGTTGCACCCCCGACCTGCTGGGAAGAGTCTACCATCACAACTAACTCCCATCTGCTCTCCCACTGCGCAATATATGTCTGGTGGTAATCGACCCAGTCCATGTCGGCTTTCCCTCGACCATCCACTCGCACAAAAGAAGAATCTACCGGTGCAACCTCAGTCGTAGGTGGAAGGCGAACGCTGAGCACACTCGGTAGGTGCCACTCAACTCATTTCCAACTAATCAGGGATACTCTAGCCAGCCATATGTCATCCCCATGTAAGCATATATCTGCAACATGTGCATGGATCTGAACTCCGTATGGCTTCCAGATCACCTGTGTTGTTTGAGATGAATATTAGGGTTGCTATCTACATAGAAAAGTTGGCCCATAAAATGCACTTACAAAAAAATATACTTGACTCTGCAGTAGGCCATCTAGTTCGTCTCGGTAAACTCTAATATCGGCATCACCTCTGGACAAACCCTTCATTCCCGACAACCCACACCGAGCCCATCTATGTCCGCATGGAATATGTAACGTCTTCACATGAACATGCTCCCACACCCGCACTGTAGTAATTGTAAGCAACCGACCATATTCGGTGTTCTCTGCCGTGCCTCATGGAGCTCCTCGCATAAATGAGGCATGCTCCTAATGAGAACTCCAACGTGTCAAGATCCTCCAATAGGCATCGTGAATCTCCAAACACAAAGTGTCTAGCATAAGGAAACAGCCAATCGCAAAAAGAATGTAAGCTCTGACATGCATGTTAAACTGAAGCTCTGGCAGATCTAAGTAAGAATCCATGTAATACGCCCAGCGCAGCCACCGTAAGGGCAAACAAGTCTGTGCGTGCGCTTGCCCCATTCTTAACTCTGATGTGATATGAGGCTGGATCGGATCGTGGTAGACAGTGTGCTGCTCAGGATATGCTCCTATCAACTCATCACAGCAAGCTGGCCACGATGCCCACCGTCTGCCCCCTCCAACAACATTCCGCCTAATAATAGGCAGGCCGTCTATCTGAATACCGAGGATTATAGCAGCATCCTGCAATGTGACCATCATCTTGCCAATAGGCAAATGGAATGAATTGGTCTGAGAAGACCACCGTTCCACAAATGTTGTGAGAAGGTGGTGATCTATATGAATGTACTGCATCTGGGACACACAATCCAATCCAACTGTCCGTAAGGCAGTCATGAATCTAGACACATCCACTCTTGAACATAAGCACGTGAGATGACAAATCGAGCAAACCTACGATGAAATTATAGTTCAAGAAATAAAAATATAAGAAAAATCCATACACACTTGACTTACAAAATCTTACCAGTCGATGTCGGCCGACCACGTAGTGCCGCTATACTGGGGTGGACTTCATCTGGTGCATGCCCGTACTCCTCTGCACGCTCGCCTCTGCGGGCGAGCACCTTCTTCGGCAAACATCCTACCTACAATAAAGAAAAATCAATTAAATTCAAACTAATTGACATAAAAGCTTTGCTAATATAAAGATAGATTCAGTGGCTTTGAAATAATCATCCCAGCGTATGATCAGTGCTCCACATCCCTAAACATGGAGAACAAATTATGTAAACACGGTTGCTTTGCTGAATATTAACTAACTTGTTGATATACCTTCTTTTATGTACACTCTTTTCTTTATGTTCTAGTTTGTGAGTTAGCTTTGATTTTCCAGTCCCATGTTTTCAGGCGGTTTCATCCATGAACGCGGAAATCTGCTGAGGCCGGCTGCAGCTCGACCAACAAGAGAGTCGTAGAGAAATCCGTTCCGGTTCCGACGATATGAATTTCGCTCCATTCCGACACCGTTTGACACCGGTATGCGCAAATTATGCCGGCTGCGTCACATTTTCTGCACAGAGCAGTAGATCATGCGTGAACGCGCGAAAATCGCTACGCGTCGGGCCGCAGTTGGCGCTTTCGACCAACAATAGAGTCGTAGAGAAATCCGTTCCGGTTCCGACGATATGAATTTCGCTCCATTCTGACACCGTTTTGCACCGGTACGCGCAATTAATGTCCGCTCCATTCTGACACCGCTTGATTATTATTCAACTTTTTGATCCATAATTTTTTGTTTCATAATCATAAAATATGTATGCGCTATCAACTTAAAATTGGCTAATACTATGAAAATAAATTTACAAAGTAATGTTATTTGTTGGGTTGAAAAGAATGTATAATATAAATGTAATGTAATTAAAATATAATTTAAATTAGATTGAAAAGTTTTTATATAAAATGGGGAGCGATTATTAGAAGTGACGAGTGACTGGTGGTGATATCTGACGGCTAAAGACAACGGCGACAGGCTGCTGGGTGGATGGTGATGGCCAACGGATATCGATACCAAGGTAATTTATAATTGTGATGATAACATACGATACTAGTAGTGATTGATAATAGAGGGAGATGACTATAGATGATAACAATTATCTCATATTAATGTATTTGAACTCATTCAATCTGATAAATTTGAAATAGATCAAAATGTGAAGTAGAGGATAAGTTTAGAATTATCTAAAATTTTACTTTGGCATTTTATTTATCTCAACTCAAATATAAAATATATTAAAATTTATCTACTTTAAATATATTAAATCATTTTGCCTCCAATTAAACGGATCTTATTGCTGATGGAACATCTTATATTCAGTTAATATATCGAGAGTGATATATCTTGTTCATGATGACCGCAGAACAGACAAAAAAAAAAATTAAAATGTATATTATTTCTTTAAAAAACAGTCATATCAGCTACAATAAGCTTCGACAAGACGTGAATAAGAAAAAATATTAAATAAATAAATAATATATCATATTTTTAAAATATTTTGTTAGGTACAATCACATACATAACACTGAAAACATAGATATTTATAAAAATAAGATCAACTTTATTTTTTTTCTAATTCTAAATCAAATATTAAGATTCACATACAAATTTTATTAAATAAATAAATTAAATATTAATTCTGTAAATATACTAAATGATATGTATATAATTACTCCTATTTTTTATTAGTATTAAAATAATAATCATTATTGATGAACTTTTTAAGATAAAGTAAATTAAAATGAATAATTCTAGACTCTATATATAGAATTGTCATTATTTAAAAAAACAATTAAAATTTTTTAATATTTTGTTCATTTACTTAGGTGCATCATTATTTGTGTGATTTATATTATATTATATATATATATATATATATATATATATATATATATATATATATATATATATATATATATATATATATATATATATATATATATAATTAATATAAAATTTAATTGAAGAATTACAAAATTTCGAAGCACCATTATCCTTTCATTTGGAAACTTGTATTATTTTATCAAGCTAAGTGGGATGTCCAGTACAAATAAGCACTTATGAAATACCTCATAGGCTTTTACATTATGGTGCTTTTGACATTATTAAACATCTACAAGTTGATAGTGTGATTATATCAAGCCTTATTATATCACGTGATAAAAAATATATAATTCTTCATAAAATTTATTCAATTAAATATAAATTTTAATATATTTAAATAAATAATTATTTAAAAATAAATTCAAAAGCATTCATTTTTTTAAGTTTTATAAATTTATAATTAAGTTAAATGAAATATCTGAAATAAGTGAATCTTGAATCTAAAAATAATCCAACCAAATTTCAAATGAGCATAAATGAGACATTTAAATATGATTGAAAGTTTTGAGATATTAATTAAAGAGTCAAATAATCTTTAAATCTTATATACTTATAATCAATTTGAATATTTAGGTAAGAGAAAATCAGAGAACCCCAAAATAACTCAACTATGAGGTTATTAAGAGTCTAAAATGTAGAATGAATAGTTTATAAGGAATCAATATAGATCATCATATAGATTTTTTAAGAAATGTTTACCAAAATAATCAAAATATCACTCCTAACAACTATAAATATATTTTTATTCTCCATATGAAGGGGATTTGGACTTGAGTTTAGAGAGTGATTATATATTTGAAGAACTATAAGGCTCTATTTATCGTTCAACATTGATGATTACCACCAAGCATCTTCATTGTCAAATTGTCATAGTATAGTTATTATTGCTTGGCTATTATCGTCTGATCACTACCACTAGTCATTATAGTTCATTCAGCTTCACCTAATCACAATCCTCTAGCTATCTTCATTTGATCAATAATCACTTGATTATCGCTTGAGCATAGTTGCTTGATTATAATAATTAAACTATCAACATATGAACAATAATGTCTGATTACTATCATCATCACTCTACTATTTCTCCTTAAATTTGTACTATGATTATGAGAGATCGAATGACTATTCTCAATTTTGTAATCTCATTGTTGACCTCATTTTTAGGATGAGCTCTCAACCTCTCCATCTTAGACATAGGACTCCTCTTAGACTTCAAGAGTTTCTTATTCTTAAGACACATTTAGTGATTAGGTGGACACTTAACCTAACCTTAGAGACTTAGAAGAATTAGCCATAGCAATAGGTCATGCCTTAGGGGTGTTAGGAATATTTTCCTACACTATAGCTTGAACCAACTCCTCACTTCCTTCCTTCAAGTCAAATTCAAATCAACTCTAAACTCATATCAACTTCAACTCCAAATCAAATCTTGAATCAATTTCAATGGATTTTCTCAAATCATAAATCAATTCCAAATAATCGAAACCCATGATTGAAATCTAAATTCAAATTTCAAAAATCTTTCCTAAGCCCTTTGATTCTATCTTATGGACTTAGCTCAAATCAAATCCAAATCAATTCAAATTCAAGAAATTTTCTCACAACTCACTTATATTCTCATTTATATTCACATATATAAATGAAATATAAATTCAAATCAACCAAACTAAATCTAAAACTCAAATTCAAATTCTAAAAATCTTTTTTAAGCCCTTTGATACTATCTTATGGACTTAGCTCAAATCAACTCCAAATCAATTCAAATTCGAGAAATTTTCTTATAACCCATTTATATTCTCATTTATATTCACAAATATAAATAAATTATAAATTGAAATATCCAAAACCAAATTCAAAACTCAAACTCAAATTCAACAAAAATTCAACTTAAGCCTTTCAAGTCAAATTCTTGAACTGGCCAAATCAAACTCAAATAAAGCCAAACTCTTAATTTTTCTTCAAGATTTAATCAATCCTTCAATCATGAAACCAAATATAAACATAAACTTCAATCCTCAAACCCAAACTAAATTAAAAAATCAAACCCAAGTCAAACTCATGTTCATCCTTTGAACTTGAAGGTGACAAATGGATCAAAACCCATTTGAATCGAAATCTATTACATCGCATGTATAGATATGCTTAGGATTCATTCATGTGCATGATACTCATGTGGGAAAAAAATAAAATGTTGTGTGTTTTGTGATAGTAATTCACTTTTCTTAATCTTAAAATGCCTATCTTTTTGAATAGGTTTGTTCAGAGAAAGTCTATATTTCGGATTAATTAAAATACATAATAAAATATTCACTAAACAAAAATTCTTAATGAACCTACCTTAGAATTCGTTTAAGGTAGGGAGGAAAGAGAAGTTATCTTCTCTTTTTCCTCTCTTTATAACCTTTAGTAATTAAGTAGGTTCATTCAAACCAAATCAAATCATCAGATAAAATTAACCCATATCAACTAAACAACTTAAATAAGACCACCCTTCTAAGTTGAACCTTTTCAAACTTAGAAAATTCTAACCTTAAAGCTTAGCTAAGCATAAACCATATAGCGCCACATTATTAAGTCACCACTCTCCCCTTGTGTAATGGTTTGATGTTTACTTTATTTAGGATGATGTTTTAGTCTCTGATGTTAGATAAAAATGAATGGTAGGATGATTTAGTCTAATAATTGTCTCAAAATTATGTTTAATTTAATAAAAATATAATTTCAAATTTTCTATACAAATAATAAAAATATGTTGGACTTTTACCCATTTGCTAAGTCCAATTTATATATACATTAATATTTAGTTAATCTCATTTCACAAGTTTTATTAGATTTACTTTTCCTTTTCATGTATTTGTAATGGATAAAAATTATTAATTAACAAAATTTTTTTATGATCACATCTTCCTGAAGCCTTTATATCACATTAACCATCCAAAAACCAAAAATCACAGAAAAAAAAAATGAAGACCCCCAAACATGAATTCTTAAGTAATTAATTTATTTTATTCTCTTATAATTCAACTCATTTAAATTCTCAATTCATTAATTTAGACTTATCTTTAATTTAAATTCCTATATAAAGACAATAAAAATTAAAAACCCAGCCTTCAATTAAATCAATCTGCCTTAAAAAATCTCATCCTAACAATTCATTTTTATTCAAATAAAATCAAATAATATCATCATTTCAATTATTCACCATATCAAAACTTCCATAAAATAATTTTCCTTAAGGACTTATAAAATTATGATAAAAAAAAATCAAATCATGAGATTTTTCATAATTTCATTTATATTCTCATTTATATTCACATATATAAATGAAATATAAATTCAAACAATCAAAAATTCAAAAAATTCAAATCCAAAAATTTTCAAGTCCTTAATTCTTTAATACTTAGCCTAAATCATGATTAAATTAATTCAAACTCTTGATTTTCTCACTCATTTATATTCTCATTTATATTCATATATATATAAATATAAATTCAATCAATCAAAATCAATTAAATCAAACCCAAATCCCTTTCCTTTCAATGACTATCCAAAATTATGTCAAATCAATTCAAATTCTGATTTCAATTCATTTATATCCTCATAATCCATATACAAATATAAATATAAGTCAATCAATCAAAATCAAACCCAAACTCCAAAATTTTCAAGTCCTTATTCCCTTTAATAGACTTAAATAAATCATGATAACCACTCAAACTTAAATTTTCTCATGATCCATTTATATTCTCATTTATATTCACATATAAAATGAAAATATAGCCCAAACCACCAAACCAATTAAAATCAAACTCAAATTCACTCAAAATCCAATCTAATTTCAAGTCAAAATCTTGATCTAGTGTATTTCAATCAAACCAAATTTGATTTTCCTTCATGATTCAATTAATTACAAATCATGAATTCATAGCATAAATTCAATACAAATAAAATTATTAAAATCAAAATAAATTTTTCAGTTTTTAATAAATTTGTTTAAAATGGTGCCAAATGCCTATTTGCTTAAACCACTATAAATGTTTATATTAAGAAGTCCCATATATACTAAAGTGAAAATTCAATATTTGGAATTAAAAGAAATTTATTTAAAAATTAGATTTGACATATGTCTTTCATGATCAATTAAAATCATCTATGATCAATAATAAATACAAAATGGTATAATTAAATTAGCAAATAAATAACTAGCAACCATTGCAAATTAATTAAAATCATGATAAGTTACCATGACTATGTTGCATTAATGTAATATTAGAGCTCAATCAGCCTCATTCAAAAAAAGAAAAAAATAAATTTTGACAAAAGAAAAATTATATATAATTTGGGATTAGAAGTCATGTCTTTCTCAAGATTTTATCTATGCATAATAAAAATTTGATAATAGTGGAAAGGTTTGAGTCCATTTCATTGGATTGGTTGAGGTGGTGATAAATTTGTTTTATATTAAATAACTTCCAAAAAAAAATTATACAACTTTTTTTGCTTTGTATAATCATAATTCTATTTAAGAATGCTATTATTATAGGTGGCATATTTTATTTTTTAATCATCTAATTTCAAAATAAATTTCATTAAATTAAAAATAATATTGATCTTTACATTATGGTGCTTACATTGTTAAACATCACAAGTTAAGTGATTATATCAAATAGTATAATAAAATATAAATAAAATAATAAAAATTAATTAAATATAAAATATTTTATTAATTAATAAATTTTAAATCAATTTTTTTATTTTAACAAATATTATTAAATTAAATATTTGAAGTGATCATTATTGAGTTTAAAAAGATCCAAACAAATTTTAATGGAGCTTAAATAGTAAAAAATATGATTAAAGTTTTGAGATATTAAAGAGTCAAATAATCTTTAAATCTTATATATAATATAAAATTTGATATAAGAGAAATCTAGAGCCACAAAATAACTCAACTATGAGGTTAAGAGTCATGTAGAATTAGAATAGTTTATTAATCAATTTAGGCCACCTAGATTTTTTAAGAAATGTTTGTCAAAATAATCAAAATCTATATATCTTTTTTATTCTCCACATTATTTGGACTTTGAGAGTGATTTTGAATTATAAAATGTATATATTATTTTGAATTATGATTCAACAAATCACCATCACTATCTTCATTGAAACTATATTATTTATTGCTTGTTTCTTCATTATCATAATTAAATTGTGAACATATGAAATAACTCATATTTACATTATCTTTTACATTTCTAAATCTAATTTATGAGAGATGATTATATTCTCATTTCTAATTATGAAAAGAGTGTATATATCTATAAGGTTTATATTAAATTATTTCAATTAAATATATTTTTTCTATTATTTAAAAAAATAAATAAAGTCATTTTCTTTTTATTTTTCAAATATTACTTAATGAAATATTTAAGTGAAACTCTATTTAAGATTAAACTAAATTTTAGAAACTTAAAAAATGTAAAAAAAGAGTTAAATTTTGATATTATAATTTACAAATGAATGTTTAAGATTTTATATATAATCAAATATATTATTTTAAAAAATAAAAAAAATAGATTTCAACTAATATTGAATTAAGCAAAAAAATAGTCATATTTGACTTGTATTTTAATTTTGATTTTGTATTTTTTAAGTAAATTGCTTAAATCAAAAAATTCAAAAGAAACAAAATATATTTTATTTGATAAGTTTTATAAGTAAAATGAACTATAAGTCAAAATTGTTTATTTATTAAGTATTGATTATGACTAAAAGTCAATATAATTTGACCCCTCCAAGTCTCTCTCTCTCTCTCTCTCTCTCTCTCTCTCTCTCTCTCTCTCTCTCTCTTTCTCTCTCTCATTGCTATTACACAATTTGATCATCATCACCTCTTGATTATATAATATCACTCTCTTCTCTGCACTTTTTAAGGTAAGTTTATTTTGTAATCTATTCATTCATGAAAATTTTATATAATTAAGGTTTATATAAATATTTGGAATTAATTTATTTTTTTCTATTTATTTTATATAAAATTTAGTGTTTTTTAATTTTTTTTTTTTTTTGTTTTGAGAAACATAATATGAATAATAAGAAATGATATAAAATTGAAATTTTTTTAATTTAAATGAATATTTTGAAATTAAAAAAAAATTTTATTTTTATAATAATAGTTATTATTTTAAATACTTTATTTCAATTTATAAATAATGTTTAAATCATATTTTATATAAATTTAAATATATTATTTTAAAATAAAAAATAATTTAACAATCATTAATTAAGCTAAAAAAATTTATGTGATTTATTTAGTTTGGTTTTCCTTTTTTTTATCATTTTTTTTTCATTACATTTTTATAAAATAGAAAATTGATATGACAAAATCTTGATGTCATGACACTTAAAATCATTCAATACTTAAATAGCTTAAAATATCATTGAACTATATCAATTAAATCCTTAAATCTAACAAACAAAAATAAAATCTGTAATTAGATCTAACAACAATTCATACTGATCAATACCAAAATATCGAATCAAATGAGAATCATTATTGGATGTTTTGCATGTATTTACAGAAGCATCACTCCTCTAATCTATAAATAGCCTATCATTCTTCACATGAGGGGAAGCCAAGCTAAAGAGAGAAGAGAGCTCTAAATTTTGAAAATCCTCCAAGCATAATCGTACCACTCGACGGTCGCCTACCACCCGGCCGCCAACCACCATCATCGGCCGCCGCCACCGCCGGTCATCATTGTCGTCGACCATTGACACACCGCCACCATCGCCATCTTCGTCACCACCATCGCCGCTACCATCCCGCTGATATCACGCAAGTCGCCACCGCTGACCACTCATGCTGCCGCTGCAATTATCGCCAACTGGCTATCGTTACCACCATCAATCTCGCTGCATCATCAACCATCGTTGGTTATCTCGCCGACCATCGTCGGTACCAGTGACCATCTGCTGCATTACTGCCGACCACCGTCGCTGATCACCACCACCGACTACCGTCGCCGGTCACCGCCGCAGACCACTGTTGCCGGGCATTACCGTCGACCACCATCGCCGATCACCGCCACTGACCATCGCCGGCCATCTCCGCCAGTCACTACCATCGACGCATCAGTTTGCCGCAGATTTTCACCATCATCTACTACCACTAACAATCTTACTCTTTATATGGTTGTTGTCGATTCTAGGATTCCTATTATCGACCATTCTCATATACAAAATCCCTTTATCGGAAAATTTTGTACTCTAAAAATACATAGTGGAAGATTTTACTAGGGCGCCGTAGTTTTCCCTCTTTTCAAGGTTTTCCAGTAAAATTCTAGTTTTATCATTAATTCTTCAAACTTACGAACTGGACTCGCAACAAAGCTAAGGCATAAACTTTTACTCTATCGCAACTGATTTTCTAGCACACAACAGTTTGGCATCGTCTATGGGAACAGAACCCCTCAATCACAATTTTCGTGAACACTCGCGTCATGGACAATAGGCACAATACTCATAACAATGGAGCCTCCCGCTCCAACTCTCGTCTTTCTCAAAACCAATCCTTAAACCAAGGACGTCAAGCTTCTACCTCACTCCCCCCTGATAGGCATGACCTTGTCGGTGAAGGCGCAATCGGAATCTCTTTAGAAGATCATGGCCGAATGGAAGAGTCTCAAAATGAGATGATCAATTTTACGAACATGACGCACTACCACAAGAAACACATCTCCCCAAGATCGATCATTAGGAGGTCAAAATGCTAACTTCTTTGATATCAAGTTCCTCCGCCTGCAATGTGATGATCTTTTGACACGGCTTCTCATCCATCACGCGTCAACCAACCGCTAATCCACCAATTATTGCGGTAGGCACGTTCTCATCGTTGACTCCACCCCCATGTTATACATGTACAATTTTAATGCAAGATGAATTTCACCTTAAAGACAGAAATCATCTTCCCCCTTACCGCGGCTACGAGGAGTCTTCACCTTTAGCTGAAGCTATTCTTCAATATCCCATTCCCGTAGGGTTCAAGCTTCTGAGCATTGACTCTTATGATGGAGCAACTAACCCATATGAACACATCGACCATTACAGGACCATCATGCATATCCAACGAGCTCTGGCACACTGCTTTGTCAGGTCTTTCTCGTTACCCTTAAAGGGCAAGCTCGCACTTGGTTTTGCTCCCTTCCAAGGGGATCCATCCGTACCTTTGACGAACTTGCCAAAATTTTTGTTGAGCAGTTCATTGTAAACCGGAGGATCATTAAAGATTCCTCCCATCTCTCCATCATTCATCAAAATGAGAGTGAATCACTTAAAGAATACATCCAGAGATTCTCCTCAGAAGCTCGCCAAATGCTTGGGGTAGACCCTGAATTACTAAGAGAAATTTTTCTTGGAGGGCTCCGTCCTGGGCCTTTCTACTCGTCACTAATGCGAGATACGGTCTGCTCATATGCCGATTTGGTTCACCTTGTGGAAGCACAAATTTTTGCCAATAAAGCTATTAATTCTCATCGAAAATAATTTGAACAATCCACAGGAAAACGTAAGAGTGCTTTAGGAAATGCAGATTAACAATCTCATTAGAAGAAGCAACAAGGCAGTCATGATCTCCCTCCACGGCCCCCACATCAACGACGCAAACCACGACTGGAATACACGCCACTGAACACATCTCGTGTTAACGTCTTGTTGGTCATTCGAGATGAAAAGACCATCAAGTGGCCACATCCACTGAAACCAAATTCGAGAAATCAGGAGCAATATTGCTACTTCCATCGAAGTCGTGGACATACTACAGATACATGTAAACAACTTAAAGAAGAGATTGAGAGGCTCATTCAACAGGGATATCTATGTCAATTTGTGCAAAACTAACCAACTCAAGCAAACATAGCTCCAACTGGGGGGCAACCGGGACAATCATCATAGAAACAACACAATAGCCGCCAAATAGTTGGAGAAATTGAAACGATTGCAAGTGGGCCACTACTATCTAATCAAGTCTTCATCTCCACCTTTGAAGAGTCAGAGTTAAAAAAATCTTGTATTAATCATCCCATCACTTTTAATGACTCAGACTTGGAAGGTGTCCAAGTTCCTCATCTAGATCCTCTTGTCATCAGTGCGGGGATTGGTGATCCATGTTATATTATTAAGAGAATTTTGATTGATAATGGGAGTTCCGTTGATGTTTTATTTTACTCCACCTTTCTTAGCATGGGCCTGGTTAAAGAAAAACTTCAACCCGCTGTAGGACCATTATATGAGTTTGATAATCACCCTTTATGAGTGGAGGGGACAATCACCCTTCTTGTTATTCTCAAAGAACTTTCTCAACAAGTCACTCACTCAATTCAATTCATAGTGGTCAAGTCAAATTCAGCATACAACGTTATTTTTGGAAAACCCCTCCAATCAATTTTGTTTGCCACCTTGGTACCTCATCTTAAGATGAAATTTCAAACTCCCATTGGGTTAGGTCCGTGGAAACCAACAAATAAGACAATCATATTACCTCGCAAGCTCAACCACGCCTTCGGTGACCTTCAATATCAAGAATTTTAATCTTCAAGATAAAGAAGTATCTCGAGGGTTTTGCACTGTAAAGGCTTGCTCACCACTTTGTTATCGGATGACCAACGCTATGACCAAAGATCCAGAGGAAAAATCTTCCCTAAAACTTGGAACATGGAAGGTCTCTGAAAAAGTGTTATATGTAATCCTTGGTGCATAAATATTACAACCTTTAATTTACTCTGTTTGTTTTTCCTCTCCACCTCTTGTCTTTTGTTAACTCCCTCTAAAAATATATCTCGTCCCTTTTGTTAAGTTATCTTATGACAATATTGTATCACTGACATTATCAAAATAAAGAGTTTATGGTTTTTTCTTACAAGCTTATTTCTTCTTCATTTAATCCTCCCGCTTGAGATATACACAACTCATGTTGTATCTCAATCGGAGCATGGTCAATCCCAAGGGGACTTGATCGGACCTCTTCTATACAGGTAACAAGTCAAGTAACACTTTGGCAGATACCTAGGATAGGTCAAAAGGTCCTTGATAAACATCCAGCGACCTCTTCCATACAGGTTAACGTCATCGAGTCACATTCTAACAAACAATCTCGGATAGGTCAAAAATCTTCGGCGGATTCAATTCAACCTCTTCCATACAGGTTAACGTCATCGAGTCACACTCTGACAAATAACTTCGGATAGGTCAAAAATCATCAGCGGATTCAATTCAACCTCTTCCATACAGGTTAACGTCTTCGATTCACACTCTGATAAACAACTTCGGATAGGTCAAAAATTCTCATCATCGTCAAACTCTATCGGGTTGCCATCACGGCATTGCCGCCGGTATCACTCGCATTGCTACCATCGGCCGGTTTTTCACTGCACACTATCGCCGGCCACCGCTGCCGAGCATCGCCACAACTCGTTGCCGGCTGCACCGCCTTACACCACCACCATCGATTGGTTAACCATCGTCGCCGCTACCGCGACAACTGCGACCACCATATCGTTGGACATGCCAACCACCGGCTATCATCCCCGATGATCGCCTCCGGTCGGTCCGACGAGGATAGTTGATGCCTCTTTTGAGAGAAAACTGGAGCCTCGCCATATGTACCACGGGGATTGATCACCTTCAAGCCCGGTCGGTCTAACGAGACAAGTTGACGCCTCTTTCGAGGGAAAATCGGAGTCACGCCACATGTACCACGGGCCTTGATAGCCTCCAAATTTGGTTGGTCTGATGAGCCCGGTTGACACCTCTTTTTAGGGAAAACATGAGCCACGACGTATGTACCGCAGGCCTTGATTGCCTCCAAACCCGACGAGGTCGCTGACGCCTTTCAAGGGAAAATCGACACGACTGTGCGCCTTGATCGCCTCCAAACCCGTTGGTCTGAGGCCTTTTTCAAGGAGGAACCATACAGCGGGCCTTGATCGCTTCCAAACCGTCAATCCGAAGCGCTTCTTCGAGGAAAACCGAACCACGATATGTACTGGACTGATCACCTCCGAACGACCTTTTCCTAAGAAGAAGAGGAACACTCTAGCATATGAGGAGTGGGTCTTCTCCCTTAGCTCCAGCTAGATTTTTTATAGATCCTTATAGGGGAAAAAACGTAAAAAATTCAAGAAAAATAAAAACCTTGAAAACTGCGAAAAATGGACAAAAATGGACAACTCGATATTTTACCGCCTGCGCTCTTCAGGTTCGCCGCTCAGCCATCCACTTCGTCAGCCTCATGATCATGAAGCGCCTTGCCCAAAGATGTTGCCAGCGCATGGCTGCCCAGAATAAATGTTGGATGAGTCCATAACCCAAACCTTGCTAGCATTACTCATCCATGCCCCCCCGTGATCATAATCTTGCGCTCCCATAAAGACATGTTCTTTCAAAATGTATGGTTAATAGACCCGCAAATTTCATTGAAGAATTTGCTATTTTCAAGTTTTTGGCATATATATTTTTGGACGATTGAGATTATGTCATCCAAAAATAGGGGGCAACTCATATGACACTTAAAATACCACTAGTCGAAGTATGAATCTTGATGTCTGATATGACACTTAAAATATCATTAGAAACTTTGGGATATCAATTAAATCCTTAAACAGCTCTTAAATATGGAGTGTTTATAGTCAAATCGAGCGTCTCGACGAGCCGGATCTAACAAACCTAAGATCTAATAATTCTGACTTCGTTTGGGCATTCAAATACTTAAAATACATCAAATGATCAAAAGAATCATTTTGAGCCGTCCGATGGAGTGGAGTGGTTTGTGTTTTGCATGTATTTACAGAAGCATCACTCCTCCAATCTATAAATAGCCTCTCATTCTTCACATGAGGGAGGCCAAATAAAAGAGAGCTCAAAGCTTGAAAATCACTAAGCTTGCCGACAACGCGACCACTACCATGGTCGCCATGCTGATCATCGTCCGCTGATCTGACCGCCGCTGCCACTACCATTACCGCGCTAAATCGCCATCTCCGCCGGTTACACCATGCCGCTGTCATCTCGACTACTGACGCCATTAGCTACCGCTGACCATCACCATTGCTGCCGCTGCCGCCACCACTGTTGCCGACCACCACCATCAATCTGCTATCGCTAAACCATCGTCGCGGTTATCTCGCCACGCGGTTGTTGCTGGTCACCGCCGTGCAGCCGATCATCATTGCTGGTCACCGCGCTGACCATCACCGCCATCTAGGTCACTACCACTAATGCGTGTTTGCCGCCTTCTCACCGTTTCACCATACTATCACAAGAATGTTATATTCTAACTGTTGTTTTATACTGTTGGATTCTATTATCACTTCTCATATAATAATTAAATCCCGTTATCGGAAAATTCAGTACTCAAAAGATACATAGTAAGATTTTTTTCCTGCGTGATTTTTTCCCTCTTTTCGGTTTTTTCATGTAAAATTAGTTTTATCATTAATTATTCAAACATCTCTGTGTGTGTGTCTTTGGACTCAAAGCAAAGTGTAAACTTTTATTCTATCACAACGGTTTTAGGCAGTAAATAATAATGTACAATACTCTATTTCTTTATACATACTCGAATTTACGAGGGGAAAAATATAAGGTGGCAATGATCATAAAATTAAGTACGTAGGATGTTTGTTATTATGAGTTTGACATAACTATGGGTGTGCATTCAATCTTTTCGGATGAACTTTTATAAAATTGAATAAACTAAATTAAATAACTTAAAATAATCGAATCGTCTAAATAATGTATAAAATCGAGTCAAATAAATCGAACTATAATTTGATTTACAATATTCAATTTTTGGTTTAATAGAATAACATTTAAATGAAATAAATTTTTTAAATTTTTTATAAACTAATTAATTAAAATATAATCTAATAAATTTTATACATTAAATTTTTTTAGAAAAAATAGAAATTTGTCAATTTATATGAATAACTAAGTAGTTACAATCAAAATTATATATATTTGATTTCTTAATTATTTTAATTTATTTAATTTAATCAATCTTTACACTTATTAGAGGGTTATGTGTTCCATGCTAAAAGTCATGTTGTTAATAATGACTATGATGATGATGGTGGCTTTGTATAGTTATTAGAAAGTAATTTGATATTTTGATTTGATTAAACACATATTAGAATTATTATATTATATATTATTGATGATATTATTATACATATTCTCTAAGTTGAACTTAAGTTTGGTAGAATTATTGCATAAGTTTACTCTTTAATTTAATCATGTTATTGGGGTTATACAAATATGTGGAATTATTTTAAAATAAAATTAATATATATATATATATATATATATATATATATATATATATATATATATATATATATATATAATTTATTTTTGTATTATATTTATGTTAGAATAAATATAATAATTTTGAAATTCATTTTTATAAAAAAAAATAATCAGAATATATCTCAAGTCTTTTTTTTCTTCAATTAAAAATTATAAAAGTGGTTATCATCATTCAAAGAATCTTTGCCTAATGCCTATGTCCATAAAGCATTTCTTTAATAATATTATTTTGATTCTGATTATTATTATTTTTTACTTTTTCTAAAGGCCACGCCCTCTCTTTTATTTCTCATTTAACTAAATTATAAAAAAATAGCTTTTATTATTATTTTTTTGTTTACTCTAATAATGTTCATTATTATTTTAATGTATGTAAACCTTCTTTGAAATTTTTTAATATGATTTTAAATCAAATTAACGATATGATATTTTGATTATCTTAAAATTTTTTATTTAAAAATAAATTTTGATCAATATTAAAATCGAGTGATTTATTAAATATAGATGCAAATAGTTTAATAGTTTAACCTTTGGTGCTATGTGAAAGCTTTGATCTAATTAAATTTTTAAAAGTCATGATTTATATGTCTCCTAAAAAATCAATTTGGAATATCTCCCATAAAATTTTAAAATTTTTATTTGGGCATAGATATTTCAAAATATATTTTTAATAATGATTTGAACCAAAGTTTGAACTCGTAGGAGCTATTTGGCTGCAAATTAGATTTAATTCAAGTAGGATTTAATAAATTATGTAAATTTGAATTTACTACATTCTATGAAAGTTAAATTTAAAAAATTATTTGATATATTGAAGATTAAATTCAATTAAATTTTGTGGCACTTTTGATTATTTAAAAAACTATTTGGTATGTTGAAGATTTTAATTAGGTCAAGCAATATTTAAATAATAAGTATTTAAAGTTTTTTTTGTATTTATTTATCAAAAAAGGTAACTAAATGTTACTTATTTGGCCTAATAAATAATAAATAATTTAATAATAACAATTTAAATTTAATTTAATTTACTTATTTTTTTTCAAATAAATTAAACATGAATCATTATCTTAATTTAAGTTACTTAATTATGAATTAAAAATCAGCAAACTTATATCAATTATAATTATAATTATTTAATTATAATTTCCTAAAAATAATATATTAATTAAACTATTTCAGGTATTAAAAGATATTTAATTTTATAATCTGCAAATTAAAATATTAATTCAAAATTTAAAATTTTAATTTAATAGATTAAAACAAAAATAATAATTAATTAATCCATACTATTTACGAAACCCAACCACCCCCCTCATCTTCCTCACTCTCTCCTGCCCGAAGCCCTACAATTAATAGTTTCGTAAATCGCAAGAAAACCCTCGTCTGTCGTCTCACCTCCTTTCGCGCGTTTAATCACATAAATGCACCTACCAACAGAGGCGCGAGGAAGCTGGATGGGATTTTCATTCCAGAGCCCCGGAAGGAAGGACAATACCGGCAATCGATGAGGATCGTCCTTCATGGCTGATAAGTTTGTTTTCTTCTTGCAGAAGCAGAAGATGCCGACGCTTAGGTAGTGAAATAGCGACTCTAATGGCTGCCTCAAAGCGGTAGAACTTCGCTGAACTTCGGCCGCCAGGCCCCACTACTCGAAAGAGGGAATCGACGTCACCGAAGTTATAATGCACCTCCGATTCGCGGGAGTGTGCGATGAAGACGACTCAGCTGGTTGCTGCGCTGAAGAACTGAAACTTCGGCGACCGCTTAGTCCCCACTCGAAGGGCGAAGCATTCATCGTCGAGGTCATGATACAGCTCGAGCCTTCGACTCTTCATCTGCTGAAGACGATGAGGCCGCAGTTCTTTTACTCCACAGTAGAACTAATTGAATTCAAACAATTTTCAAAATATTTTTTACTCCAATGACAGTTTTGATATTTATATAAATAATATCTAAATTTTTAATATCACATAAAAACTATCATTATCAATAACTTTGTTTAAGTAAAATACACATTTAATGCATACATTAAAGTGCTATATATGTACATATCAAAATTTAGATGTTTGAGATGAAAATTCATAAGAATTGTGTGATATATATATATATATATATATATATATATATATATATATATATATATATATATATATATATATATATATATATATATATATATATATATATATGTGTGTGTGTGTGTGTGTGTGTGTGTGTGTGTGTAAATCTTTCTTAAATTTATTTAGATAATATTTTAAAATATTTTTAATTATTAAGATTTAAAATTTGATTAAATTAAACTGAACTCAATAAACCAAATTATATTGAGAGTTAGTTTGATTCGAGCATACTTAGGATTTGATCTAAATAATTCTACCTATGATTTGATTTGATTGAATTTGATTATAAATTTATTCATTAATGCATTCAAATTAATCAAATTCACACGTTATTGAAGGCATATCGACTATATTAAATTTCAGAAGATCAAAATAATTTATTAATTATACTCAGTAATTAGATTTGAACTATGCTCAAATATGATTTGATCATGAGTTCAAATTAATATAAATTAGGTTCGAGCAATTAGTCTAAATTATGAGTTGAACCAAGTGCAAGTTGTCTTGAAGAAGCTTCAAAAAAATAAATCATTTATAAATCAAAATAGATTCAAACTAAAGCTCTATACAAAATAAACTATAGCCAATTTTATGTATTTGAATTATTAATTTAAAATATTATTTTTTATCGATCCTATTTCAAGAGTAACTTTGATCATTTTTCTTAAATCTAAATGTTGTATTATTCAAACTCAAAAAGTAATTCATTTATTTATTTATTTTATAAACAACTAAACAATTCAAAGTGCTTATAATCCACATCCATCTTCTATTTTACTCTTCATTCTCAAAATTCATGAATTGAGAATACTTGCAATCAAACAATCCCTTATCTTCAACATTCTATTAAAAGATTTGTTAAACAAAATCATTACAAAATCTTCAATAATTCTTCAATCTCAATAGTCATTGCATAAAGATTTAACACAATAATCTCATTGATCCTATTTTAGAATTAACTCTACTTCAATTTTAATCATTTTAGAAGTACAATAATGCTTATAAGTACGTTAAATTTTAATTTGCATGTCAATGTTTAAATATTTAGCTCACAATATCGTACAGTGATTTGTAGCCATTGATTCAGCTCTCTCTCCTCAAATGACCAATGGACAAATAAAATAAAATAAAATAAATCATGAGTGGATGATTCATTATATCTATAAAGAATCTATACTAAGTGAAATTCTCCCTTCAATGCATCAATTCCCTTCTCCCATAAACCCTCTCCACTTTAAGATGTAGAGGGCATTTATCCTTTGGTAGGCCATTGGTATATTACAAGTGGTTGGCAAAGAGTTATTGAAAACACCACCCACCCTATTAATGGAGTTCTTATTATAATATTTAATTCAAATAAAAAGTTAAAAAATATATATATAAATATAAAAAATTTGTATAAAATCACTTAATTATTGTATATATATATATATAATAATATTATTATTATTATAAAAAAAATACAATGTTACTTTTACCTAATAAAGTCAAATCACAACTGAATCTGTATGGCCAAAGTGGGGAAAGAACTGTAAGAGGGGAAAGTAACAAAAAACTGGATTTGCTGTTTAGGCCATCACTCTCTTTGATATCTTTCTCATTAAATGAAAAGCAGATTTGTTCATGGACCACATTATTGACGTTTTACCTCCCTCTCTCCGACACAAAGCAATAAGTGATTATTATTAGCCATCCAAGCAATATTATTATCGGCCAACTCTTAGATTTTAAGAGCATTTGATTATTGAAAATCACATCATGATGCAAAGTGTCTTATTATTATATTTTCATTGTGTATAATTACACTTGTAAAAGTAATCAATCAATCAATCAAATCTCTCTTCTATTAAAGGGATTTGTTAATATTCTCTTTTGCAATAAGAAATAAATCTATGGAGTTGGAAAATGAAAAGGGATAATAAAGACCTTAGGCCATAAAACGATATGATTGCACTATTTGAATGAAATGGAGCTTAGGACGATAAAGGAATTGAGCGGTCGATAAAATTACTCGTGATTTGGTTTGATCAAAGCTCGTTTATGATCATTTGATTAACTAATTGAACGAACTTGAACATTTTTGTAAATACTCAAATGCAAAATGAATAGTCTTGAATAGGTTATGTTCATGGATAATATAGTTTAAAGCTCGCGAACAAGCTTATTAAGGAGCTCAATTATAGTTTAATTAAGACTTATTTGTGAACAATATTATTTTTTTAAGGCTTAATAAGCTTTAATTTATACAGCTCAAGTATATATCTCAACACACTACTCACAAACAAGCTCGATTAAGGCTTGATTAAAGCTCATTTATTTCATTAAACGAGATGCTCGTTAACAAGCTCGATAATCTAATATGAACCGAGCTATTGAACAAACTTGAATCGAGCTCGAGCTCAAGCTTGATAATGGTAACCAAGCTCAAGCTAAAACACCATCCTAAAAAGCTCGAATGGAGCTCAAGCTCGATAATGGTAAAAAGGATGAACTCAAACACGCACATACTCCACTCAGCTCCGTTCATTTGCAGTCTTAAAGCTTGAAACAAAGAGTCCAAACCACGGCCGAGAAAAAGTGATCAATAAGACTTATAAATGATCATGACATGAGTCCAATTACTATCCATTCCTATCCAAGTCTAAAAATCATAACAAGTCAAGCAAAGAAAGATAGATATAACAAAAGCAAAATTTTAAAATAAAAAATAAAAGTAAAAAAAAACTCCAAAAAATACCACCAAACTTCTCTCCTCACACACCCTTTCATCATAACCATTGCTTTTAGTTCCATTTAAAAATATTTTTAATTAAAAAAAAATTCCATCAAATGGTCCCACATGCATGATTAAATTAAATGTCACACTAAGTGCTGGTCCTCCACTTAGATTCTAACCTTTCAACTGGTGAAGTCCACATCATGCCTATTGCATCTCTTAATTCCTCAAAATGGACACAAAGAACTATTTTTTTTTCTTTCTAATTCTTCTACCCTAGAAAGAGAATCCCTCACATTAAAGCTTGGGAGAATTATAATTTTAAGGTGGAGAAAAAGCTTACTATTGATCCCTGACCACACTTTAATAATACTTATAAACCCTCTTATTTTTATTTTGTTAGTTTTATCTTCTTTAGATGTAGACCCTTCGTTAGGAGATTTTTGCTCCTTTGAAACAAGCAATCTAAGATTCAAAGAAAAGAAAAGAAAGAAAAGGCCACTTAAGTTATCCTCATCATTGCCCACACTGACAATCACAATCTATCATTGTTGGTGGTCCTACTAAGGATAGAGATTGAGAAGAAGTTAAAATTTTAAGTGATAATTAATAGTAGATAGATGAAATCTAAAGCTATTATAGATTTTATGAAGGTTAACTGATGATTAAGAATTTGTTTGGGACAGTTGCATGAAAATGTAGTAGTGGTGGTGCTGTAGACGAAGTTGTTGTTTAAAAAGTTATTATGAGTATTATAATTTTTTAAACTTTTAAAAAATTAGATCACAGCTTTCTCACAATTATTATATATTGACAAGTCAGATTAAAAAACACAACCTTCACACGGCATATTCTCCAAAATACAGACATAACGTATTTTTCAAACACACATATGATCAAAAGCACTGCACCGTACCACCACCGCCGCTTAAAATGCACCCAAAGTCCGTGTTGTGCATTATTCATAGAAAAAAAATTGAACTTACAATTTCATAATCTTATGATTTAGTCGAATTAAATTTTGTGATCTTAGTGGGCTCGAAGAAATAATAAATGCTTTTTTTAATCTTCTCCTTATACTACATCTTAATTATCTATATATTATATATATATATATATATATATATATATATATATATATATATATATATATTATTTAATAATTTGTGCTTAAGAAAAAATAATATTTGAAAATTGTTAAATAGATATTTAAAATTGCATGAAAAATGCTAAGAAATAATAGATATTTAGCCATTAAAAATAAGGCTAAGTACTATTTTTAATAGAAAATACAATTTCAAATATTTAATTAATTATTTATTTTATTTTAAATTTTATTTTTTTAATGTCTTAGCAGAAGTTATATAAAAAATATTCTTATATAATTTTCTCTCTCACATAGATAGAATCCTAGAAAAGGGGTAAGAGACTTTTCTCTACCACATATAATTTAGGATATGTTTGGAATAACTATAGCTCTATGAAAAAATAATGGTTGAGATGTTGCAAAATAAATTATTGTTTGAAAAAGTTGCAGTGGATATACAAATTTTTTTTATTTTATAAATATCAAGCTTTTGACTACTATAAAGTAGGTCAAATTAAAACATACTTTGAAATTTTCAAAATGCACCTAAAATGCAGCCCGAATGTGGTTACCAAACGACACTATAGTGATCGTGACCACCACCATCGAGCAAATGCAATTATTTGCCTTTGGATGTTGCGAATTGAAAAGAAATTAAAAAAAAAACTCAAATTAATGACTATAGATTATTAACCAACTCATAATAATTTTATCTTCTTTTTTTTTCAATTTCATTCAATGCAAATAAAGGCTTTGTTAATCCTTCTTCAAGTCGAGGCCAGCTTGCCTCCAACAATAGTTCTTTGAGCTTGAAAACGATTCTTATTCATTTGGCATGACACATAATTTTCTTTTAATTCTTAAGAATTACTTTATAAATCACATATATTTTTAGCTGAATGCATTATATAATAATTTTTATTTTTATATTATTACTTAAACATAGAGAAAGTTCTATTATAATATTATGTATTGTAAATTCATACAATTTAATAGCTTTCTTGATTATTTTTTAAAAAGAAGATTTATATATATACCACATAATTTTTAAATATTTACATATCAAACACCTAAACTTTCATATTTATTGAAATAGTGCCTAAAATTTTATCATCATATTAAAAATATCATTAATATTATTTTTTGAAGTGAAATATATCTTTTTATGCATATATTTTGATGTGATTATAACAATAAAGTGTTATATAAACAAATATAAAAATCAAAGATCATATCAATGCATAATCTTTAAAAAAAAAATTATTATCCAAAATTTCTTGAACAAAAAGTCTCTAAATTATTAATTTATTTTAAATTAGACATAATGTATAATTTACTTAATTTTTTATATATGTTAAATTCAATTTAAAAGTAAATTAGCTAGCTAATATAAACATAAGATAAATGACAATTTAAGTAAAATGGATGAGCATTGAGTCTGTTTAACATACCCTTCGTGACATAAAATGCCTTTTTTATGTAAATATATATATATATATATATATATATATATATATATATATATATATATATATATAAAAAAAAAATAAAAATTCAATTGGCATTATTAAATAATTAATATATTTAATTGTATTTTAGGTAGACTTATCAAAAATAAAAAATAAAAAACACTCATCAAATTGTCTTGATCAATAATTTATTAAAATTTATTTAAAATATTTACATAATATTTGAAATATTAAATATATCTTTTAAACAAATATTTCAAAGAAAACTTTGATTAAAGGATTTGATGATTTTACATTACAAATTTAACTTTCTTAAAAATATACTCTAAAAACTTTTTTTTTGTTCTTCTCATCCAAAATTTATTTTGTGCTTCTTTAACCTTTGGATTATTCAGTAATTGATCATAAAATTGATACATTTTTTTATCTTGAAATCATTTAACATATAATGTTAGTAATTCAAATTATAATATATTGCAATCAAAAAATAATGAGCCCATGTGTTCATAAATGTACCTTAAGATATAATGATTAAAAGTCAAATAAATAAACATACCCAAATACTAAAAAAAAATTTATATTATGCTCTCAATAAAATTATATTATTTTTAGCATTTTCAAAATATTTTTATAATTTAATATTATTTTTCTATTATATGCTACATAAAAATAAAATAAAAAGAGTAATAGACTTCTATTTTATTGATGATAAAATAGATGGGACAGAGTAATGAAAGGTAATGATTACCCATATTATTATGAGTTGATGATTTGACTTTATTATTGATATGACACTTAAAATACTACAAGTCGAAGCACGAATCTTGATACTAAAAGTAAGCTGATTCAAAGTTGAAACTGGTCGAGATCAAGTACTTAATATACTTGGAAACTTTGGGATATCAGTTAAATCTCTAAATAGCTCTCAAACATGGAGTGTTTATAGTCAAATCGAGCGTCGAGCGAGATCTAACAAGCCCAAAATCTCATGATTCTGACTTTATTTGAGCATTCAAATACTTAAAATACATCAAATGATCAAAGGAATCATTTTGAGCTGTGTGATGGAGAGGGGTGGTTCGGATTTTTCATGTATTTACAGAGAGGTCACTTCATCAATCTATAAATAGCCCCTCATTCTTCATATGAGGGGAGCTGAAGGAGGAGAGAAGAGATAGCTCTAAAGCTTGAAAATCCTCCAAGCATAATCGAGTCACCACTCGACGATCGCAGACCACCCTCGTTGGTTGTCAACCACCGCCACCGGTCGCCGCCGTCAACCGCCACTGCTGATCCTTGCTGTCGTTGATCCCCGCCATTCTCTATCATCTACTACCACTAGCAATTGTTACCACCTGAACATGACTACATATATTGCGTGCTAGAAAACCATAGAGTAAAAGTTAGCTTTTGGGGAGTCCAAAGACATACACGTATTTAAAGAGCTAATAATAAAAGCAGAATTTTACGTGGAAAACCTCAAAAGAGGGAAAATCACGCCCCAATAAAAGCTTCCACTATGTATCTGCTTTGAATACAAGATCTTCCCGATCGGGATGAATCAGTATGTGAGAAGTGGACAGCGCTAGTAGACAACGTTGACGATAAAGTTGACGATGTTGATGACGAGGTTGACAATGCTGACGAGGTTGACGATGAAGCGATGAAGTTCACGGTTGACGACGGAGATCGGCATGGCGATGGCGGGCGTGGTTGACGTCAATGGTGGCGACGATTGTGCTTGGAGGATCTTTAGAGCTCTCTCCTCTCTCTCTCCTCCTTCTCCTCCTCCTTCTCAGCCTATATGAAGAATAAGGGGCTTTTATAGATTGGAGGAGTGCCTCAGAAATACATGCAAAACCCGCACTACCTCACTTCATCTGGACTCAAAATGATCCCCTTGATCATATCTGTATTGTGCATTTGAATGCTCAAATGAAGTCAGAATTGTAAGATCTTTGGCTTGTTGGAACCGGCTCGTCGAGATGCTCGATTTGACTATAAACACTTCATATTTGAGAGCTATTTAGGGATTTAACTGATATCCCAAAGTTTACAAGGATATTTTGAGAGCTTGATCTCGACCGTTCAACTTCAACTTTGCTTTTAACATCAAGATTCGTTCACTACTAATATTTTATATCATTTTGCCCCTATTTTGGATGACATTATTTCAATCGTCCAAAAATATTTGTCAAATACTTGAAAATAGTAAATTCTTCAATGAAATTTAAGGGTCCATTAACTACATATTTTGAGAGAACAAATCTTCATAGGAGCACAAGATTATGACTACTAAGTCGATGGCGCAAATGCGTGTATGCTGAGATTTGAGGTTACGGACCATTTGGTGCGAACGAGTTCAGCTGCACTGCCGGGCGTGCAGCGCCAAAGCGATAGCTGGCTGCATCGGCGGCGCATGCGGCCATCGCAGTTGTTTGTCCTCTACGGTCGCGAATGGTTGCGGGCGGCCTGATGCGGAATGTGGAATATGGATCACGAACGAAATGGAGTCGGCTTGAGGCCGCGGGTCGAGCCTGGCTGGTCGCCATCGCGGTCGGAGCGGCGACTGCGGTCGTACCGCCGCTGGCCACGCGCATGAAATGCCGCCCGGAGGCAGTCTGGGCCAACGCGGGCGAAGCCGGGTCGGAATGGCCGGATCGCGGTCGCTGGCCCGCCACGCTACGCGGCACCATGGCATGCTTGCCTGGCTGACGCGGGCCACGGAGGATCGCCATACGGTTAGACCACGCGGCTGGACCCGGGACCAGCTCGACCACGGGCACATATGACGCTGCTGGTCGGCGCGGATACGCTGACGGCTACGGTCGGCGTATGCGCCAATGACTGACAGAAGCGTCGGCGCATACCACGGGCCACGCATGGGCGAGTGCTTTCAGGACCGGCGGCGGACCAGTGGACGGCTGGTTATGCACGGCGCCGCAGACGATCTGGCCTGCGGCGGGCCGGGACGAACGGGCGAATAATGATGGTTTTGATGGTTCGCGCCGGTTTTGGTGGTTTTACTCTTTCCCTAGGAAGGGTCTATAAAACCCAAGGAAGAAGGCACACTTCTTCAATGCCCTGCTTTCTTCTCGTGGTTCGTTTGAGTCGATCAAGGTCCGCAGATTACATCGTTGTTCCGGTTTCCTCGAAGAACCGCCGCGACCGTCCGTTTGAGGCGATCAAGACCCCGATTTACGTTGTTCCGGTTTTCCCTCGAAGGGCGCCACCGCACAACCGGGTTTGAGGCGATCACACCACTTGATACGTTCCGTTTTCCCTCGAAAGAGCGAACCCGGACCGTCCGGGTTTGAGGCGATCAAGACCCATGGTCTATTGCCGTTGTTGGTTTTCCCTCGAAGAGGCGCGCCAACCTTGATGGACCGTCCGGGTTTGGAGGCTATCAAGACTCACGGTACCAACTTTTTTCTATTAGGAAATTTGATTTCTCGCGACTTTAATGGATGATTCAGCAGGTGATAACCGCCAAGATGGCGATGGAGCGTTAGCTAAGAACTATCGTTCAAACGAGAAAGTTTGGTGTAATTTATGAGCATCATCGAGGGAATATCTTCTCTCTCTCTTTTTTTTCATATGTATGTGTATCCTTTTGTCGATCGTTTAATTTTATCCGCGAGAGAGAGTAAAAAAAGGAGGCGTCAGCGTTGGGGTGAGTGAGTTGCTTTTACAAAATCCTCGATTTTTGTCGCTCTCTCTTATTTATTATGTATTTTCACGGGTGATAAGAAAACCATACAGACTGCCAGACGATATACCATCCACTGTCACATCAGATAGTTTAATGGTGTTCCGCAGAAAGTTTTTCTTCCCTAATGAGTTGGTGGCCATTATTGCCAAGAAGTCTGATCGAGCCTGTTCACCTCCGCCAGGGTACTTTACTATTTCTGAGATGATTCTTCGTGCGGGACTGCGATTCCCTTTGGCTCCTGAGTTGATTGAGATATTCAAAATATGTGGTGTAGCTTTGTCACAGTTTTCATTTCGAGCTTTAATGGTCATCGTTGGTTTGGCTGTCTACTTCAAGGAGCATGGTGTTACTTTGAACATCAAATACTTGTGTCGAATGTGCAGATTTGCATGTGATACCTAGGGGCGTGTTTCTTATCGGACTATAAAGAATTGGATTGAATTTTCAGCAAGGGATCAATCTAGAAATTGGTTTAATGGATTCTTTTTTGTGAAAAATGAGTGGGGCCTTCGAGATAGGGAAGATTGAATTAACTTCCAGATCCATCGCTGATGTCGGAGAATGAGATCCTAGCAACTCTCAATATCCCTGATGTAGGAAGCTTGCAACATGAGTTACGTCACATTAGCAAGTATATAGTTGAAGATAGAATGTTCAAGGTTGGCCTTTCTATCCAGGCAGAGAGATCTCATTCTTTTCCATTAAAGAAATCAAGTAAAGGTGATGAGAGGCCTCTTCATATTAATAGGGTTCTTTCAAGAAGCCCGTCACGAAATTAGGGTGGTGGCAATATTTCTTCCTTAAAGAAAAGAAGAAGACATGTGACTACATCGATATCTGAAGAAGATGTTCGCCTGGCATCCGAGAGTTTAGCTATTTCAACTCATGATTGAAGCCGCATTCCGAGAGGTGTTAAATCACATATGCATTGGCCAACGGCAGATGAATTGTTTTGTCTTCCCTTCTTTCTTCTTTTTTCTTCCATGTAATATTTGTGATGATTTTTTTCTTTATAGGTAACTCAAACATTAGGGCAGATGGCTCATTTGAGTGTCGCTTTAGATGAGTGGAATACTGAATTTGTGAAGATAAAATATCTGCAAGGCAAGTATGATCAAAAGATGAGTATCAAAGCCAAAGAAGTGGCGACTTTGGAGGATCACCGATCGGTGTAATCGAAGCTAGCTAATGTCGACTTCTTCTCTCCAGCGTCAGGAGGTGGAGCGCACTCGTGATGAGCTGATTGAGGTGAGGACTGAGACTCATCAGAAAGGGAAGAGACTCATGGCACTTGCAGCGGAGAAGGGAGCTCTAACTGGAGAAGAAAGCATTACAGGATTGTCTTTTTGAGAAGGAACATATGATGTCAGAGGCGGAAGCAAATGAAATCTCCTTAAAGGCAGTGGAAGACTTTAAGAACTCTCTAGCACGGTATAATTGAGACCATGTTCGTGAAGCTCGTAATCATATTCTTGATGTCAAGTGAAGGACTTGGAGCCAAATGTTTAGAGGAGGGCTTCATCAGGGTTCCTAAAGGAATCCGCTTAGTGCATCGCAAGACCGAGCTAGTGTTGAGGATCTATCGCAAAGCAAGACTCTTTGTTAAATTCAGGAGATGATGGAGTTGAGAGTGAGTCTAAGGAGCATCTCCTAGTGGTGAGGAAGACGTTGATATCACCAACTGATATGATGTAGCATCACTTGATGACGCTTTTTTTTTTATGCATTATTAGTGTGTAATGTAATCTTGATCCTTATATCATCATGTTAATGTCATGGAATATATATATATATATATATATATATATATATATATATATATATTTATGTATGCTTTTGTTTATATTAAGGTAATTGGTGAATATTATTCGACGCTAACTGTATGGAGGGAGAATTGAATCCACCGGGATTGACCTATCCGAGATTATTTGTCAAAGCATTACTGACGTTAACTATATGGAAGAGGTCAAATTGAATCCAGCGGATTATTGACCTATCTATCCAGGTTGTTTGTGTCAAAGTGTTGCTTGATGACGTTAACCTGTATGGAAGAGGTCGCGGGATGTCCACCAAGGACCTTTTGACCTATCATAGGTATTAGCCAAAGTGTTTGACTTTACCGTATGGAAGAGGTCGATCAAGTCCCCTTGGGATTGATTATGCCTGATACAACATGAGTATATTTCTGTGGGAGGATTAAATGAAGAAGAAACAAGCTTGTAAGAAAAAAGCTATAAATTCATTACTCTAATAAATTTGGTGATACAATCATAAGATGATTCTAACACAGAAATGAGTTTCAAGAGAAAATGATGACAATAACAACAAGTCTTTATCCTATTAAGTGGTGTTGGCTACATGAAGAGGAAATGACAAACGAGACAAAATAAAAGTTGCAACAGTTATGCAGTAGGAATTACTGATAATATTTTCGGAGATTCTCAGTGTTCCAAGTTCGAGGTAAAGTTTTTCCCTCTGAATCCTTGAGCTTGAAAGTTCCTGGCTTCACCACAGCTATAACCACATATGGGCCATCCCAAAGAGGTGAGAGTTTATTACGTTGAGGGCCCTTTGCGCACTTCTAGACAGGACCAAGTCACCAGATATGGGACGAGGTTTTACTCTTAGTGATGAGCTACCCTTTGGTGATAGAAGCGGTCAAGTAGGGCCATGTCAGTTTGAGTAGGTCCAAGTCTTTGTGGAGTTTTTCTTCATTACCGTCATGATCAAATAATTGAACTCTTGGACTTGGAACCCGATATCTACTACTTAGCTTAAACACAAATTATACGGTGTCTCACCAGTCGGGGTGTGCGATGTAGTGCGGTAAGCCTAAAGAACATTAGAAAGCTCATCAGCCTATTGCCCCCCAGCCTTCTCGAGATGTATTTTTAGTCCTTTGAGTATAGTCCTGTTGGTAGCTTCAGTCTACCGTTAGTTTGAGGATGTCTTACGTATCAATGCGAATGTGAAGATCTTTGCAAAAGGATGTAAAATTTTTTTCGGTGAATTGGGTCCCGTTGTCAGTGATGATCTTTGCAGGAAGACCGAATCGACATACTATATTTTTCCAAAAAAAATTGTTTAGCATTTGCCTCCATAATTTTAGCAAGTGGTTCGGCTTCCACCCATTTAGTGAAGTAGTTAACGGCTAAAATGATGAACTTTTGTTGTCCTGATGCTATCAAAAAAGGTCCCATGATATCAATCCCCCACTGAGCAAAAGGCCACGGGCTTTGAATGGATGAGAGCTCTGTGCGCATGTGAGAGGTTAGAGTGCTGTGACAACTTGCACACTTTTTGTGAACTCAAGGCATCTTGTTTCATTAGGCCAATAGAACCCTTGCATAATTTTAAGGGCTAGCCCTTCCTCCCAGGTGTTCTCCACATATCCCGAGTGAACCTCTCTTAATCGTAATGGCCTCAGGTGAGAGACATTTGAGAGTGCGGTCGAAAGCTTCGTTTGTATAGTTCACCTCCGATAACAGTAAAGTTTGAAGCTTGTCTTCGGAGATGAATTACAGAAGTTGGGTCTTTAGGGAGAGTTCCTTCTTGTAGAAAAGACAAGATGGGGTCCATCCACGAATGTTCTTTTATCTCATCAATTGCTTGAATCACCCATGACCCTTGGATACTCGAAAAATATATTTCTTCAATATGCCTTCTCTTAAATGATCTCAATAGCGGATGAAGCAAGCTTAGCGAGTGTCACTCAGTATTCCTCTCTCGTAGTATGTGAATAATTTGATATGTCTTGAAATGGGCAAGAAGAGACTTTACCAGGTTGAGGTATTATGCCAGCTGGAGATTATGAGCATTAAAATTTCCCTCAACTTGGGAGGCGACAAGTTGAGAGTCAGTGTGTATCACTAAGTCTTGAGCTTCATAGTCAATGGCGAGTCTCAATCCTGCTATGAGAGCCTCATATTCAGCCATATTATTAGTTGCAGGAAATTTTAGATGAAGTCCATACTCTAAAGTATTCTGCTGGGGGGAAATAAGTAAGATTCCTGCACCAGCATCAGTACTTTCTGAAGCTCCATCAACATAGAGGGTCCATTGAGGAGACAAAATACATGTAGCTCCTCGAGTTGGGCGGTCATTCCACTATAAAGTCTGCGAGACTTTATAGCGGAGAAAATTTATATCAAACTCTCCCAATTCTACCACTTGATTAACCTCCCGGATGCTTGGTTTTACGTAGGATGGCCCTTAATGGTAAATGAGTGTGCGTAGTGTGAGCTTGGAAGTATGGGCGCAATTTTTGAGAAAACTAAAGCGAGCCACCTTATATTAAGTGGATAATGACTTTCTATATCGGTAGAATTTTCTTGACATAATAAATTGGTCTTTGTATCCCACTATCTTCACTAAAAGCGAGCTTATCATGTGGGAAAGCTGAGATATAAGTATAACATCTCTCCTTGAATAGGCTTGGATAGTAGGGGTGGATGTTAAATACTTCCTATTCAAAAGCGGTGACATTCATCATTGAAAATTATTATCTTTAGCTCTCTTTAATATTTTAAAGAATGGCAAGTATCTATCCCCAGAACAGGCTAGGAAGCCGGATAACGCAGTAATTCGTCCATTCAAATGTTGGACTTCCTTAATATTCTTCGGGGGAGTCATTTTTTTGAGAGCATTGATTTTCTCGGGGTTGGCCTCTATCCCACGATGGGTTACCATAAATCCAAGAAATTTTCCCGACGTAACCCCAAAAGCACATTTGGTCGGGTTGAGTTGCATGTTATAACACCGAAGAAGGTTAAAGCATATTTCTAAGTCAGAAATATGTTGTGATTCTTCCAAGCTTTTCACTAACATGTCATCCATATATACCTCCATTGTGCGGCCTAGTAGGTCTTTAAAGACTTATTCATAAGGCGTTGATAGGTAGCACCAGCATTTTTTAATCCAGATGGCATAACTTGGTAACAGTATAAACCTTTATATGTTTGAAATATTGTAGCTTCTTCATCCGTTGGGTTCATTTTTATTTGGTTGTAACCAGAGTAAGCATCCAAAAAACTGAGCATTTGATGTCCAGACGTAGCATCAACCAGCTGATCGATTCGAGGAAGGGGAAAACTATCTTTCGGGCAAGCTTTGTTGAGGTCAGTGTAATCAATACACATTCTCCATGTTCTGTTTGTTTTCTTAACCATGACAACATTCGCTAGCCATGTAGGGTAATGTACCTCTCGTATGAATTCTGCTTCTAGAAGCTTGTTGACTTCTTGTTCAATAGCCTGGAGGCGCTCAGGTGCAAAACTTTGCTTCTTCTGGATGATCAGTTTGAATATCGGATCGATCTTGAGGGAGTGCATGATTATATTGGGGTCAACCCCCGGCATATCCGTCGGACTCCAAGCGAAGATGTCTTGATTTATGAGTCTATATATTTTTCCATTTGTTCTTGAGCATGGATCCCACTTGCCGCTTCATGGTGGTTGGTCATCGATAATACAACAGAGCAAGTCTTCTAGCTTTACTTTTCATCTCGAAAATTAAAATCTTTGATGTTGAAGGTCATAGAAGGGCGTGGTTGGGCCTGTCTGAGGTAACATGATTGCGCTATCTGTTGATTTTCACAGACCACCCCAACTCCGACGGGGGTTGGAAACTTCATCTTAAGGTGAGATGCTAAAGTGGCACAAAAATTGATTGGAGGGCCTTCCAAAGATGGCGTTATATGTCGAATCTGACCACCATGAATTGGATTAAATGAGTCACTTGTTTCACCAAGGACAACGGAAGAGTGATTGTCCCCTACTGCAGGCGATTATCAAACCCAGTATAATGGTCTGCGGTGGGTTGGAGCTTTTCCCTACCCATGCTAAAAATATGGAGTAAAATAAGACATCAAGAACTACCATTGTCAATCAATTCTCTTAATATTATAGCATGGGTCACCGATCCACTGCGATGACAAGTGGATCTTGATGAGGAACATGTACTCTAAGTTCGAGTCATTAAAAGTGATGGAGTGATCGATTAGACTTTTTTAACTCCGGCTCTTCAGAGATGGTAATGAGAACTTGATTAGATAGTATTGGTCCTCTTGCAATTGTTTCAATTTCTCCAACTGTTTGATGATTATTTTATTATTTCTACGATGATTGTCCTGGTTGCCCCAGTTGGAGGTATGTTTATCTGAGTTGGTTGATTCTTCACAAATTGACATAGATATCCTTGCTGAATGAGCCTTTCAATTTCTTCTTTGAGTTATTTGCATGCCTCTGGTATGTCCGACGATAGAAATATAATATTGCTCTTGATTTCCTGAATTTGGTTTCAGTGGATGCGGCCACTTGATATTTTCTTCATCTTGAATAGCCATTAGAAGGTTAACACGAGATGTGTTCAGCGGCGTGTATTCCTTTTTGGGCCATGGTTCACGTCATTGATATAGGGGTCGTGGAGGGAGATCACGACTGCTTTGTTGCTTCTTTTGATAGGATTGTCGGTCCTCATTCCCTGGGGTGCTTTTACGTTTTCTGTAGCTCAAATTATTTATGGGCGTGTAATAGCCTCATCAGAGATTTGTGCTTCCACACGATGAACCAAGTCGACATATGAGCGGGCCGTGTTGCATTAGTAGTAAAAGGCCTGACGGAGTCCTCAGGAAAACTCCTCTTAATAGTTAGTCTACTCAGTATTTGGGCTTCTGGAGAACCTGGAAGTATTCCTTAAGTGATTCACCCTCATTTTGATGAATGTCGGAGAGATGGGAGGAATCTTTAATGATCCTCCGGTTTGCAATGAACTGTTCTACAAAAATCTTGGCGAGTTTGTCAAAGGTATGGATGGATTCCCTTGGAAGGGAGTAGAACCAAGTGCGAGCTTGTCCCTTGAGGGTAACTGGAAAGACTTGACAAAGCAAGGTGTCAGGAGCTCGTTGGATATGCATGATAGTCCTGTAATGGTCGATGTGTTCATGTGGGGTGTCATATGAATCAATGTTCGAAAGCTTGAAACCAACGGGAATAGGATGTTGGAGAATAGCTTCAGCTAAAGGTGAGGATTTCTCATAGCCGCAGTGAGGGGGAAGATGATTTCTATCTTGGAGGTGAAATTCATCTTGCATTAAACGTCATAATTCTGCACGTATAACATGATGAGTGGGGTCAACAGGATGAGAATGTGTCAAGCTACCAGTAATGATTGGTGGATTAGCAGTCGGTTGAGCTGCGCGTGATGGATGAGTAGAACTTGCAGTGTCAAGAAGTTCAGCATCACGGTCTCTACGCGGAGGAACTTCAGCGTCAAGGAGACTAGCATTTTGACCTCTCCGACTGCGTCGATCTTGGGAGATGTGTTTTATTTGTAGTATTGTGTTCCTAGCAAAGTTGGATCATCTCATTTTGAGATTCTTCCATTCGGCGATCTTCTAAAGATTCGCCACACCTTCAAGAGAGTCACGCTATCGGGGAAGTGAGGCGAAGGTTGTCCTTGGTTCAAGGATTGGTTTTAGTGACGGAGTTGGGCGGAAAGGCTCGTTATTACAGTGTTATTGACCATAATGAGGGTGTTAAAAGGAATTGTGATTGAAGGGTTTTGGTTCCCACAGACGGCGCCAAATTGTTGCGTGCTAAAAAACTAGTTGCGGTAGAGTAAAAGTTTAGGCCTTAGCTTCTTTGGGGAGTCCAAAGACACACATGGTATTTAAAAGCGAATAATAAACTGAGAATTTTACATGGAAACCCTCAAAGAGGGAAAAACCACGGGCCTAGAATAAAAGCATCCACTATGTATCTGTTTGAGTACAAGATCTTCCGATCGGGATTACAAATTGTATGTGAAGTGGACAACGATTCTTGTAGACAACGTTAATGATAAAGTTGGCAACGATGTTGACGAGGTTGACGATAAAGTTGGACGAGGTTGGCAGAAGTTGCGAAGTTGGCGATGGCGGATCGGCGGTGGTGGGCGACGGCGGCGGTGGCGGTGGTTGGCGACCGTCAGTGGCGACGGTGTGCTTGGAGGATCTTTAGAGCTCTCTCCTCTCTCTTGCCCTCCTTCACCTTCACTTAGCCTCTCTATGAGGAATAACTTTTTAGATTGGAGGAGTGGCGTCTCTGTAAATACATGCAAAACCATTACCACTCCACTTCATCGGATGGCTCAAATGATCCCCTTGATCATATCTGTATTTTGTGCATTTGAATGCTCAAATGAAGTTGAATTGATCTTTGGCTTGTTGAAGCCAGACGCCTCGATTTGACTATAAACACTTCATATTTGAGAACTAGATTTAAGCGATATCCCAAATTTTCCAAGGATATTTTGATAGCTTGATCTCGAGTTTCAACTTGGATCGCTTGCTTTACATCAAGATTCGTGCTTCTAATATTTTAAGTGCCATATCAACATACTTGTTCCCTTCTCATATACAATCCCGTTATCGGAAGATTTTGTATTAAACATACATAGTGGAAGATTTTTTAAGCTATGCCGTGATTTTTCCCTCAGATTTTCATGTAAAAATCTTGGAGTTTTCTTGTTCACTCTTTAAATACCCATTGTGTTGGATTTCACAACAAAGCGTAAACTTTTCTATGAATTGATTTTCTAATATTATATCAGAAATTTCACACTAAATTTTTATTTAAATTTTAATATATTTAATGTCACATTTTTTCTCAATTTAAATTAAAAATTTTAATAAACTCAACTTTATCTAATTTATCAATTGATTAAACAAAGTTAACTAACAATAATATTAATTATTATTGAATTTTTTTAGAGAGGTGAAATTAAATCTAAGTTTAATGTTGAGGTATCAGTTAGTGCTTTGATTTGGCATTATTTATTATTTAGGTGTTCTTTTATGATAATTTTATGTTTGTTAGAATTTGTTTACATACATGCTAGCTTTTTGCTATGTTGCTTCTTGTTATTTTGAGAATGGTGTAATTTGTCTAATTGTACATTGCTTAATACAATTATTTTATTGTGATTATTTGCACTTAAAATTTTTTGTTTGAATGTTTAACAAGAAACTTATAATTATATGACTTCAAATTTATGCTCTCGCTCGAATAACGTAGATATCATGGATAGTGTTGAAATGTTCATTTTTTCCATTTTTAGAAGAGAGTTCAACTTCATGTTTCTTTCGAGAGTATGTTTAACAAATGATAAGATCCGCAAAAAATAACATCATAATTTTATGTGATTCAGCTTAAATGAGTTTATGACTATGGTCGCATATAGATTAAATAATCTACAAAACTTCCAAAGAGATACATAAAAATTTTCATTTATACAAAGTTTAATATATGAACAAAGATATGATTTTATCTAATTAAAAAGAGAATACAATCACCATTGCCATGATGACGGAGGCGATGCCATTGCTTGAGTTACTCCTTATTAGTAATACTTTTTTCTTATTAAAGAAATAAATGAACTCCTCTTGCACACGTGAAGAAAGCTTCTTTCTATCTTTCTCACTTAACACTGCTCTCATATCTCTTTTTTACTTTTCTTCATTTTTTTCTCTTTCTATTTTTATCATAAGATACATCAATTTAATAGAGCTATCTCTTGAGATATGATAAGTAATATAAATCTGAATTTATCATAAGATAGATCAATTTATATATTTCACACTCAAACTTGAATATTTACTTAAATAGCACTTAAATCTTTATTATTACATCAAAAATACCACCCTGGTTACTTTTTTCAAGTGAAATGCACCTTTTTCTGCATAGGAAAAGTGCTAATTTTGTAAATATTCAAGTTTGGGTGTAAAATATGTAAATGCATAAGAATTCTGTGGTATGTATGTAAATTTCCCAACATATTATTAGAAGATCATGATGTGTCTTATGATTAGATTTATATTCATATGCATATAATATAACTGCAGCTACACAAATACAAGAATAGTTATATAAGCTAAATTATGTGTGTAGTGGTTTGAACTAGTCGGTGGTATAGCTATTCTTTGTAATATTTTCCCTCAAGATAGACTATAAAAGTTCTTAATGGACATCTTAGACAAGAATATTGACAATGTATGATGTGGTAATGACTTTGTAAGCACATCTGAGAGTTGAAACTTGGTTCAAATTGGCATGAGTTTCGTGGATTCATTCACAATTTTGCCTCGAATGAAGTGATAATCGATTTCAATATGTTTGGTTTGGTTCATGAAAAGTTGAGTTAGTTGTTATATGTATAATAGCTTGATTATCGCCAAATATAATAATTAGGTAAGGTATGCATACCCAAAATTCTAGAGAAGGTGCATTAACCACATTAACTTGCTAATGGTGGTAGATAATACTCTGCTTCTGCAAATGATCGTGATATTGTATTTTGTTTATTGACTTTTTAAAAAATTAGTGAATCTCCTAAAATGATGTAAAATTATGTCAGTGACTTTATTGGGTTAGGCATAATCCCCAATCACATTTATAAAAGCCTTAAGTTGAAGATTCAAAGAATTTGAAAATCAAATTCTTTGTTTAAAAAGTCCTTGAGGGGTGATGAGAGACTGCAATATACTGTTTCCAAATATATAATACTTCTCATAATATCTTTGGAGATTTAGTAGAGAATTCAAGAAATAGCAATGTTGCTATTTCTTATCCATGACTTCTCAAGATCAGAATCTAAACCAGCTAATCTTTTTAATGAAACATTTATAAAGGCTAATCTATTTCTTGCAGATAAGGCAATTACCCTTGCTTGGCTCAGGATACATAGTTTTCTTCGGTGTTGACCTATGAGACTAAGGCAACATTGAGATTGTTGGAATGAAGATAAAGGGATCTTCCATGGTTGATACGTTGTTATTTGATTTTAATGGCATTGCCACAAGGAATGAGGTCAATGCTTAAGGTGGAGTACAATAACAGGGAAGAAGAATTGCTTCAACTACGAGCTCTAATGGGATATTTTTTGCCATCGTCTTTGAATCAGGAGTCATTGAATGCTCTGATACCATATTGGGATTTCTTAACCTATAAAGGAGTAAAACGGAGACATGTTCCAGGAGACGAAAGCAAATTGGAAAAATGATAAAACAAATATTATTAGAATATCATGATGCGTATTTTGATTACATCTATATTTAAATGTATATAATATAACCACAGTTACACAAATACAAGAATAATTATATAAGTTGAATTATGGGTGTAGCGGTTTGAAATAGCTGGTGGTGCAACTATTCTTTGTAATAATCATGCATGCTGAACTTTATTTTGTTTCTTCTTTAATAAAGGTGGCTAATTGCATGATCACTAGGGGTAGACTTTCGTTATTTTAATTCAAATTAGTGATATTATTGTTAGTGAAAATCTTTACATTTAGGGCCTGTTTAGTTGGTATCAAAAGTAATGTAAAATAAATGTAGAGGCTTTAGATTTTTTGACGTTTGACACGATATAAAGTAAAATTTCAAAGCAATGTAAAGTAAAATTTCAAAGTGATGTAATACATTTGAAATTCACTAGATAGTTATATTTTGGTATATTTAAAATTCACCTAAATTTGGGCGAATTCCAAATACACCGATTAATATAAAATCATTTCGCGCCTCATTATAATCAATTCGGTCACTATAGCACCACATCGCCTCTGGGTATAATAGATTATTACCCAAAATCTTCTAAATATTTTACATTACATTTATTTAACTAAACAGAAAAATCCAAACTTATGAATTTGTAAAACTCCCAACCAAACAACTTTTATAGTAATCAAAATACATTGTATTCCTTTTACACGCATTCCTTTTTCAGGCAACCAAAGAGCCCCTTTGTGGAGGAGATGTTACATTTTGATGTTTTTTACCTTTGCCTTTCCTTCAATTGAGCAAATCACCTTCATTGTATGATGTTACTTAGATAACTCCCAATTTCTCAATAGAAGGAAAGGTGTGAAACACATTTGTTAAATATATCAATTGCCTATAAAAGACTTCAACAACATACCATAAAAAAGTCACCAAAGACTTCTTCAGTTATATATCATTGCAATTCTAGTTGACATGTAATAAGTTAAAATCTATCTTAGACACGTACGTTAGTACCAACCCCAATTATTGAGATAAATATATTTATACTAATAATTTGTGCTTGTTCTTTGTATACAATAGATATATAATAATATATCTTTATATTTGATATATCTCTCTAAAATTTATAAATCAAATATAAATACAATCAAATTATACGACTTAGTGAGATAAATCCAGCAATACTAAAATTGGGTCAAATCGAGCCTAAATGAGCTCAAAAGTTACATATGAAGTTTCGAGACACTGATCGGATGATCAAATGACTTCTAAATTTGACATGCTTATAATTCGATGCGGCTCAGCGAGACAAATCCAGTAAGATCACTCAAATCAAGATGGTTTGGACGTCAAATAACCAAAAAATCTATTTTTTGATCAAATGAATAAATATATATCTGATGGGTGTTTGGATAGATACCAAAATACCTCTCATTCTATAAATAGAACCCCATTCTTGTCATGAAGGGAGGAGCTATGCACTTGGGAGAAAGAGAGAGAGAGAGAGAGAGTTCAAGTTCATCATCATATCGTTGTCACCGATGCTTATTGTCATCACGCCACCAATAACTTTCTACCCCCACACATAGCTATTGTTACTTAATTCTGGAATTCTCATTATCAAGTTTTCTCACATACAACCTTGTAATATCGTTATCGAGAAAAACTTAAACTTTGTACTCCAAAGAAGATATATAATGTAGCATTTTTACTGGGCTAGGCCCCGTGATTTTTCTCCCCTTTTCTGGGAATTTTTGACATAAAAATTTTATAATTTCTTTTTCTCTTTTCAACTATCTGAGTGCATGCTGGATTTTCCAATGAAGCTAAGGTGAAGTTTTATTCTACCATAATTTATTTTCTGGCATGTAACAGTTTGACGCCGTATGTAGGAAATATTCCGTTTATATCTTCATGATGGTTGACAATCTGACTTCAAGTTAAAAACAGCACCATCTATATGATGAAGAAAATCATACTTGGGAGTAACACATATTTGAAGAAACATCAAATGTTGATTCTTCAATTCTTATCAGAAGCTGGGCGGCAACCCTTAATCTCAAAAGATCGACCAAATCAATATTCTAGATATCTAATTGATTATCAGTTCGAGAAGCAAGCTAATGATATCCAATGATGGGGAGTAATTTCAACATTGAAAAAAACAGCTTTGCAAATCATGATTCTTCAATCATACTCATGAAAAATAAGGCAAATGTTAAGGAGTAACTTTGGCTACAACCTCAAATAGATGTTTTGATTTAACCTCTTTCACACAGGTTAACATCATCGAGTAATACTCTGACAAATAATCTCAGAAAAATTAAAATATTTAACCTCTTCCACACAGGTTAACATCATCGAATAACACTTTGATAAAATAATCTCGGATGAGAGTTGAAACTATTGACTTCTTTTATACAGGTTAAATGTCACCGAGTAACACTCTGATGAAAAATCTCAGATATATCAAAAATCCTTTATGGATTCCTCCCCTAAAAGGCAGACCCCTAAGGAAGCCTCGATGGGAAGCTAGTAGTGGACAAAGTCCTCACTAGAAAGACTCCAAGAGAGCAAGTGGCTGACACGGTCTCCACTCATCAAAAATCTCAGAAGATAAATGTCTCAGTAGGTACAAGTACATCAAAAACTTTAGAAGGCAAATGCCTCAGAAAGTACATGTACAATAAAAATCTCAAAAGATAAATGCCTCAGAAGGTACAATACATCAAAAATCTCAAAAGGCAAAACCTTTAGAAGGTACAGATACTTCAAAAATCTTAGAAGGTGAAAGCCTCAGAAGGTACAGGTACATCAAAAATCTCAATAGTCAGAAATCTCAGAAGGTACAAGTACATCAAAAATCTCAATAGACGAAAGCCTCAGAAGGTACATGTATATCAAAAATCTCAGAAGGTAAAAGCCTCAAAAGGTACTTGTACATAAAAAGTCTCATATGACAAAAGCTTCAAAAGGTACAGGTACTCCGACGGAGAAGAATAAGCTTGTTGTGATCTTTTATGAGGAATAACTACCAAATCATTTGGAAAATGAAACTTCTTCGAGAAGATTATCAAAGTATCACTATTGATAGTTGGCATTACATCCTCGAATCTCATCGTCCCCTGATGCTTCCGCAACTCATCATCTTGTGCAAGATTTACTCCGGAATCTTTAGATATTGGGATATCTGTGGAAGGATGCTTGCCTATGAAGATACTCTATATTTTTCAAATTTAGAATCACACTGGAGACTGAATTTGGGATGCGCGCCGCCTAACAAGATCAGTTGGAAATCTCGAGATTGGGGAGAACTGGAACCTGCTAGAGGGGTTCGCACCATTATAAGGATCAGTTGGAGAAATCAAGAGAAACTCGAGCACCTTGGAGCTGAATGGGATGTTTGCCGCTAACCAGTTAGTTGAAAACCGAGATCGGAGAATTAGAGCTCAGAGTTGACGTTATCTGAGTTAGTGGATGCTTCCAAAGAGAAGAAAGGAAGACCGGAGCCCAATTCTAGTTAGCAGCCAACCAGTCAGTTGAAAACTCGAGATGGGAGAACTAGAACACGAGGGGTGCACTATTATCTGAGTTAGTGGAGGCTACAAAAGAGAAGAAAGCGGAAGCACACTGGAACTTGAATTTGCGATGTGCGTCGCCTAACCAGGTTAGTTGGAAATCTCAAGATCGGGGAGAACTGGAGCCTGTGAGGGGGGGGTCGACACCATTATATAGGTTAGTGGAGGCTACCAAAGAGAAGAAAGCAGAAGCACACTAGAGCCTGAATTTAGGATGCACGTTGCCTAATCGGGTCAGTTAGAAACCTCAAGATCAGGGAGAACTAGAGCCGGTGAGGCGGGTCAGCACCATTATAGAGGTTAGTGGAGACTACCAAAGAGAAAAAAGTGGAAGCACACTGGAGCCTGAATTTGGGATGTGTGTCACCTAACCAAATAAATTGGAAATCCTGAGATCGGGGAGAACTAGAGCCTTCGAGGGGGGTTGACACCATTATACAGGTCAGTGGAGGCTATCAAAGAGAAGAAAGCATAAGCACTAAAGCCTGAATTCGAGATACACTCCGCCTAACCAAGTTAGTTAGAAATCTCGAGATCGAGGGAGAGAACTGAAGCCTGCGAGGGGGGTCAACACCATTATATAGGTCAGTGGAGGCTACCAAAAAGAAAAGAAAGTAAAGAAAGTAAGGTGCGAGTTTTTCATTATCTTATGGGGGTATTTATACTTGAAAAATAGACTCTTCAAAATCTTTAAAGAATTTTAAAAATAAAAAAAATAATAAAAAAACCCTTCATCTTCTTTTAAAAATAAAAAATAAAAAGAAGAAGAAAACTCTTTATATATATATATATATATATATATATATATATATATATATATATATATATATAAACTTTTCATCTTTCTAAAAAAATAAAAGAGAGAGAGAAGAAAATATTATTGATATTTTAAATTAAAAAAACTCTTCACATTCTTCATTAAAAAATAATAATTCTATCTCTTACTCTCTCTCTTTCTCTCTCCACGTCCCTCTCTCTCCCCCTCTTTCCGTCTTCTCCTCTCTCTCTCTCTCTCTCTCTCTCTCTCTCTCTCTCACGGTAAAGAAAAAAAAGGAAAATTGGGGGGCCCACGACCCTCTCTCTTTCAAACCAAAGGCCACCCAAAAAAAAATAAAAAGTGAGAATTTATTAAAATAAGTTTTATGTATTATTGACCTGACTTTTGGAGTGAGCTCTCAACTTCATCATCATAGATCTAGGACTCTTGTAGACACTAAGAGCTCCTTAGTCTTAAGACACTTCTAGTGATTAGGTGAACACTTAACCTATGCCTAGAGACTTGGAAGGGTTAGCCATAGGAAAAGGTTATCCCTTAGGGATTTAGGAAGACACCCTATAGCCCCAATCCTTGCTTCTATCTTCCAAACCTAACGTCAAATTCAAATCCAAGATCATAAATCCAATCCCAAATCAAATGATTGAAACTCATGATTAAATTCAAATTCTAAATCCCTTCCTAAGCCCTTTGATTTTATCTTATGGACTTAGACTTAACCAAATTCAAATCAACCCAATTCAATTGATTTTGTCAAATATTAAATTCAATCTCAAATCAAATCCCAACATAAATTCCAAATCAAATTCAACACCAAATGATTGAAAAATATGATTAAATTCAAACTTCAAAATCCCATCCTAAGCCATATGAACCACCTTCATATGCTTAGCCAAAACTCCATTCAAACCAAATCACGACCTTTCTTAAGCCATATGGACCGACCTCCATAAGCTTAACCAAATCTCAATCCAAATCAACCCAAACTCAGTTGATTTCTTTATAAATCAATCATCCTTCATTTATATTCATAAATATAATTGAAACCTAAATTTAAACTATTCAAATCAAATCAAACTAAATCAAACCAAATCAATTCCCTACTTAAGCCCTTTTGGCCTACATCCCTCAACTTTGTCAAATTTGCTTCCAAATCACTCCAAACCCAAGTGATTTTCTCATGAACCATTTATATCTTCATTTATATTCACAAATATAAATGAAATATAAGTCCAAGTGCCCAAAACCAAACCCAAATCTAATCAAATTTCCAATTTTAGCCTTTTTAGCCAAATTCTTGAACTTGGCTAATTAATACCCAAATCAATTCAAAACCCATGAATTTTCTCATGATTCAATTATTCTTTCAATTATTGTCTCAAATATAAATGCAAACTACAATTATCAAGCCAAATCTAAGTCAAGCTTATGTTGACCCCTTTTGACTTGAAATTATCTTATGAACCAAAATTCATTTGACTCAAAACCAATTATAAATGGATTTATATCTTCATCCCAGGCTCATATGTGAGTTCAATTAAACTTGAATCAAGCCAAAACCTAACCAATTGACTCATTTAGGTCCACTTGATCCAAAATGACCTAAAGACCCTTTTTGAGCCAAGTTCTAATCCAACTCAAATTGGATTAAACTAAGCCCATCTAAATCTCATAATATGATCAACAATCATCCTAAGGTGATCAACTACCTTGAATTGGGTCAAATCAAGTCAACTTAGTCCTTTGGCCAAGTCAACCTTTAGCCCAAATGAAACTTAAATATTCTAAAACCACCATATGTTAAATTGTTTGAAACCATTGACTAAAACCCACTCATGATCAGTGATTAAACATGACCAAACTATCAATTGAGCCAAATCAAGTCCAATTGGACATTTGACCCATGTTGACCCAAATTAGCCTAAAAGCCAAAATGGGTTAAATCAAGATTTAAACCAAATTGATTGCAACCAATGATTCAAGTTCACTCCAAATTGATTATTGAACTTGACCAAAGCCATGATTGAGCCCAATTTGACCAATTGGTCAACATGACCCAACCTAGCCCAAATTGGCCTAAAGGGTCGAATTGGACAAAATTCAAATTAAATTTAAATTAAACTAAACCAAAGCCTACAATTACTTTCAATCAACCAATTAAACTTGACTCAATAGCTAACCCAATCCAATTTGGTTAAATTGGTCAACTTGACTCATTTGACCATTTTGAATCCAAATGAGTCAAATTCAAACCTAAGTCAAATTAATCAAAACCAATTGAACCAAAATATCCCAAACCATCATATGAACCTAACTGAAGCTTTGGTTTGACCCAATTTGGCTAATTAGTCACCCAACCCAACCTAACCCAAAATGAACCCATTTTTGACCAAATGAAGCCAAGCCACCACGTGGTGAATATATATATATATATATATATATATATATATATATATATATATATATATATATATATATATATTCTTTTATACATCCCTTTTGGAAAGAGGATAAATGAAAACATAAATAAAATACCTTGTCGGGACACCACGTAGATCTGCTGATGTTCTTATTAGGGTGATCAGGTTTGACATTGAGGAAAGTTGTACTATCTCAAAAGATAGAAGTCACCACCCTACAATGGACCTACTTACCTCAATAAGGACTCCTAAGGACTATGGGTCTTTGGAATGTACTGTAGATTCTTCCCCTACTTTACATGAAAAAGTAAAACAGGGATTATTTTAAATCGGGTTCATTAAGTTCCCTATAGAGGCAAGCCCCCATAGTTAATTACATCCTAAGGAACAGAATTTCTTAAGAATACTATCAATTAAGGTAAATGACCATGATCTTCAAAGATTTCAAAGATAGGACTATCAATCAATTGGTTTATTTTTGGAAGATTAAGTAGGATCGATCAAGAGGACGGAGTTCTTATCGAAGCCAAATGAAGATGAGTATGCTTAAGATACTAGGAAACATAGTAAGCATCCCAAGACTATACTATGGTTGGGCTTTATATTTTTGAAATTGAATTGATTTATTTATTTGAGTTGAATTTTTATTAAAAATCTAGGGCTTACAATTCCATGATATAAGGTCATGGAAATGCCTAAGAGGTGAGGACTTATGGTCATAGCCCGCAAAGGGAAGTAGCAACCTCTGAACCTAAATCTAGAGAGCTTTGGCGAGGGCCAAAAATATGACCTAAATCTAAGGCAAAAATGTGTATTTGGTTTACCTCCACAAGAGAGGATGAACCACTCGATTATTTGGACTTGCAACTGCCTGGGGGTGGCCGCAAACTAACTCCTTCTATAATTTTAAATACATGTAAGCAAGTCATATACTTTTGCAAGATAACTAAGCTATTGTTTATTTAGAAAGAGACTAAGTCTTTAAACACACTCCCTAAGAGACTAGATCATGTAAGGCATGATTTAATGACTTAAATCTAATGCAAATTTTATTGCATTTTATTTTCATTTTGGACAATCAATTTGACACAGGCTTTAAGATTCATATGTCTAATGCATGAGAAATTAGATTATGGGCCAAAATCAATGAGAAAAGGAGGTGTGTTTCCACCATGGCTCTCAAAGGTCAAGCCAAGTTCTCTGGCAAAGGTGGAAGCTCTCCAAATCAAGAGTGAAATAATATGCTTTTTTATGCATGATATGCGAAAGAAAATACAACATATAGTTAAGGGGTTACTAATTCTTTTATCCTATTTTATAGCCTAGGCTTTAGGTGAGGTTTTGAGTTATTTATTTTTAATTTGAACTGATTATTGAATGAAAAATTTATTTTTTCTAAGAGCCTAATCATCATCCAGGCCATACATCAAAGCAAAGAAAAAAAACTAGGAATAGATGTCACCTTAGTGCACAAGCTAAACAAACATAAATCAATTTATAAAGCTAGCACAAAGAATAAGAGGTCATTTGTGGTCGGGCTCCATTGCACAAATCCTAAAACAAATTGGGTAGCTGAGCTCTACCCTTATACAACCCAGATTATAAATGAATAAATTACAATCAAGAAGGAATTCATTATTATGGGGTCTTCATTCTTCATTTCTTCTTTCTTCATTCTTCTTTCTTCTTTCTTCTTTCTCCTTTCTCCTTTTGGTTGGTTAGAATGTGGTTGCTCCAATGGCTTCACATGGTACATAAGACATAGTCTTATGACCACTGTTCATCCTAATCCCCCATAACAATCATTCCAAAATTCTAATTACAAAATTACATGAAAATGGGGAAAAAGGAAATCTAATTAATACTTGCAAAATAGAGATTAGCTAAATAAATCATACAATCCCAAGCATGTATATGTATAAATTGGACTTAGCACCCCACACATCGGTACCAAGTCCACCTGGCCTATTTTGGATTATGCTTAGGGGTATAAGCAACTTGCACAACAAAAGTTTTTTTATATTTTTATTACAGTGCCCCTTAAGCACAATCCCCTGCAGAAGATAATGGTTAAACTAAGATCACTCTACCATTTAGTTTACGCACATGCACCCTAACATACAGAATAAAAAATTACATCAAAAAATAAAAGTAAACATCAAACTATGCATCACCCTAACTTAAAGCTAAAAGTGGTGACTTAGCCTAATGTGCGTGTTATTTAAGGCTTGTATGGTATGCTTAGATAGGCTTTAAAGTTGAAGTTTTTTAAGTATGAAAATATTCAATTTAGAGGGTGATTTTATTTAAGTGAATTAGATGATTTGGTTGATTTTATTTGATGATTTGATTACATTTTTAATTACTAAAAGTTGTGAAGATAGGAAAAGAGAAGAAAACTTCTCTTTCCTCCCTACCTTAAGTAATTTTTAAGATAGATTCATATTTAATTTTTATTTAGTGAATGTTTTATTATGTGTTTTAATTAATCATAAGTTTAGATTTTCTCTAAATAAATGTTTTCAAAAAGAAATGCATTTTAAGATTAAGTAAAGTGTTATTATTCGAAAACACACAACACTTCATTTCTTTCCCAACATGTGTAATATGCATATGGATGAATCCTATGCATATCTATACATGCAAATGGAAGTGTTTAGCACACCTTAATGATGAATGCTAAGAGAGTTTATTTAAAAAAATTGGATGTTTTTATGATGCATGATTTTATTAAGTAAAAAATAGGGATTCTTTTATCCATTTTTCATATGCACATTTACAAGTATAAAATACATAAGTGAGTATGGCACCATTGTTAGCACTAGGGGTGTAAGGTACAAGACCTACTTAGGGCTACTTAAAGACCTACCCCGGGGTTGTCCAGATTAATATGTCACTTTTCTTAAATACATGTGCATGCACAAAAAGAAATGCATGGAAAGAGAATCATGCAAAAAGTTTATGTTTGTTTGATTATTTAGTTTATATGTGTGAGAATTCCTTCTTAAGTCATGATAGGAATGTATAGGAATGATTTAAGCAAGTGTTATGTCCTTTTCAAATGGACTATACACTTTGCAAATCCTATACAATTCTATGTTAAGAAAAAGAGGAGAATCACATAACACATTTTATATTCATATGCAAGCTCATAAGCAATTATAAATAGCATACCTTTAGTTTATGTTTGATTTATAAGTTTTAAATAATTTTGGATTTAGTAGTCATAATAATTCATATTCTTACTTTAGCCAAAACATGAAATTTGACATAAAGGAAACATTTCATTTTAATTTGATTTTTTAAAAGGCATGAATGCATGATTTTCATATGACATACACATTTAGCATATTAGGAAAGAAATAAAGTGATGAAAGGATGTAAATTCATTCACCCTAATTAATTCCTAAAGATAATCCTATGGAATAAGATTATTTAAAGAGAAATCAAAATTATTTTAAAGAGATTTTTAGTTTTTTTTTTAGTTTGATTTAATTTTAAGAAGTGTGAAAAGGTTTGCTAATCCTAACCCATTTCCCACATCTGTATGTTATTTTTGTTTAATTTTAGGACCATTAGATTAGTTTGATATTTTTCTTAGGTTAAGGTGTACATTAAGTCCATTAATTACCCCTTACCTACACCACTTTAACATATTTAACTAAATAATTATGAGCCAAAGTATGACATAAAATCACAAGGAATTTAAATCAGCAATGCACCTAAGAAAGAAAGGGGCCTAATGCATTTGACTCACAATTAATGATTAATTAAGGTAAAGGATTTAATTTTAAGTACTTTCATAATCCTTACCACACATATGGGTTAGGTATGATTTCCTTAAGCTACTTAGGTTATTGAACACCTAAGTATCTACTCAAGAAGAAATTTATTAAGTTTTGGAATGTTGTGATTTTAAAATTTTGAATAATTAAGCCATTTAATTAAGTGATTAAACTTATTTAATTAATTTGCACCTTAATTAGATTTTTATCCAAATGAAATAAACTTAGGGGAAAAGATTTGGGAGAGGACTCCTAATCTCATTCCGTAAGTCCATTCACTGTTCTAAGGTAATTAACAAACTTAATTAATTAATTAATTTATCATTGTTTAATAGGTTAATTAATCATTTAATTGATTAAGTGAGTGATTAGGAGTAGATCAAGCAATTATCTTAATTAAACGATTAATAAATTCCAAGAAAATCATGGGAGACAAAGGTCATCCCATTAATCAATCCTAAGAAGTTTGGAATTAATCAGTAAAATAATTAAGAAGTAATTAATATAATTATATTCCCAATAAAATCCTAATTGCATAAAATTCACTGTTCAAAATCCATCAAACTTAATTTTAGATTATTCCCTTTTCAAATATCTTCACAATGCATTTTATTTTGTATTTTTTTTTATTTTTTTACATTTTGTTATGTATTTTTGAAGTTTAAGTGCTTAAAACTTAATTAAATCCTTAATTAATTAACTAATCTCGTCAGTGCCATGTGGACCACTGATGTGGCATGTGCTTTTCATGTGGAGTAATGGGATTCATCAGTTAAGTTTTCACATTGGTCACATTGGTTGCGTTCTCGCACTCTCGATGTCCACAAAAGATCGGGATTGAGATCCGCAATTTCTAAAGGGATTAATCACAAATCTAGCATGGATTAATCAAAATCGTCCATCCAAAACACGCGTAATGGATGGTCCATGATTTGTCACTGAGCTCGCCTATGAGAGAGGGCAACCGTCCACTCCTTAGGGCTTGATCCTAGCTTGATTGAGCTCGGATTGAGCTCAAAATTTACCCACATCATCAACATACAAGGGGATGAAGATCTAAGGACCAATTTTACTTAGGATGAAACTTCCCTTCAAAAAGGACCAAAAAAATTTAAACTATGCTTAGTTTTGAATAGTACTTCGCAGGAGGCTATCACCAGTGCTCCCAACCGTTGAGGTAGCTTCTTCTAGTGGAGACGAAGACCTATTAAAGGTTTGTGGGCTTGAGGTTGAGTGGATCCTTCAATTGGTCAAAATTCCCTTCAAATGCTTGCGACCTTGATCAAACTCGCCTCTCCCGTTCCTTGAGAACTTGGATGAAGACTTGGGTGAGCTCAATTGGGTTCCCTCAAGGTGCTTGAAGGAGGAATTGAGCTGAATTTGGGTGGAGTTGGAAAATCTTGCTACCTCCCTATTTTTTGGTTTAAAAAACCAAAATGGAGAAATGAGTTGGAGGAGACCTTGGAGAACTTGGGAATGCTTTTCTAGGTTCCAGCTTCAATCAAGGCGTGAAAATGAAATGAAATTAGAGTATATCTCCCCTAGAAGGAGGCGGGAGGTTACTCTTCTATTTTGGATCAATTAATCAGATGAAATTGGTTTGTTAGGTCATTTTATCTTGCACATGGTTCGATTTTGGCAGAGGAACATAACGGAGAAGTTCCCATGTGTTGAGTGGAGTGTGAGAGTGATCCCATGTGCTTGAAATGAGAGTAGTAGTCGATTTAGCCATTGGGTTGGGTTTGGCTGACCCAAACCTATTGGGTCATGTGCACCATCATCATTAGTGTCCACTTGGTCTACTAAGAGGGTGTCAAGTGTCCATGAAAAGGATATGACCAAATTACAAGCAGAATTGGCCATAGGTTACCCGTTGGCCTAGGGGTAAAATGACCATTTGGCTTTGATTTCAGTTTCGGTATATTTGGTATGGTTGAAAAATGGGTTGGGCCAAATTTCAATGAATTTGGAAATGATTTGATGTGATTTGGCTCATGTTGACCCATTTAAGTCAAAATGGGTCAACTTGGGTCAAAATGACCAATTGGTCAAATTGGGTCAAACCAAGGGTTGGGTCAAGTTCATATGACTATTTGAAATGTGTTGGCATCATTGGTTTGGTTCAATTTGATTTATATTTGGTTTTGTTTCATTTGATTTCATTTAGGTCAAATGGGTCAAGTTGACCAATTTGACCCATTTGACCTAATTGAGCTAGGTCATGGGTTGGTTTAAGTTTGATTGGTCATTTGAAATGTTTAGGCAGTTTTTATTTCAATCAATTTTGGTTTAATTTAATTTTGGCTCAATTTGACCTTTTAGGTCAAGTTGGGTTCATGGTTAATTGGGCTAAGTTGGATCTAGTTGGCCAATTGAGGCTTTGGTCAAGTTCAATAAGTGATTTAGAATGCACTTGATCCATTGGTTTAAATCAATTTAGCTTAGATCAAGTTTTAACCTATTTTGACTTTTTAGGTCAAGTTGGGTCAAGTGGCCAATTGGGCTAGGTTAAGCTCAAATGATGACTTAGTCAAGTTCAAATATTGATTTAGAATGGGTCTAGATCAATGGTTTAAATCAATTTGGTCTATGGTGGATTTTGGCTAGTTTAGGTTTCATTTAGGCTAAGTGCTGACTTGGTCAACCCATAGGTTTGACTTGATTTGGCTCAATTTGAGTGATTGATCATCTCATGATGATTGTTGCTCACAATGTGAGGCTTAGTTGGGCTTAATTCAATCCAATTTGGGTAGAATTATAATTTGGCTCAAAAGGGGTACTTTATGTCACTTTGGGTCAAGTGAGTCTAAGTGGGTCAATTGACTTGATCAAGGCTTGAATTAAGTTTGATTGAACTCACATTTGGACTTATGATTGAAATATAAATTTATTTGCAAGCGATTTAGAGTGAAATGGGTTTAGATTCATTTGACAATTTTAATTTCAAAAGGTGAACATGAATTTGATTTGGGTTTGATTTTTGATTTGATGATGAAGTTTGTGTTTATATTTGGATTAATGATTGAAGGATTGATTGAATCATGAAGAAAATCTAAGGGTTTGGCTTGATTTGAATTTGATTTGGCTAAGTTCAAGAATTTGACTTGAAAGACTTAGGTTGAATTTTGGTTGAATATGGATTTGAGTTTTGAATTTAGTTTTGGTTTGATGATTGAAGTTTATGTTTATATTTGGTTTCATGATTGAAGGATTGATTGAATCATGAATACAAATCAAGGGTTTGGCGTGATTTGAATTTGATTTGGCTAAGTTCAAGAATTTGACTTGAAAGGCTTAGGATGAATTTTGAATGAATTTGGGTTTGAGTTTTGAATTGATTTTTGGATATTTGAATTTTTATTTCATTTGTATTTGTGAATATAAATGAGAATATAAATGGGTTATGAGAAAATCTCTTGAATTTGAATTGATTTGGATTTAATTTGAGCTAAGTCCATAAGATAGAATCAAAGTGACTTAGTAAAGATTTTGGATTTAGATTTCAATCATAGGCTTCAATCATTTGGATTTGATTCATGATTTAAGAAAATCCATTGGAATTAATTTAAGGTTTGGTTTGGAATTGATTTGAGTTTAAGGTTGATTTGAATTTAGAGTTTGACTTGAAAAGAGGAAGTGAGGATTTGGTTCAGGCTATAGGGTTGTGGTGAAATTTTTATATTTGAAATTTCTAAAGAATAAAATATATACTTTCATCTTCACTTTATGCGGGATAAAATGAAGATAGAAACATACATATCTTCTTTTTATGCAATTTTAACACTATGTAGATCTGCAAATATTCTTATTAATGGTGTGTCTAGTTGAAAATTTTCTATAACGAGTCGCCTTCAAATCCATGGAGAAAAATGAAGAGATAAGCATATAAAAATTCATCTTTTTAGGATGCCATGCAAATCCTCAGAAGTGATTATTCAGGTGATCGAGTACGTCATCAAGGAAATAGTGTACTATCTCGAAAGATAGAAGTCCCTACCCTTTAATTGACCTAATTACCTCAATAAAGACTCCTAAGGATGATGAGCCTGCATATATACCATAGATTCTTTCCCTACTTTACATGGAAATGTAAAGCATGATTTATTTTAAATTGGGTTCGTTAAGTTCCCTACAACGGCAAGCCCCCATAGTTAATTACATCTTAAGAAATAGATATTCTTTAGGAAAATTCTCGAATAAGGTAAATGATCATTGTCTTTGAAGATTTCAATAGGAAGAACTATCAATGGATTAGTTCATTTTTGAAAGATCAAATGGAATTGATCAAAAGAGGGAGTTATTATCTAAGCCAAATTAAGATAAGTAGGAAATGCTCACGATGCTAGGAAACCTAGCGAGCATTTCAAACTATCCTATTGTTAGGCTTTACATTTTTGAAATTGATTTAGTTTGTTTGAGTTGCATTTTTCATTGGAAATTTAGGACTTATGATTTCTTAACACAAGATTAAGGAAATACTTAAGAGGTGAGGAATTAAGCTTATGGCCCACAAAGGGGAAAAGCAACCTCAGAACCTAAATCTAGGGAGCTTTGGCGAGGGTTGAAAGCACAACCTAAATCTAAGGCAAAAATGGGTAATTGGTTTGTCTCCACAAGAGAGGACAAACCACCCGACAACTTGGACTTACAACCGTCTGGGAGTGGCTGCCAACTAACTCCTCCTATGATTTTAAATATATGTAGGCAAGTCTTTATGCTTATGCAAGATAGTTAGACTATTGTTTATTTAGAAAGAAGCTAAGTCCTTAAACTCACTCTCTAAAGAGACTAGATCATGTAAGGACATGCTTCAAATGACCTAAATCTAATGAAATTCAATTTTCATTTTATTTTCATTTTGGACAATTATTTTGACTAAGGCTAATAAGATTCATATGACTAATGCATGAGAAATAAAGTTATTGGCTAAAATCAACGAGAAGGGAGGAGGTGAGTTTTCACTATGGTTCTCAAAGGTCAAGTCAAGTTTTTCAAGTAAAGGTGGAAGCCTTCTAATCAAGAGTGAAATAAGATATCATTGTTGCAAGATATTACAAAAGAAATGCTCATCTAGCTAAGGGGTTGTTAATTCTTTTATCTTGATTTTAAACCTAAGCTTTAGGTAAGGTTATGAGTTCTTTATATTTAATTTGAGTTGTTAAGTTGGGTAAAAGATTTATTTATTCCTAAAGAGGTAAATCCACATCCAGGCCATACATAAAGCAAGGAAGAAACTAGGAAAAGTATGCTACTTAATGCACAAGCTAAACAAATCATCAATCAATTTATAAAGCTAAGCGCAAAAATAATAAAATGCCATTGTGGTTGGGCACCACCGCACAAACCCGAAAAATATCAAATTAGGTAGCTGAGCTCTACCCTTATACAACTCGGATTATAAATGAATTAAATTACTATTAAGCAAGGAATTCATTATTATGGGGGTCTTCAAGCTTCATTCTTCATTCTTCTTTTCTTCTTATTTTCTTCTTTTGGTTTCTTCTTTTGGATGGTTGGAAGGTAGATGCTCCAAGGCTTTACATGGAGCATAAGATGGGATTTTATGACCAATGGTCATTCTAATCCCCATAATAATCATTCTAAAATCCTAATTGCATAAATTTATATGAAAAAGAAAAGTGGAAATCTAACTAACACCTGCAAAATAAAAGGTTAGCTAAAATAAATCACATAAATCCCAAACATCTATATTAGACTTATCACCCAATACATGGGTGACTAAGTCCACCTGACCTATTGGATTATGCTTAGGGTAATAAAGCACACAAGTAAAATTTATATTTTTTTATTTATGATAGTGCCCAGCACAATCCTATAGAAAAAAATAGTTTGACTAAGAACATCCTACCATTCATTCTACGAGCATACAGGCTAACATCCAGTCTAAAATATATATCACAAAATAAAATAAAACGTAAAACCATGCACCGACCTAACCTAATGCTAGAAGTGGTGACTTAGGCTAATGTCTGTGCTTTGAAGGTTTGTGTGGTATGCTTAGCTATGGCTTTTGGTTTAAATTTTTTAAGAGTAAAAATATGTTCAACTTAGAGGAGGGTTTTATTTAAGCTGTTTAATTATTTTAGGTTGATTTTATTTCATGTTTTGATTAGGTTCAAGTGAATTCTACAATTAATTACTATGCTATAAAGAGAGAGAAACATAAGGAGACTTCTCTTTTCTTCCCTAACCTAAGTAATTTTCTAAAGTAGATTCATATTTTAGTTTTATTTAGTGAATATTTTGATTAAATATTTTAATTAATCCTAAGTTTAGATGAACTCTAAATAAACCTATTCAAAAAGAAAGGCATTTTAAGATTAAATAAAATGAATCAAAATTCACATAACACACATTACTTCATTTCTTTCCCAACATGTATAACATGCATATGAATGGACCTAAGCATATCTATACATGAGAATATTTAACATACTTTATGATGCATGCTAAGTAATTCATTTAAGGAAATTTAGAAGATTAAGATGCATGATTTTCTTTAGTAGAAAAGGATTTCTTTATCCAAATTTTTCACATACACACATGAAAGTGAGAAAGGCATAAGTGTGTACAATGCCATTATTAACCAGAGGTGTAAAGTATAAAACCTACTTGGAGCTACTTAAAGCCTCATAACCTCAAGGTTTTCTAGATGAATATACCACTTTCCTTAAATACAAACATGTGTATAAATGAAATGAAATGGAAAAGAAGAATGCAAAAGTTGTATTAATGGATTCACTTAGTTTATGAAATTTATGTATGCAAGTATAGGTATCCATTCCTAGGTGATAGCATAGGGATGAATAAGGTATATAATTAAGTAGGTGTTAGGTTCTTTTCAAATGGACCCTACTTCTTACCAACTCCTATTCAAAACTATGCTAACATAAAAGAGAAAGGAAACCTATGCTAAGCATACTTTTATAACCTTTCATATGCAAACTCAAAATTAAAATATAAGTAGCATACTTTCATATTTAATATTTGATTTATATGTTTTAAAAATAATTTAAATTTAATATTGATAATAGCTACTCATATTTCTACTTTAATCAACACATACAAATTTGACATAAAGCAAACAATTTCATTTTTTTAATTTGAATTTTGAAAAAAAAAAAATGAATGCATGAAATCACATGACATACAAATTTAACATGTTGGGAAAGACTCAAAGCAATGAAAGCATGTAAACACATTCACTTCAGTTAAATCCTAAAGGCATTCTTATGGAATAAGAAAGTTTAAAATAAATCAAATTGAATTCAATGTGATTTTTGTTTAGTTTGAAGTTTGATTTAATTTTGAAAAGGTGAGATTAGTTTGATATTCCTAACCCATTCCCACATGTGTTTGATATTTTTGTTTAATTTTAAAATAATTAGATCCATTTTTATGTATTAATTAGATTAAGGTATGAATTAAGTAACTTAATTAACCTTTACCTACACCACCTTAAAATAATTAACCAAATAATTATAAGTCAATGAGATGACATAAAAACTCACAATGAATTTAAATTTTCAATGAACCTAATAAGAAAAAGGCCTAATTCAATTTGGCTCATAATTAAGGGTTAATTAAACTAAGGGGTTTAGTTTAAGTAATTTCAAAACACCCTTTCAAAAAAATGAATTGGGTTTTGATTTCTTTAATTGAACCTAGGTTATTAAACACCTAAGTCTCTATCTAAAGTAGATTAATTAAGTTCTGGAAATTTTTAGAATTTTTTTTAGAAATTAATTAAGGGATAATTAATGAATTAACCATTAATTAAGAGGAGATTTAGGAGAGAAAAAAGATGTTTAGGGAATAGCTTAAGGGAAATGCCCAAAAATTATTTCCTAAACCTTTTATCTATTGGATCTGACCTTAATCAACCCTAATCATGGAATAAGACCACTAATCATGCCCTAATTGTGCTTAATTACATAAGGAGGGTAATTAAGAAATACATATGCAATTCTCCTAATTAAGCCTTCAATAAATCCCAAGAAAATTAGGGGAGGTAGAAGTCATCCCCTAAAATATACCTAAGAAGTTTGGGATTAATCAGAGGCTTAATTAAAAGCTAATTAGAAAAATAAAGTTTCTAATAAAATCCAAAATTAGAGAAAATTATAATTCAAAACCCTTTGAAATTAATTTAAAAATATTCTAGATTGAATTATCTTTCCATAAGATTGTATTTCATATTTTTTTCTAAATTTTATAGAGAGAGTTATGAATTTTAAAAGATCCATAAATTAATAAAAATTAATTAAAGATCCCTAACTAGTCCAATCGCTCATGGCACGTGGCGGTGGTGGTCAGTGCGCTTTACACACATCTCGCAATGAGGGATTCACTTAAATGTCAAATCAGAAAAGCGGTTGCGTGACCGCACTCTGACGTCGATCAAGGCCAGATCTCCATTTTAAAGGATATAAAGAAATCTAAATGCAGAAATTATTTCAGTTGTCCATCCAAAATGCGCGGATGGACAACTAAGATTACCCAAGTTCTTCCCCCCTTGATCAACAAAGACCGTCCATGATCTAGGGGAAGATTCGAGCTCGATTGAACTCAGATTCAAACCAAACTTAACCCACACCACCTAAAGCCAAAGAGCGGCACATCCAATGATGGGATTCACTTGAATTGAAAATTTCCTTCACAAAGGACCAACACCTCCTATGCTAGGTGGTCAAAAAAGTTCATACCTCACCAGAGGTGATCACCGGCATTAGATTCCCTTGGAAGCTCAGTTGAGACATGTGTTGGAAGAATGAGCTCTTGAGGTTGTGGGCTCTATGGACCAACTCCCTTGCTCTTTCTTTGATCCAATTCAACTTTTCCTTGGGAACTCCAATGGAAGCTTGGGTGCACTCGACTTAGCTCCATAATGAAGTATGCAAAGGCAATTGAAGTGGATTTGAGTGAAGAGGAAGTTTGAATTTGAGTGAAGAGGAAGTTTGAATGAGCTCCCATTTTCTAAGGAAAATGAAAGCTTGATTTCAATTCCCTAGGCTTAGAAGTTTCGATGGCTCCTAACACTCTCTAAGGCTTAGTCGGATTGAGGAATGATGGATTTAAGTTCAATTAGGGGGAGTATATCTCCCCTTCGAAGAATCAGATAGCCACAAGACTATGTGCCATTTTGATCCAACTGATCACAATGGAGAGTTTGTTTTTGCTATTTTAAGTTGGCACATGGTCGATTTTAGGCAAGGAGTAGAATGCCAACCTCCCATGTGCTTGAAATTGGGTGGGAAATGGATTTTGATTTAGCCATTTTGACCCATGGGGTCGAGTTTGGTCTTGGGGCTAATTCAGTTGACCTAAACCCATTAGATTGGGTGCACCACTCTACATTAGGTCCCCTTGAGCTTTTAGGAAAGCCTCAAGTGGATATGAAGAGGGTATGACCAAATTACCCATATATTAGTCTAAAATTTGTTATATGGCCTAGGGCTAGAATGATCATTTTGCTAATTTTTTAATTTGGATATGTGGAGAAACTAGTTTTGGCCAAGTTTCATTAGATTTGGAATTCATTTGATAGGGTTTGGCTCGTGTTGACCCATTTAGGTCAAAATGGGTCAACTTGGGTCAAGTTGACCAATCGGTCAAATTGGGTCAAACTAAGGGTTGGGTCAAGTTCATATGACCATATGAAATATTTTGGTGGTTTTGGTTTGATTCAATTTGGTATAGTTTTGAATTTGGCTCATATGACTTCATAGGTCAAATGGGTCAAGTAAGCTTAAGTGGATAAAATGGCTTGGTCGAAGCTTGATTTGAGTTTGATTGAACTTTTATATGGCCTTATGGTTTGAAGACAAATGAGTTTTGATCCTTTTGACAATTTCATATTCAAAGGAAGAATATGAAAGGATTTTGGCTTTGATTTTTGAACTAGGTTTTGATTATTTGATTGAAGTTTGTATTTATATATGGGCTCATGATTATAGGATTGATTGAATCATGAGAGAAAATCATGAGTTTGGCTTGATTTAGAATTGATTTGGCTAAGTTCAAGATTTTGACTTGAAAGGCTTAGCTTGAATATTGAGTAGATTTGAGTTTGATTTTTTGAATTGATTTTGATTGTTTGAATTTATATTTCATTTATATATGTGAATATAAATGAGAATATAAATTGATCATGAGAAATTTTTAAGGATTTGAAGTGGTTTAATCATGATTTAGGCTAACTCTATTAAGAAGGATTTAAAAGACTTAGGAAAATTTTAGAGTTTGGAGTTTGAATTTTTTTAATTTGGTTTGATTAATTTGTATTTATATTTCATTATATACATGAATATAAATGAGAATCTAAATAAATTATGAGAAAATCTGAAAGATTTGAATTGGTTTAGAGTTGATTTTGGCTAAGTCCATTAATGGAAAATTAAGGACTTAAGGAATTTGGACTTAAGAATTTTGATGGATTTTGATCATGGGTTTCAATCATGGAATTGATTTGAGTTTGGAGAAAATCAAATAGAATTGATTTGGAGTTTGACTTGAAGGAAGGAAAGTGAGGAATGGTTCAAGCTAAGAGTAGGCAATTTTCCTAATACCCCTAAGGCATGACATATTCCTATGGCTAACTCTTCTAAGTCTCTAGGGTTAGGTTGATTGTCCACCTAATCACTAGATGTATATTAAGACTAAAGATCTCTTAGTGTCTAAGAGAAGTCCAATGTCTAAGATGTAAGGGTTGAGAGCTCATCCTAAAAATGAGGTCAACAAAGGGCCTCCAATAGGTGTGGTGTGACTGACAAGGAACAACGCACGTATTGGTGTTGACCGAAATGATCAACAACACCGAAAGATCACAAGCACTAACAGAAATAATCCATCCTTGACCCAAGGTGTAGAAAGAATCCAGAGCTTAGTGCAATGTGCTCTACTTATGTCCAAGGCATAAGAGAGAGGGAAAAATCCACTAAAGGAAAGAGTGTGAACCTTCCACTAGGGAAGCATGTTCAAGTCATCCACAAGGGGATGAGAGGTTTAATTTGAGTTCAAGTGAGGAAGAGGGTTGAATTTATTTTAGTTTTGTTGTTTAGGCTCCAATGGGCATAAAGAAGTGAACTCTCCACTAGGGAAGCAAGTCCAAGTCATCCACAAGGGAGGGAGTTTGTGAAATCTGCTTAGGGATTAGAATTTTAGATCCACTAGGGGACTAGAAAGATTTGCATCTCATTGAGGAGACGAAAAAGAATTGATTTAGATTGATTGATTTGTTTTGTTTCTTTATTTCATCAAATTTGTTTTGTTGAATTTGTTTCAAATTTTAGATTTGGAGATGGACCCTGTTGGTTTGGGATGGATCGCACTGAGTAGGAGCCACGAAGGCCTAGACCTAACTCAGATTTACCAATCCAAAGGGGTAGTCTACCAAACACTTAGTAGAACTAGCCAACCAAAAGGTTGCCTTTTGGTATACATCAGCTGTACTAGGAAGAAAGCCTGGTAGACTTATATCATCCAAAGTAGAGACCAGTTACTGGGGTAATCTATTAGTAAGACAATAGATTGAACCAACCTAGGGCTGACTATTGAGTGAATGCCGCTGAGGGACTTAGATCAACTCAAAGATAGTCAAAGATTAGTTTCATTTTTTAGATTTATTTGATTATGATGGATCCCATCGATTTACGATAAACTGCACTGAGTAGGGGACATGGAGGCCTAGACCTAACTTTGATTTATCAAGTCAATGGGAGTAGTCTATCAACCACGAGGTAGGACTATCCAACCAAAGGGGGTGACTTTCAGTTTGCAATGGTCAAGTTTGGAAGAAAGCGTGGGGAGTCACATATTCCAAAATAAGGAACCACTGGGGTGATCGGTTGCTTTGGGCAACAAAGTGAACCCGACCTAGGGCTAACTATTGAGTGAATGCCGCTCGGGGACTTAGATCAACTCAAAGATAATCAAAGGGTAGTTTCATTTTTTAGATTTATTTGTTGGATTCAGTTGGTTTGCGATGTATTAAATTGAGAAGGAGCTTATGTTAGCCTAGACCTATCTCAGATTTACTGAATAAAAGGGAGTAGCTTTCCAGTCGATGGGAGAGCTATCTGACCAAAGGAGTGTCTTTCTGTTTGTAATGATCAATTTAAGAGAAGAAAGCTCAGGGACTTACATCTTCCACTAGAAAAGACCACTAGGGTGATCGGTTGCTTTGGGCAACAAATCAAACTCGACCTAGGGTTTCCAGTCAGTTTGTTACAATCATGCTAAAAAGAATAGATCATAGTCTTATATCTTTCAAAGCGGAATGACTGTCTAGGTAACCTATTTGTGGAAAAACATATTGAACCCAACGTAAGGGCAACTACGGAGTGAGTACCGACCCAGGGATTTATCTTAACTCGTAGTCGTGCATATAGGGAGTTCTCACGACACGCCTAAAGATAGGATGCCTGCTTGGGAAAAGGGGCCCTTTGGGGCTTGAATTCCTAATCCACAAGTAAATTAAATTTGTTTATTTATTTTAGTTCATTTAACGTGGATCATGTTAGTTTGCAAGGGATCAAACTAAGAAGGAGCTTATATCAGTCTAGACCTATCTCAAATTTACTAAACCAATGGAGAATCTACACATCCGCTAAACAAATTCTCCAACCACAAGGGTGGCTACTAGGAAAGGGCAACTGTTCAATCCAAAAGTAACCTGGATAGTGACTAAATGGGGTCACAAAGGACATGATCCAAATAGAGTGCCCATAGGAGATGGGGCCTGTAAGGGCTTAATCCAACACCCTGGAGAAAATGACATGGCTTGTCATATATCCAATAGGTATTCAGTGTCCTACTCAAGGAAAATGCATGGGGACACACATTTTCCAAGAGTGGTGTATCCACTGACTGAGTCGCTATCAACATAGCGAATATCAACCAACCTAAGGTTCCTGTTGGTTTGCAACAATCAGCCTAGGAAGAAAGCTCAGAGACTCACATCCTCTTATAGCGGAATTAATTGCTAGGATAATCTTTCTTCGGCTCGACAAGTGCCATCTGACCTAGGGCGATTATTGAGTGAATTCCATTGAGGGACTTATATCAACTCAAAAATAGTAAAGAGGAAAGGAGCCTCTGAGGGAATTATCCTAAACCTCAAATTTACTCGACCTAGTTAGAACATGATGATTAGTTCAAGAAGAAAGCATGGGGATTCACATCTTCTTAAGCAAAGTTAACATGAGGTAGCTTATTGGTTGGATAATGAAGCCTACCATACTAACAAGGTGATCGTTGGTTTACAACGGTCAAATTAGGAAGAAAGCTCAGGGACTCACATCCTCTAATAAGTGACCACTAGGGTGACATACTAGCCAAGTAGTATGTAGACCCAACCTATAGCAGCAAATGAGTGAGTGCCACAAGGGGCTTGCTCTCACATCAAAGTAGCTTGAGATAAAAGATTTGTGTTTATATTTTGTGCATGTGTTAAAAGAAATAGGATGCCTCTGGGGGACTCTTAAACCTACCTTAAACACACTAGGGGATCGATGAAATGGTGCCATTGATGGAAACCAAGAATTTCCACTAAGAAAGGATGTCGCTCGGGTTCTCTCACACCTAACTTAGTTATGCTAATTAAAATAGCATGCCTCTCAAGTTCTCTTATACCTATTCTAATATCATCGGGAGATTGTGTTTGTGTTGTGAAAAAGGGATAGGATGCCACTGGGGAACTCTTATACCTACCCAAGATGCATCATGATGGATTCGCAACATAAGCAAACAACGCTTCGAAAGAAGAGAAGATTTGATGAAATAGAATCAAATTTTTGTTCTTTTATTAATTATTATTTTCAAACATGATTTGTTTCATGGATAATATTTCTTTAAATAAAGCCTATTAATTGGAACCATCGGGTATTCCCCTTTACAATCAATAAGCTGATAAGATCCTCCTTGGTAGGCCTTCTTTATGACATAGGGGCCTTCCCAAGTGGGTTCAAACTTGCCTCCCATCTTTCGAAGGGAAAAAATTGGTCTTCTTAGGACTAACACTACTTCTCATACTTAGAAATACCTAGGTCGGACTAGCTTGTTATGAGCTTAAATCATTTTTGCCTTGTACAACTTGAGGTTTTGCCATGCCCGTAGGTGACATTCCTCCAAACCTTCAAGCTCTTCTAACCACAACTTTGCATTCTACTCTGAACTGATCTTGCTACCCAATGCTATTCTTAGTGATAGGAGTTGAACTTTTAAAGGTAAAACAGCTTCAGACCCATACACTAAGGAAAATGGGGTAGACTGAGTCAGAGTCCAGTATGTGGTGCGGTAGGCCCACAAGACTTCAACCAACTACTCATGTCACTATTGTTTGTTATCATCTAGGGTCTTCTTCAGTATCTGGATGAGAGTTTTGATGAATGCTTCTACTAAGCCATTTTCTCTAGGGTAGTAGATAGTAGAGTATCTCAAATTTATATTGTATCTTCTAGTGAAGCTATTAATCTTCATGCTTTTGAATGCAGTACCAATCAGATATAATTCATCGAGCCACCCTGAACTTATATACGATATGGTTCCTAAAAAATTAAAAAATATGCTAAGCTGTGACCTCTCTGAGTGGGATGGCTTTCGCCCTCTTGGAAAAGTAGTCGCTGTTAATCTTCATGCTTTTGAATGCAGTACCAATTAGATATAATTCATCGAGCCACCCTGAACCTATATACGATATGGTTCCTAAAAAATTAAAAAATATACTAAGCTGTGACCTCTCTGAGTGGGATGGCTTTCGCCCTCTTGGAAAAGTAGTCGGTGGCAACTAAGATGAATCGATGCCCCTTAGAAGAAAGAGGATCAATCAGACCCACAATGTCGGTACCCCAACACTCAAATGGCCATGGAGCCAATGTAGGGTGTAGAATGTTGGGTGGTGGAACACTGCACCGACAGCGATGACATCTAGAACATCCATGCAATCATCAAAGGCGAGTACCCAAGTCTTTTGATATTCTTCTTCATCTTCAGACTGGATTAATGAGCTCTGTATAAACCTGAATGTACCTTGGTTACAATGACATAGGCTTCATGTTTGTCTAAACAGCGTAACCACATTTGGTCAAAGAATTGATCAGCATGTGGTGCCATCAAGAGATAGAGAGAGCTTCAATAGTCTATGAATGGTTATTCCAATCCATCTCCTCATCCTTTTTGGCAATGACAACATCCCCTTCAAGAGAAAATCTCTCAATGAGTTCAGCATCAATAAGGGATATGAGTTGTCTATTTTGAACCCTTATTGAAATGGACTAATCTTCCGAACATGCCAATTCTTTGACAAGTTTGGCCAAGGCATCTGCTATTATGTTCTCTGCTTGGGGAACCTTGTAGATAGTGACTTTGGGAATCTGGGCCAACAGCTTCATGGTATACTTGTAGTAATGGTGATGTTTGGGTTTGAGGACCTGGTAGGATCAGGCAATCTAGTTGATGACCAACTGAGAATCCCCAAAGATGTTGATGCTCTTAACATTAATAGTAATGGCTAACTTCAGACCAGTAATCAAAGCCTCATACTCAGCTTTGTTGTTGCTGCAGGGGTTAGAAAGATAGTATGAGAATCTTATCACATCGCAGTTTAGAGTTAGAAGAACTATTTCTACCCCTACCTTTCTTGGGAGAATAGATCATGGTGCTTCACCTTTAAGAAAAGAAGTAGCACCATCAACATACATCTCCCATCTATAATTTCTGATCTCTCCTAAGTTCATGATTTATTCATCGGGGAGATCATCACTAAGAGGAGAATCAACAGGAAGTGGGTGTGTTGCTAACAAATCCGCTAGTGCCTGTCCTTTTACTGCATGGAGGGGTATAAATGTGATATCGAATTGTGAGAGAATCAAGGACCAATGAGCCAAACATCCGGGTATCATTGGCCATGTTATGAGATACTGCATTAGATTTATTCAGGAGATCAAGTTCACCTTATGAGAAAGCATGTAGTGTTGTAGCTTCTAAAATGCAAAGATTAAAGCTAGGCAATGTTTCTCAATAGGTGGATAGTTTGCTTCATCATGAATGGATGATGAGGTAGGCGCTTTCCTTCCTGTTGGCTTGGGCCAATAGAGCACATAGAGTCATCCTATGCAGAAAGATAGAGGATAAGTGGCACCGAGATAGAGGTCGCTAGAAGTGGCTTCACCAAGTACTCTTTGATGTCTTCAAAGCATGCACTTGTCACCACTTGAACTTGACATCCTTTTGATAATTTATTGGCTTGCATCTCCCCGATAAGTTTGAGATAAAGCATCTTAGATACGCCACCTATCCTTGAAAGGATCTAAGTTGAGTTAAACTCTTAGGAGATCGCATTTTTAAGATAGCTTTAATCTTTTTAGGATCTATTTCTATTCCCCAGTGTCAAATAGCAAACCCAAGGAATTTCCTTGAACTTACTCTAAATGCACACTTCACGGGATTCATTTTTTTATTTTATTATCTTAACCATTCAAAAATTACTCTCAAGTCAAAGAGGAGGTCTTTCTTTTATTTGCTCTTGACCACTATATCATCAACATAACACTCAACCTGATGATGGATGAGTTTGTTGAAGATATGAGTCATGGCCCATTGGTATGTAGCACCAGCATTTTTAAGGCCGAAAGGCATGGCCTTATAACAGAAGATTCTGATCGGGGTTTGGAAAGCAGTATTTCTTTCATCTTTAGAAGACATCTTGATTTGGTTATAGCCAGATGACCCATCCATGAAAGAAAAGACTACATGAGATGAGGCGACATCCACCATTAATTCTGGTATAGGAAGAGGAAACTCATCCTTAGTACATGCCTTATTTAAGTCCCTAAAATCAACGTAAATATGAATTTGGTCATTCTTCTTCATAATTTGGATGCCACTAGCTAACTATGTAAGATATTTTTCTTCCCTGATGAAACTAACACTGATCAGTTTCTTGACTTCAGAAATGACCTTTGTTCATTTTCTAATCGCATGCATCTAGGAGCTTGCTTAATAGGGTAACATTAGGGTATATTGACATTCTTCATCCTAATCCTCATAACAATCATTCCAATATCCTAATTGCACAAATTTCCATGAAAAGGAAAAGTGATAATCTAACTAAAAATAAAAGATTAGTTAAAATAAACCATACAAATCTCAAACATGTATATTAGACTTATCACCCCACACATTGGTGATAAGTCCACCTGACCTATTGGATTATGCTTAGGGGTTTAAAGCATGTGCAAACAAAAGTATTTATATTTTTATTTATAATAGAGCCCCTTAAGCACAATCCCATGCTGAAAAGAATAGTTAGACTAAGAGCATCCTACGATTCATTCTACGAGCATACACCCTAACATCTAGTCTAAAACATATATCACAAAATAAAATAAAATATCAAACCATGCACTGACCTAACTTAGAGCTAAAAGTGGTGACTTAGGCTAATCTGTGTGCTTTAAAGGTTTGTGTGGTATACTTAGCTATGGCTTTAGGTTTAAATTTTCTAAGTGTAAAAATATATTCAACTTAGAGGAGAGTTTCATTTAAGTTTTTTAATTATTTTAGTTTTATTTTATTTCATGTTTTGATTAGGTTCAAGTGAATTCTACAATTAATTACTAAGTTATAAAGAGATGGAAAGAGAAGGAGTCTTCTCTTTCCTTCCTTAACCTAAGTAATTTTCTAAAGTAGATTCATATTTTAGTTTTATTTAGTGAATGTTTTTATTAAATCTTTTAATTAATCCTAAGTTTAGATGAACTTTAAACAAACCTATTCAAAAAGAAAGGCATTTTAAGATTAAATAGAATGAATCAAAATTCACATAACACACATTACTTCATTTCTTTTTCAACATGTATAACATGCATATGAATGGGTCTTAAGCATATCTATACATACAAATGAGGATATTTAACATACTTTATGATGCATGCTAAGTAATTCATTTAAGGAAATTTAGAAGATTAAGATGCATGATTTTCTTTAGTAGAAAAGGGTTTCTTTATCCAAAATTTTCACATACACACAAGAAAGTAAGAAAGGAATAAGTGAGTACAACACCATTGTTAACCAGAGATGTAAGGTATAAAATCTACTTGGGGCTACTTAAAGCCTCACAATCTCGGGGTTGTCCAGACTAATATACTACTTTCCTTAAATACGAACTTGTGTGTAAAAGAAATGAAATGGAAAAGAAGAATGCAAAAGTTGTATTAATGGATTCATTTAGTTTATGCAATTTATGTATGCAAGTACAGGTAGCCCTTCCTAGGTGATAGAATAGGGATGAATAGGATATAGAATTAAGTAAGTGTTAGGTTCTTTTGGAATGAACCCTACATCTTACCAACTCCTATTCAAAACTATGCTAACATAAAAGAGAAAGGAAACCTATGCTAAGCATACCTTTATAACCTTTCATATGCAAACTCATAATTAAAATATAAGTAGCATACTTTCAGATTTGATATTTGATTTATATGTTTTGAAAATAATTTGAATTTAGTAATGATAATATCCACTCATATTTCTACTTTAGCCAACGCATTCAAATTTGACATAAAGTAAATAACTTCATTTTTAAATTTGAATTTTGAAAAAAAAAATATAAATGCATGAAATCACATGACATACAAATTTAACATGTTGGGAAAGACTCAAAGCAATGAAAGCATGTAAACACATTCACTTCACTTAAATCCTAAGGACATTCTTATGGAATAAGAAAGTTTAAAATAAATCAAAGTGAATTCAATGTAATTTTTGTTTAGTTTGAAGTTTGATTTAATTTTAAAAATGTCAGATGAGTTTACTGTTCCTAACCCATTCCCACATGTGTTTGATATTTTTTTTTAATTTTCAGATAATTAGATCCATTTTTATGTATTTATTAGGTTAAGGTATGAATTAAGTAACTTAATTAACCCTTACCTAAACCACCTTAGAATAATTAACCAAATAATTATGAGCCAATGAGATGACATAAAAAATACAAGGAATTTAAATTTGCAATGCACCTAATAAGAAAAAGGCCTAATGCAATTTGGTTCATAATTAAGGGTTAATTAAACTAAGGGGTTTAGTTTAAGTAATTTTAAAACACCCTTTCACACATATGAATTGGATTTTGATTTTCTTGATTGAACTTAGGTTATTAAACACCTAAGCATCTACCCAAAGTAGATCAATTAAGTTCTGGAAATTTTTTGAAATTTTTTTTGAAATTATTTAAAGGGATAATTAATGAATTAACCCTTAATTAAGAGGAGATTAAGGAAAGAAAAATGGGGTTTAGGTAATAGCTTAAGGGAAATGCCCCAAAATTATTCCCTAAACCTCATATCTACTGGATCTGACCTTAATCAACCTTAATTATAGATTAAAACCACAAATAATATCCTAATTATGCTTAATTACATAAGGAGGGTAATTAAGAAATCCATATGCAATTCTCCTAATTAAGCCTTCAATAAATCCCAAGAAAATTAGGGGAGGTAGAAGTCATCACCTAAAATGTACCCAAGAAGTTTGGGAATAATCATATGCTTAATTAAAAGGTAATTAGAAAAATGAAGTTTCCGATAGAACCCAATGTCAGAGAAAATTATAATTTGAAAGCCATTGAAATTAATTTTAAAATATTTTAGGTTAAACTATCTTTCCATGGGATTTTATTTCATATTTTTTTGAATTTTAAAAAGAGAGTTATGAATTTTAGAAGATCTCTAAATTAATTAAAATTTTTTAAAGATCTCTAACTAACCCTATAGCTCACGACATGATGTGTGGCGGTGGTGGTCAGCACACTTAACACGTCGTGTAGTAAGGGATTCACTTAAATGTCAAATCCACAAAAGCGACTGACAGTGGACATGCTTTGATCTCGGCCGTCCGATCAAAGATCGGAAGGCCAGAGATCTCCCCGCCATTTTAAAAAGGATATAAATAAATCTAAACACATAAATTATCTCGGTCATCCATCCAAAATGTGCAGATGGAAGACTAAGATTACCCAAGTTCTTCCCCCCTTGATCAACAAACACCGTCCATAATCTAGGGGAAGATCCGAGCTCGGATTCAAACCAAACTTAACCCACACCATCTAAAGCCAAAGAGCAGCACATCCAACGATGGGATTCACTTGAATTGAAAATTTCCTTCACAAAGGATCAACACCTCCTATGCTAGGTTGTCAAAAAAGTTCATACCTCATCGGAGGTGATCACCGATGCTTGATTCCCTTGGAGAAGCTTCGTCTGGTTGAGACGAAGCTATGTTGGAAGAATGACCTCTTGAGGTTATGTGAATTGCTCTATGGACTAACTCCTCTTGCTCCCCTCTGTGGCTTTGATCCAATTCAACTTCTCCTTGCTGTGGGAACTCCAATGGAAGCTTGGGTGCACTCAACTTAGCTCCCTCATGAAGTATGAAAAGGCAGTTGAAGTGGATTTGAGTGAAGAGGAAGTTTGAATTTAAGAGGAGCTCCCCTATTTTCTAAGGAAGAAAACCAAGAAAGCTTGATTTCAATTCCCTCTTAGGAAGTTTAGGAATGCTCTTTCATGGCTCCTAACACTCTATAGGGCTTAGTCGAATTGAGGAATGATGGATTTGAGTTCAATTAGGGAGAGTATATCTCCCTTTTGAAGGATCAGATGGCCACAAGCCTATGTGTCATTTTGATCCAATTGATCATAATGGAGAGTTTGTTTTTGCTATTTTATGTTGGCACATGGTCAGTTTTAGGCAAATGCTAACCTCCCATGTGCTTGAAATTGGGTGGGAAATGGATTTTGATTTAGCCATTTTGACCCATGGGGTCGGGTTTGTCTTGGGGCAAATTAGGTTGACCCAAACTAATTGGGTTGGGTGCAACACTCTTCATTAGGTCCACTTGAGCTTTTAGGAAAGCCTCAAGTGGATATAAAGAGGGTATGACCAAATTACCCATAGATTAGTCCAAAATTTGTTCTATGGCCTAGGGATAGAATGGTCATTTTGATGATTATTTAATTTGGATATGTTGGGTATGTGGAGAAACTAGATTTGGCCAAGTTTCTCGAGATTTGGAATTTATTTGATAGGGTTTGGCTCATGTTGACCCATTTAGGTCAAAATGGGTCAACTTTGGTCAAGTTGACCAATTGGTCAAATTGGGTCAAACTAAGGGTTGGGTCAAGTTCATATGACCATTTGAAATACTTTGGTGGCTTTGGTTTGATTCAATTGGGTATAGTTTTGAATTTGGCTCATATGACTTCATTTAGGTCAAATGGGTCAAGTTGATCTATTTGACCTATTTGAACTATTTGAGGTAGGTCAATGGTAGGTTTAGCTTAGGTTAGTTATATGCAGTGGATTACTATCTTTGTTTCCAATCAATTTTGGTTAAGTTCAAATTTGGCTCAACATGACCCCTTTAGGTCAAGTTGGGTCAAAGGTCAATTGGGCTAGGTTAGGTCTAGTTGGCTAATTGAGGCTTTGGCCAAGTTCAGCAAGTGATTTGGAATGAACTTGACCCATTGGTTTGAGTCAATTTGGCTTTGATCAAGTTTTGACACATTTTGACTTTTTAGGTCAAGTTGGGTCAACTTGGGTCAAGTGGCCAATTAGGCTAGGTTTGGCTCAAATGTTGGCTTGGTCAAGTTCAAACATAAGTCATGAGTGAATTTAGATTAATGGTTTCAATTAATTTGGCCTATGGTGGAATTTGGCTATGTTAGGTTCCATTTTTAGCTAAGTGTTGACTTGGTCAACCCTTAGGTTTGACTTGGTTTGACCCAATTTGATTGATTGATCATCCCATGATGATTGTTGATCATGCTGAGAGGCATATATGAGTTTGATTCAATCCAATTTGGTTAGGATTAGAACTTGGCTCATAAGGATACTTTAGGTCACTTTAGGTTAAGTGAGCCTAAGTAGGTCAAATGGCTTGGTCAAAGCTTGATTTGAGTTTGATTGAACTTGTATATGGACTTATGATTGAAATATAAATCCATTTAAATGTGGTTTGAAGTCAAATGAGTTTTGATCCATTTGACAATTTCATATTCAAAGGAAGAATATGAAAGGATTTTGGCTTTGATTTTTGAACTAGGTTTTGATTGTTTGATTGAAGTTTGTATTTATATATGGGCTCATGATTGTAGGTTTGATTGAATCATGAGAGAAAATCAAGAGTTTGGCTTGATTTAGAATTGATTTGACTCAGTTCAAGATTTTGACTTGAAAGGCTTAGCTTGAATTTTGAGTAGAATTGAGTTTGATTTTTGGAATAGATTTTGATTGTTTGAATTTATATTTCATTTATATATGTGAATATAAGTGAGAATATAAATTGATCATGACAAAGTTTCAAGGATTTGAAGTGTTTTAATCATGATTTAGGCTAAGTCCATTAAGAAGGATTTAAAGGACTTAGGAAAATTTTAGAGTTTGGAGTTTGAATTTTTGAATTTAGTTTGATTGATTTGTATTTATATTTCATATATATATATATATATATATATATATATATATATATATATATATATATATATATATATATATATATATATGAATATAAATGAGAATATAAATAAATTATGAGAAAATATCAAAGATTTGAATTGGTTTAGAGTTGATTTCGGCTAAGTCCATTAATAGAAAATTAAGGACTTAAGAATTTTGATGGATTTTGATCATGGGTTTCAATCATGGAATTGATTTGAGTTAGGAGAAAATCAAATAGAATTGATTTGGAGTTTGACTTGAAGGAAGGAAAGTGAGGAATGGTTCAAGCTAAGGGTTGGCAATTTTCATAATACCCCTAAGGCATGACCTATTCCTATGACTAACTCTTCTAAGTCTCTAAGGCTAGGTTGAGTGTCCACCTAATCACTAGATGTGTCTTAAGACTAAGGATACCTTAGTGTCTAAGAGAAGTCCTATGTATAAGATGGAAGGATTGAGAGCTCATCCTAAAAATGAGGTCAACAGGGTGATCGGATATGACATTTAGGAGAAGTGTACTATCTCAAAAGATAAAAATCACCACCTTACAATGGACCTAATCACCTCAATAAGGACTCTTAAGGACAATGAGTCTGCATGTGTAACAAAGATTCTTCTCCTACTTTACATAGAAAAGTAAAGTAGGGTTTATTTTAAACCAGGTTCATTAAGTTCCCTACAGGGGTAAGCTCCCATAGTTAATTATATCCTAAGGAATGATATCTCATAGGAATACTCTCGATTAAGATAAATGATCATTGTCTCTAAAGATTTTAATAAGTAGGACTATCAATCAATCAGTTTATTTCAGAAGATCAAATGGGATTGATCAAAGAGAGAGAGTTATTACTGAAGCAAAGTAAAATAAGTAGAAGATGTTCACGATGCTAGGAAACATAACAAGCATCTCAAACTATCCTATGGTTGGGCTTTATATTTTTGAAATTGAATTATTCATTTGAGTCGACTTTTTATTAGAAATTTAGGGCTTATTATTCTATAACACAAAATTATGGAAATGCCTAAGAGGTGAGGATTTATGCTTTTGGCCCATGGAAGGGAGAAGCAATCTCAGAACCTAAATCTAAGGAGCTTTGGCGAGGGCCAAAAGCACAACCTAAATCTAAGCCAAAAATTTGGTTTGCCTCTACAAGAGAGGACAAACCACCCGACTGTTGGACTTACAACCGCCTGGGGGTGGCCGTCAACTAACTCCTCCTATGATTTTAAATTCATGAAAGCAAGTCATATGCTTTATGCAAGATAGTTTGGCCGTTATTTATTTAGAAAGAGACGAAGTCCTTAAACTCACTCTCTAAAGAGACTAGTTCATGTAAAGGCATGTTTCAAATGACCTAAATATAATGCAAATCATATTACTTTTTATTTTTATTTTTGGACAATCATTTGACTCTAGCTTATAGGATTCATATGCCCAATGCATGAGAAGTAAGATTATTGGCCAAAATCAGCAAGAATGGAGGAGTTGTGTTTCCACCATGGATCTCAAGGGCAAGCCAAGTTTCTCTGGCAAAGGTGGAAGCCATCTAATCAAGAGTGAAAATAATATACATTTGTGCATGATGTTATAAAAGAAATACTCATCTAGCTAAGGAGTTGCTAATTCTTTTATCTTGATTTTAGCTTAAGCTTTAGATGAGTTTATGAGTTCTTTATTTTTAATTTTGAATTATTAAATTTGGTTGAATATTTATTTTTTCTTGAGAGCCTAATTCACATATAGGCCATACATCATGCAAGGAAGAAACTGGGAAAAACATGCCATCTTAATGCACAAGCTAAATAAATCATCAATCAATTTATAAAGCTAACGCAAAAGAATAAGAGGCCATTTGTGGTCAGGCACCACTGCACAAAACCAAAAATAAATTGGGTGGCTGAGCTCTACCCTTATACAACTCGAATTACAAATGAATTAAGTACAATTAAGCAAGGAACTCATTGTTATGCCGGTCTTCAAGCTTCATTTCTTCATTCTTCTCTTCTTTTTTCTTCTTCTTTTCTTCTTTCTTCTTTGGTTCCTTCTTTTGGATGGTTGGAAGGTGGTTGCTCCAAAGGCTTCACATGGTACATAAGATGTATTCTTATGACCAATGTTCATTGTAATCCCCATAACAGTCATTCTAAAATTCTAATTGTAAAAATTACTTGAAAAGGAAAAGTAAATCTAACTAATACCTACAAAATAAAGATTAGCTAAACAAACCACACAAATCCGAAGCATGTATATTGGACTTATCACCCACACATGGGTGACTAAGTCCACCTGGCCTATTGGATTATGCTTAGGGGTATAAGCACCTGCACAGCAAAGATATTTATATTTTTATTTATTACAGCGCCCCTTAAGCACAATCTCATGCAGAAAATAATGATTTGACTAAATCATCCTATTATTCATTCTATGCACTTTCACCCTAACATCCAAACTAAAACATATATCATAAAATAAAAGCAAACATCAAATCATGCACTGCCCTAACCTAAAACTAGAAGTGGTGACTTAGCCTAATGTGCGTGCTTTAGAGGCCTATGTGGTATGCTTAACTATAACTTTAAGTTAGAATTTTCTAAATGTGAAAAATGTTCAACTTAGAGAAGGGTTTCATTTAAGTGGCTTAGTTATTTTGGGTTGATTTTATTTTATGTTTTGATATGGGTTCAAGTGAATCCTACAATTAATTTCTAAGTTGTAAAGAGAGGGAAAGAGAAGAGAACTTCTTTCCCTCCCTAACCTAAGTAATTTCTAAAGTGGATTCATGTTTTAGTTTTGTTTAGTGAATATTTTATTATATGTTTTAATTAATCTTAAGTTTATATGAACTCTAAACAAACTTATTCAAAAGGAAAGGCATTTTAAGATTAAATGAAGTGAGTTAAGATCACAAAACACACATCACTTCATTTCTTTCCCAACATGTATAACATGCATATGAATGAATCCTAAGAATATCTATACATATCAAATGGGAATGTTTAGAACAGTTTATGATGCATGCTAAATAAGTAACTTAAGAAAATTTGAATGTTTATGATGCATGATTTTCATCAAGTAGCATAGGGGTTTCTTATCCAATTTTTACATTCACATATGAATGAATGAAAGACATAAGTGAGTATGACACCATTGTTAACCAGAGGTATAAGGTACAAGACCTACTTAGGGCTACTTAAAGTCTCATGACTTTTTTTTTTTTTTTGAAAAGTAGGGTCCTTAGCAAATTTAAGTATGCTAAGGGAATCCTAATGGAGACTTCACTTTAGCAAATATGGTATGTTAAAAATGAAGTTCCACTTAATTTTGTGAAATGAAAATTTCACTTAGTAAATTTGAGTATGTTAAAAGAAATTCCAAAAGACGTGTTTAAAATTTTTATGTTTTGTTTTTATTTTGAAAATAGAAGCTTCACTTTAGCAAATTTGGTATGCTAAAGAGTGAAGTTCATAAAGTGCTTTTTGAAAATTTTGTAAAGTGGAAATTTCAATTAGCAAATTTGAGTTTGCTAAATAGAATTCCAAAGGTGTTTCAAATTTTGTTTTTGTTTTTATTTTGGACTTTGAAAAAGGGAGACTTCATTTTAGCAAATGTGGTATGCTAAGTTGAAATTCCAAATATGTTTTAAAAATTTTTGTGGGATGGATATTTTACTTAGCAAATTTGAGTATGCTAAATGAAATTTCCAAAAGTGTGTTTCAAATTTTATTTTTGGAAAAGGAGAGAATTCATTTTAGCAAATGGGATATACTAGAATGAAGTTTCAAATGTATTTTGAAATTTTTATTTTTTTAAATTCGGAGACTTCACTTAGAAAATTTGAGTGTTCTAAATGAAGTTCCAAATGTGTTTTGAATTTTGAAAATATGATTGTTAAGTTTTGATTTTCGAAAAGAAGACTTACATCTGACAAATTTGGGTATGTAAGAATGGAAGTCAATCCTTTTTTTTTTGCAATGTGAAATTTTGCTTTGTGTGTGGTTATTGCTTTTTGAAAGAGGGAATTCCAACTTATTCTTGCATGGAACATGTTTAAGTGGGATTCCCAAATGATGTTATTTTTTATATGAATGAAATCTTCATTCAATAAATTTATATTGAATGAAGATGTGTATATGTTTTTTGAACTTTTGATTTGAAAGAACTACCAATTGTGGGTATATTGAATGGATTTTGCTTTGAAAATATAGGTCCAACCCAACACATGTGGAATGTGTTAGGTGGAAGTCCAAAGTTATGATTTTGCTTCAAGAGGTAATATCCATTTAATGCATTTGGGTGTATTGAATGGAAAAGCATGTCTTCAAATTTTATGCTTTTGAAACATGATTGTTGGAATTTTATTTTTGTAAATATGATCTTCACATATAACAATCATAAAGATTGTTAGATGAAAATGATTTAGGAAAATTTTGAACAAAATATTTTATTAAGTACATTTTTGAAAGAGTGCTTTTGAAAAGAAAGATTTTTTTATTTTGATCAGGGTTTATTTTGTTTTTATTATTTTAAAATGAACCTTTCCTTACCATAGAAATGATAAGGAGGAAGTCTTTCAATATTTTTTTATTTAGATCTTTTTATTTTTACCCATTGGAGAACCCAATGGGGGCTTTAAGGCCAGCATGAGGTGAGGTCCTAAAACCTAAAGATGTTGGCTAACTTAACTTAAGGATGAAATAAGCTAAGTGCCAATGGAATGAAAGATAGTCTTGTATTCATACCAAAGTACAAACCCACTATCGATAGTCGGAGATAACGATCATTTACCAAAGATGCAAAGAGGAACTATCCCCAGCGGAGTCGCCAGAAAAATCTGTGATGAAATTTTTATATTTGAAATTTTTAAAGAATAAAATATATACTTCCATCTTCACCCTATGCGGGATAAAATGAAGATAGAAACATACATCTCTTTCTTTTATGCAATTTTGACATCATGTAGATCCGTAGATGTTCTTATTATTAAGGGTGATTGAGTACGATATTGAGGAGAGGTGTACTATCTCAAAAGATAGAAATCACCACTCTACAATGGACCTAATCACCTCAATAAGGACTCCTCAGAACAATGGGTCTACATCTATTCCAAAGATTCTTCCCCTACTTTACATAGAAAAGTAAAGTAGGGTTTATTTTAAACTGAGTTCATTAAGTTTCCTACAGAGGCAATCCCCCATAGTTAATTACATCTTAAAGAATGAGATCCCTTAAAAATACTCTCAATTAAGGTAAATGATCATTATCTCCAAAGATTTCAATAGGTAACACTATCAATCGATCGATTTATTTCGGAAGATCAAATGAGATTGATCAAAGAGAGGGAGTTATCACCGATGCCAAAGTAAGATAAGTAGGAGATGTTCACGATGCTAGAAAATCTAGCGAGCATCTCAAATTATTTTATGATTGGGCTTTATATTTTTGAAATTGAATTATTCATTTGAGTTGACTTTTTATTAGAAATTTAGGGCTTATGATTCCATAACACAAGATTATGAAAATACTTAAGAGGTGAGGATTTATGCTTATGGCCCATAGAAAGGAGAAGCAACCTCAGAACCTAAATCTAGGAAGCTTTGGCGAGGGCCAAAAGCACAACCTAAATCTAAGGTGAAAAAGGGTATTTTGGTTTGCCTCCACAAGAGAGGACAAACTACCCTACCACACTGGACTTACCGCCTGGCCGCCAACTAACTCATCCTATGATTTTAAATTCATGTAGGCAAGTCATATTCTTTATGCAAGATAATTAGGATGTTATTTATTTAGAAAGAGACTAAGTCCTTAAACTCACTCCCTAAAGAAACTAGATCATGTAAGGGCATATTTTAAATGACCTAAATCTAAAGCAAATCATATTACATTTTATTTTCTTTTTAGACAATCATTTGACTCGGACTTATAGGATTCATATGCCTAATGCATGAGAAGTAAGATTATTGGCCAAAATTAGTGAAAAGGGATGGGGTGAGTTTCCACCATGGCACTCAAAGGTCAAGCCAAGTTTCTCTAGCAAAGGTGGAAGCCCTCCAATCAAGAGTGAAAATAATATGCATTTGTGCATGATGTTATAAAAGAAATACTTATCCAATTAAGGGGTTGCTAATTCTTTTATCTTGATTTTAGCCTAAGCTTTATATGAGGTCATGAGTTCTTTATTTTTAATTTTTAATTGTTAAATTTGGTAGAAGATTTATTTTTCTCTAAGAGCCTAATCTACATCCAGGCCATACATCAAGCAAGGAAGAAACTAGGAAAAAGATGTCATCTTAATGCACAAGCTAAATAATTCATCAATAAATTTATAAAGCTAATGCAAAAGAATAAGAGGCCATTTGTGGTCAGACACTATCACACAAACCCAAAAATAAATTGAGTAGTCGAGCTCCACCCTTATACAACCCATATTAGAAATGAATTAAGTACAATTAAGCAAGGAACTCATTGTTATGTGGGTCTTCAAGCATCATTTCTTCATTCTTCTTTTCTTCTTTCTTCTTCTTTTCTTCTTTCTTCTTTTGTTCCTTCTTTTGGATGGTTGGAAGGTGGTTGTTCCAAATCCTTCACATGGTACATAAGATGTAATCTTATGACCAATGCTCATCCTAATCCCCATAATAATCATTCCAAAATTCTAATTACAAAAATTACATGGAAAGGAAAAGTAAATCTAGCTAACACCTACAAAATAGAGATTAGCTAAACAAACCACACAAATCCCAAGCATGTATATTGGACTTATCACCCCACACATGGGTGACTAAGTCCACGGCCTATTGATTATGCTTAGGGTATAAGCACTTGCAAAAGCATTTATATTTATACAGCCCCTTGCATAATCCCTAAAATAATGATTAGACTAAATAATAATCATTCATTCTATGCACATTCACCCTAACATCCAAACTAAATCATAAACAAAAAAGTAAACATCAAACCATGCACCCTAACCTAAAGCTAGAAGTGGTGACTTAGCTAATAATGTTTTTGGTATGCCTATGGCTTTAAGTTAGAATTTTCTAAATGTGAAGAATGTTCAACTTAGAGAAGAGTTTTATTTAAGTGGTTTAGTTATTTTTGGTTGATTTTATTTTATGTTCAAAGTGACTCACAATTAATTATTGTTGAGAGGAAAAGAGAAGAGAACTTCTCTTTCCTTCTCTAACCTAAGTAATTTCTAAAGTAGATTCATGTTTTAGTTTTCTTTAGTGAATATTTTATTATGTATTTTAATTAATCCTAAGTTTATATGAACTCTAAATAAACCTATTCAAAAAGAAAGGCATTTTAAGATTAAATAAAGTGAATTAAGATCGTAAAATACACATCACTTAATTTCTTTCCCAACATGTATAACACGCATATGAATGAATCCTAACCATATCCATACATACCAAATGGGAATCTTTAGCACACTTTATGATACATGCTAAATAAGTTACTTAAGAAAATTTGAATATTTATGATGCAAGATTTTCATTAAGTAGCAGAAGGGTTTCTTATCTAATTTTCAGATGCACATATGAATGTATAAAAGGAATAAGTGAGTACGATGCCATTGTTAATCAGGGTGTAAGGTATAAGACCTACTTAGGGCTACTTAAAGCCTTGTAACTCAGGGTTATCAGACTAATATACCACTTTTCTTAAATATAAGCATATGTATAAAAGAAATGAATGGAAAAGAAAGGATGCAAAAAAGTTAGTGTTGGTTGATTTATTTTTATTTATGCAATTTATATATACAAGTGTAGGTATCCTTCTTATGTAATAGCATAGGAATGAATAGGAGATAGAATTAGGCAGGTGTTAGGTTCTTTTCAAATGAACCATACACTTTGCCAAATCCTATTCAAAATGATACCAAAAGAGAGGAGAACGAAAATTACATTAACCACATCCTTATATATTACTCACATGCGAGCTCATAAGTAAGATATAAGTAACACACTTTCAATTTTGATAATTTATTCATATTTTTTGAAAATAATTTGGATTTAATAGTGATAATAGCTACTCATATTCTTACTTTAGACAAAATATGCAATTTGACATAAAAGAAACATTTTCATTTTAAATTTGATTTTTGAGAAGCATGAATATATGAAATCATATGACACACATATTTAGCATGTTGGGAAATAACTAAAGTAATGAAAACATGTAAACACCTTTACCTTAATTAATTACTAAAGACAATCTCATGAAATAAGAAAGCTTAAAGCAAATAAAAGTTTGTTTAATGTGATTTTTGTTTGATTTTGAGTTGACTTAATTTGGAAAATGTGAGGTGAGTTTGCTGTTCCTAACCCATTCTTACATGTGTTTGATATTTTTTTCAATTTTTAAGTTATTAGATTCATTTTATATTTTTATTAGGTTAATGTATGAATTAAGCATGTTAATTACCCCTTACCTACACCACCTTAGCATAGTTAATCAAAATAATTATGAGCCAATGAGATGACATAAAATCATACAAGAAATTTAAATCAGTAATGCACCTAGGTGGAAAAGGGTCTAATGCAATTTGGCTCATGATTAATGATTAATTAAGCTAAGAGGTTTAACTTAAGTAATTTCTAAACACCCATCACACATATGAGTTGAATTTTGATTTCCTTAATTGTATTTAGGATCTTGAACACCTAAGCATCAACCCAAGAAGAATTAATTGAGTTCCAGAAAGTTTTAGAATTTTATAAAATTAATTAAGGGGATAATTAGTGAATTAACCTTTAATTAAGGTAAGATTAAGAAATAAAAGGGGGTTTAAGGAACATCTTAAGGAGAGTATCCCAAAATTATTTGCTAAACCTCATATTCACTTAATTAAAACTTAATTAGCTTAATCATAGGGTTAAATCACTAATTATACCCTTAATTAAGTCTAATTACATTAAGGGGTGATTAAGGAATGAACTAGTAATTCCCCTAATTAAGCCACCAATAAGTCCCAAGAAAATTAGGGGAGGCAGAAGTCATCCCTCTAATTACACCTAAGAAGTTTGAGATTAATCAGTGGATTAATTAGAGAGTAATTGGCAAATTAACACTCCCAATAAAACCCAAATTCAGAGAAAAGAACTTTCAAAATTAATCAAAATATATTTTAAAATATTCTATGTTCAATTATATTTCTAATGCAGCTTATGTCATATTTTTTTGATTTTTCTATGTTTAGATATGAATTTTAGAAATTTAGGTGATTAATTAGAATTAAATAAATCCCTAATTATATCACTAATCATACTGGCGCCATGCATGCGGCTAATGCGGCATGTGCTTTACACGCATTATCGCTAGATTGGATATTTAAAATGTCACATCGTAGCACTGCATGGTGGCGGCGCTACGTGCTTTCTCCTCTACCATCTGATCAAGGATCGGATGGTTGAGATTAAATTCGAGGATATGAGGGAGAAAAATAATATATTGTGCATTTTAATCTCGGTCGTCCATCCAAAATGCATGGATGGATGGCCAGAGATCCGTCCTTATTATCCCCTATGAGCAATGGAGGTCATCGATGTTCTAGGGTAAGATCTGAGCTCGATTGAGCTTGAATTTGGCTAAAATTTAGCCCACACCATCTAAACCTAATGGCAAGCACATCTAATGGCTAAAATTCCATGGGATTATAATTCCTTTTGCAAAGGACCAACACACATTGAAATTAAGCTCTAAGAAATGGCTAACCTCACTGGAGGTGATCACCGGTGCTCGATTCTCTTGGAAAATCTTTGTCTAGTTGAGACGAAGCTTTGCTGAAAGTTTGAGCTCTTGAGGTTGAGTGGATGGCTCAATAGACCTCCCCACCCGCTCAGCCTTGCACTTGAGCTCGGGTTTGGTCTAGGGCATCCTTCCTTTGCCTTTGGAGCTTGGGAAAAAACTTAGGTGAGCTCGACTTGGTCCCCTAAGAGTGCTTGTAAAAGGAATTAGGTTGAGGTTGAGTGTAGAGCAAGTTGGCAATCAAGCTGAGCTTCCCTATTTTTAGTGTATGAAAATCGAGAAGATGAACTTTCAATCTCCCTCCAGGAAACTTAGGATCACTTGCAAATTGCTCCTCTGGCTTCTTATGCTTCAATCGATATAGAGTGAGTGAAAATTAAAATGAATTAGGGGAGTATATCTCCCCCTTTGGCAATCGGATGGCCAAAACTAGCCATGCCATTTTGATCTAATTGCCCACAAGGAATGGGTTTTTTAGGATATTAGGAGTGTCCTTGAGTTCGGTTTTGGCTAGGGAGTGGAATGGTTAAGTCGCCATATGCTCAAACTAAGTGTAAGAAAGATTCCCATGTGGCCATTTCAAAGCATGTGCTCGGTTTGGCCATTGGGTCAGATTGGGCTGACCCAAATCCATTGGGCTGGGTGCACCACCCTCCGTAGTGTTCACTTGATCCATTAGGAGAGTGGCAAGTGGGTATGAAGAGGATTTGACCAAATTCCAAGTGGAATTGGCCAAAATTTACCCTATGGTCTAGGGGTAAAATAGTCATTTAGTTGATTTTTGAATTTGGGTATGTCTGGTATGTTGAGAAAATAGATTTGGCCAAGTTTCATTGGATTTGGAGTTCATTTTGGTATGGTTTGGCTCATATTGACCCATTTAGGTCAAAAATGGGTCAACTTAGGTCAAGTTGACCAATTGGTCAAATTGGGTTAAACCAAGGGTTGGGTCAAGTTCATATGACCATTTGAAATGTCTTGGTAGCTTTAGTTTGATTCAATTTGGTTCAGGTTTGAATTTGGTTCATATAACTTCATTTAGGTCAAATGGGTCAAGTTGGCCCATTTAACCCATTTAACCTATTTGAGCTAGGTCATGGCTAGGTTTAGGTTTGGTCAGTCATATGAAGTGGATTGGTATCTTTATTTCCAATCAATTTTAGTTAAGTTTGATTTTGGCTCAATATGACCCTTTAGTCAAGTCAGTTGGGATCAATTGGGCTAGTATCTGGTCAATTGAGGCTTTGGTCAAGTTCAACAAGTGATTTAGAATGAACTTGACCCATTGGCTTCATTCAATTTGGCTTAGATCAAGTTTCACATATTTTGACGTTTTAGGTCAAGTTGGGTCAACTTGGGTCAACTGGCCAATTAGGTTAGGTTAAGCTCAAATGTTGACTTAGTCAAGTTCAAACATTGATCATGAATGAACTTAGATCATTGGTTTCAATCAATTTGGCCTATGGTAGATTTTGGCAAAGTTGGGTTTCATTTTGGTAAGTGTTGACTTGGTTAACCCTTGGGTTTGACTTTGTTTGACCCAATTTGAGTGATTTATCATCTCATGATGATTGTTGATCATGATGAGAGGCTTAAATGAGTTTGATTCAATCCAATTTTGTTAGGATTAGAATTTGGCTCATAAGAGTATTTTAGGTCACTTTGGGTCAAGTGAGCCTAAGTGGGTCCAATGGCTTGGTCAAAGCTTGATTTGAGTTTGATTGAACTTGTATATGGACTTATGATTGAAATATAAATTCATTTGTAAGTGGTTTGAAGTCAAATAGACTTTGATTCATTTGATAATTTCAAGTTCAAAAGGTGAACATGAAATGGATTTTGGCTTGATTTTTGGATTGAGTTTTGGTTAAGTGATTGAAGTTTGTATTTATATTTGGGTTCATGGTTGAAGGATTGATTGAATCATGAACGAAAATCAAGAGTTTGGCTTGATTTGAAGTTGATTTGGCTATTCTAAAATTTGACTTGAAAGGCTTAGGTTAGATTTTGATTGAGTTTAAGTTTGATTTTTGGAGTTGGTTTTGGTTGTTTGAATTTATATTTCATTTATATATGTGAATATAAATGAGAATATAAATGGGTTATGAGAAAATTACAGAAGTTTTAAGTGATTTGAAGATGATTTTTAAGCTGTCCTTAAGAGAGGATTAAGCACTTAAGAAGGATTTGAATTAGGAATTTGAATTTTGGATTTGATTTGATTGATTTGAAATTATATTTCATTTATATATGTGAATATAAATGAGAATATAAATGTCATGAGAAAATTTCATGAATTTTAATTGATTTAAAGATGATTTAGGCTAAGTCCTTAAGAGAGAATTAAGGAATTAAGAAGGATTTTGAATTAGGAATTTGAATTTTGGAATTGATTTGATTGGTTTGGATTTATATTTCATTTATATATGTTAATATAAATGAGTTCTGAGAAAGTTTCATTAATTTGAATTGAATTGAAGATGATTTAGGCTAAGTCCTTTAGAGGGAAATTAAGGACTTGGGAAATATTTGGAATTTGGAGTTCCAATCATGAGTTTCAATCACGGATTTCAATCATAGGTTTCAATCCTATGGCATTGATTTAAGTTTGGAGAAAATCAATTAAGCTAAAATTGATTTAAGTTTGATGTTGATTTGATTTGGAGTTTGACTTGAAGGAAGGAAGTAAGAAAAGTGGTTCAAGCTATAGGGTAAGCAGCTTTTTCTAACACTCCTAAGGCATGACCTATTCCTATGGCTAACTCTTCTAAGTCTCTGGATTAGAGTGTCCACTCCACTAATTAGATGTGTCTTAGGACTAAGGATCTCCTAAAGTCTAAGAGGGGTCATATGTCTAAGATGGATGGGTTGAGACACATCCTAAAAATGAGATCAACAAAGGGCTCCCAATAAGTGTGGTGTGACTGACAAAGAACACAGCACGTATTGGTATTGACTGCAATGATCAACAACACCGAATGATCACAGGCACTAACAGAGATGATATACTTTTAACCTGAGGTGTAGAAGGAATCTAGAACTTAATGCAATGTGTCTCTACTTATGTCAAGGACATTAGAGAGGGAAGGAGGAATCCACTAAGGATAGAGTATGTGAACCTTCCACTAGGGAAGCAGGTTCAAGTCATCCACAAAGGGATGAGGGGTTTGATTTGATTTGAGTCTCACTGGGGAGAGAAATTTGATTTATTTAAGTAAGTTCTACTAATGAAGAGGGTTGAATTTCTTGCAATTTTTAGATTTGGATTTTTTTTTTTTTTTTTTTGTGATGGATCATGTTGGTTTGCGATGGATCACACTGAGTAGGAGCCACGGAGGCCTAGACCTAATACTAATCCAAAGGGGTAGTCTACTAAACACGTAGTACGACTAGCCAACCAAAGGGATGCCTTTCGGTATGTAGCAGTTGTACTAGGAAGAAAGCATAGTAGACATACATCATCCAAGGTGGAGACCGGTTGCTAGGGTAATCTATTAGCAAGGTAATAGATTGAAACCCAACCTAAGGCTGATTATTGAGTGAACACCACTGGGGGACTTAAATCAACTTAAGGATAGTCAAGATTAATTTCATTTTTAGATTTGTTTTGATGGATTCCGTTGGTTTGCGATGGATCACACTGAAAAGGAGCTTATATCATCCTAGGCCTATCTTAGATTTATTGAACCGAAGGGAATAGCTTCCTAGCCGATGTGAGAACTATTTGACCAAAGGAGTGCCTTTTGATTTACAATGATCAATTGAAGGGAAGAAAGCTTGGGGACTCACATCTTCCACTATAAAAGACCACTAGGGTGATCGATTGCTTTGGCAACAAATCAAACCCGACCTGAGGCTGCCAGTTAATTTATCATAATCATGCTAGAAAGAATGCATTATAGTCTTACATCTTCCAAAGCAGAATGACTGTCGGGGTAACCTATTTTTAATCAAAATAGATTAAACCTGACCTAAGGGGGACTACGGAGTGAGTGCCAAGGGACTTATCTCAACTCGTAGTCGCAATTCCTATGGGAGTTCTCACGACACGCCTCTAACGATAGTATGCCTGCTTGGGAAAAGGGCCCTTTGGGGGCTTGAATTCCTAATCCACAAGCAAATTAATTTATTTATTTTCTTTTGTTTATTTATTGTGGACCCTGTTAGTTTGCGAGAGATCAAACTAAGAAGAAGCTTATATCAACCTAGACCTATCTCAGATTTACTGAACCAAGGGAGAATCTGTGCATCCGCTGAACAAATTCTCCAACCACAAGGGTGACTAATAGGAAAGGGGGGCTATCCAATCCAAGAGTAGCCTAGGTAGTGTCTAAATGGGGTCGTAAAGGATGTGATCCAAATAGAATGCCCATGGGGATGGGGCCACTAAGGATTTAATCCAAAACCCTGAAGAAGATGGCATGGCTAGTCATATATCAAATAGGTATTCAGTGTCTAACACAAGGAGAAAGCTCAGGGACTCACATCTGTCAAGAGTGGTGTACTCACTGGGTGAGTCGCTGTCAGCATAGCAAACATCAACCAACCTAGTGCCCGTCGATTTGCAACAATCAGCCTAGGAAGAAAGCTCGTGGACTCACATCCTCCTATAGCGGAACTGATTGCTGGGATAGTCTGTCTTTGGCTCGATAGGTGTCATCCTACCTAAGACGACTACTGAGTGAATGTCACTAGGGAACTTACATCAACTCAAATGTAGTCAAGAGGAAAGGAGCATCTGGGGGACTTATCATAAACCTCAAATATACTCAACCTAGTTAGATCATGATGATTAGTTCAAGAAGAAAGCACGAGGACTCACATCTTCTTAAATAAAATCAATACGAGGTAGCTTAATTTTGAATTTTTTTTTAAGGGTATTTTAGAGTAGAATCTAGGAAAATTTATTATTAATTAATTTTGAATAATAATTTTGGCTTAATTAAGGTTCAATTAAAAATTTAATTAGCTTAATTACTGCTTAATTAATCACCCAATTAATCTCAAATTTTCTGTGGATGTTTAAGGGGATGACCTCTACCTCCCGTATTTTTCAGGGATTTTATTTATTGCTTAATTATGGAAATTAATTGATTAAGCCGTAATCACTTTCTTAATTAGGGTTCTTTCCTTATTCTTTTGTATAAGAATTTATATAGAGCTTTTATTGACCTCACTCTTGGAGTGAGCTCTCAGCTTCGTCATCATAGGTTTAAGACTTTTATAGACTCTAAGAGTTCCTTAGTCTTAAGACACTTCTAGTGAATTAGGTGAATACTTAACACATATGGCTTAAGTCCAAATTCCAAAATCTCTCCTTAAGCCATATGAGCCACCCTCATGTGCTTAGCCAAAACTCCTTCAAACCAACTCAAACTTGGTCGATTTCTTTATAAATTAATCATTCTTTCATTTATATTCACAAATATAAATGAAATCTAAATTCAAACCATTCAAATCAATTCAAAATGAATCAAACCAAATCAAGACCCTTCTTAAGCCATATGGACCCACCTCCATAAACCCAATCAAATCTTGATCCAAATCAACTCAAGCATGATTGATTTTTTTTATAAATAAATCATTCTTTCATTTATATTCATAAATATAAATGAAACCCACCCTCAAATCACCAAAAATAAATTAAACCAATTCAAAATCCAAGTTAGCCTCTTTTGACCTATATCCCTTAATTTGGTCAAACTTGCTGTCAAATCACTCCACACTCAAGTGATTTTCTCATAACCCATTTATATCTTCATTTATATTCACAAATATAAATGAAATATAAATTCAAATGGTCCAAACCAAATCCAAATAAAAAAAATCCAAATCAAATAAAATTCTCAATTTTAGCCCTTTTAGCCAAACTTTTGAACTTGGATAAATGACATCTAAATCAACTCAAAACTCATGGATCCAAATATAAACACAGACTGCCATTTTCAAACCAAATCCAAGTTGAGCCAAATCAAGCCCAAATTAACCCTTTTGACTTGAAATTGTCATATGAACTAAAACCCATTTGGCTCCAAACCAATTGTAATTGGATTTATATTTCAATCCTAAGCTCATATGTGGGTTCAACTAAATTTGAATCAAACATTGATCAAGCCAATTGACTCATTTTAGCTCACTTGACCTAAAATGACCTAAAAGACCTTTTTGAGCCAATTTTCAATCCAACCCAAATTGGATTGAACTAAGCCTATCTAAACCTTAATCATGATCAACAATCATCATGGGGTGATCAACCACCTTGAATTGGGTCAAACCAAGTCGAACCTAGCCTTTGACCAAGTCAACATTTAGCCCAAATGAAACCTAAATTAGCCAAAATCTATCATATGCCAAACTGATTGAAATAATTGACCCAAACCCATTCATAATCAATGATTGAACATGACCAAACCATCAATTGAACCAAACCAAGCCTAATTGGCCATTTTATCTAGGTTAACCCAAATTGTCCTAAAAAGCTAAAATGGGTCAAATCATGATTTAATCCAAATTGATTGCAACCAATGGCTCAAGTTCATTCCAAATCACTTATTAAACTTGACCAAAACCATGATTGAGCCCAAGTTGACCAATTGGTCAACTTGACCTAACTTACCCCAAATTGACCAAAATTTAAATTAATTTCAAATTAAATCAAACCAAATCCTACAATCATTTTTAATCAACCAATTGAACTTGACTCAATGCCTAACCCAATCTAATTTGGTCAAATTGGTCAACTTAACCAATTTGACCCTTTTGAATCCAAATGAGTCAAATCCAAACCTAGACCAAACCAATCCAAATTAATTGAACCAAAATATCCCCAAGTCATCATATGAACCTAACCCAAGCCTTGGTTTGACCTAAATTGACCAATTGGCCAACCCAACCCAACCTAGCCCAAATGAAACCCATTTGACCAATCCAAACCAAACCACTAAAATCCACCTTAGGGGATCTTATGGGCTAATTTTAAACTTAAAGGTTAGCTTAAGACCTCCCCAAAAGCCAAGTGGGCCCCACCAAGGGGATTAGCCATCAAACCATTGGAGTTAAACCTTAAAACCATTGGATCCAACCCAAAGTCAACCTTCCCATCCCCATGACACTTCATTAGCACTCCATGGAACCTTCTCCTGACCCACCTAGCCAACCTAACCCACCCTAGGTCAACCAAGGATCTTTGGGAGGTGAGTTGACTCACCTCCAACCTAAATCGAGCACCCATTAGATCTAAACCTTTGCATCCTTGCACAATGGGTCCATGGCAGCCTCCCATCATTCCTCCCATCCCTGGCATGCCACCCTAACTTGGTGGAAACAAGTCCGGTGATCAGACGACGGCAAGCCAATGCAAATTGTGTGCACGTTGCCATCTGTCCATGACATAAAATTGAGGGGTATACCCACTCAATTCGAGCATGATTTCAAACACACTTGCATTCTGAGCCTTGAGAAGCCATTTCTGAAATCCCATAGAGTGATTCTAAGCCTTCCTGAGTGCTCCAAAATCTTGGTTTCCCATTCATGTGCAAAGCCTAAATAAGGGAGGGAAATCTCGAGCAATACTCCCTCTCCACTAAATCAAATTTCAATTCCTCTTAGCCACACTATCACCATACCCTATCAAAGCCAACTAAACCAATTCCCAAGCTTCGAAGCCATGGGAGGAATGAGTTCGATCGGAGCCAAGCTTCTTGCATGTATGGATTAGTCAATCGAGTCTTCCACACCAAATCAAGCTCAAAGCTCTTCAACAGGGCCTCTCCTAAACTAGGAGAAGCTACCTCCAATGTTGTGCTGCCAGACATTAGCTCTGGTGAGATAATTTCTTAAATTGAGCCTTGTATGGAAAAGTGGGTTAGTCCTTTATGAAGTAAATTTGAATTTCATGAAAAATTGATCGTTGGATGTGTGCATCTCTCTTCCCTAAAGGTGTGGGAAGAATTTGGACCCGAGCTCGGATCGAATGAGGGAAGATTGATGACATTCATCTTTCATCGTTCGTGAATGGGATAGATCATGAGCCGTCCATCCCACGTGATTGAGATGAACGCCTCTGATCAAATCCTGAGGTAGAGTCTTTGATTCCTTTCCTAAACCACAGATCGAATCATGGTGGTCCGATCTTAGATCGGACGATCCATAGAGAAAGCACGTCCGCTGCCAGCTGAGTCAGCGCATGGATGTAACGACTTAAATAGCCAATCTCATCGTGCCACATGGAAAGTGTGTTGCGTCAGCTACCACATGGCCTGATGGAATTAAGGTTTTAATTAGGGCTAACTAATTAGTTTTTAATTCTAAAACTTCCTAAAATCATAACTAATTATAGAAAAATTTAAAAAATAAAAACTTAGGCTCATTTTGAAGATGTTTCATAGTGGAATCTAGAAAAATTAGAATTAATTAATTTTGGTCAATGATTTTGGCTTACTTAAGATTTTATTAAGAATATTATTAGTTTAGTTACACCTTAATCAATCACTCAATTATTCTCAAATTTTTTGTGGATATTTAGGGGGATGACCTCTACCTCCCCTATTATTCTGGGATTTTATTGATTGCTTAATTAGAGAAATCACTTGATTAAGCCCTAATCACTCTATTAATCTAATTAATCATAATTAATGAATGAACAGTAACTTGATTAATCATTTAAACATAATCACTTCTATTGAATAGTAAGATAAATTAGGGAATGTGATTGGGTATACTTTTCCTAATTCATTTCTTAAGTCTTCTTTATCTTTAAAAATTAAATTAATTAATGGTTAATGGAAAGATTAATTGATTAATTAAGTGCTTAATCTTCAAAATAAGGAAATCAAAATCAATTTGGATGTTTAAATGATTTAGGGATTAGGATTAGAGCCTTTCCCTTGATCCTTTCCCCTAAGTTAATTTATCATTCAAATTAAAACATAAGCAAAGTGTTTAATCAATTAAATAAAGGCTTAATGAAATTAAAATTAAGAATCAATTCATCCACACCTAAGCAACCTTTAATTGATTTTGGAAGCTCCTTGGGTGTTCAATAACCCAAGGTGAGAGATAGTGAAATTATGGTTGGCTCACATGTGTGAGAAAATCATAAAAGTAATTAAGTGAGATCCCTTAAGCTTAATTAACTATTAATCATAAGTCAATTGCATCAGACCCCTTTCATTTCTTAAGAGCATTACAAATTTACTTTTTATGTGGTTGCATATAATATTGGCTTATTATTAATTAGTTAATTAACTTAAGGTGATATAGGTAAGGGTTAATTAATTCATTTAATTCATACCTTAACCTATTTAAACATAAAATAAACTTAAATATTCTTCATTAAACCAAATTAATTCACACATGGGGAATTATGCTAGGATTAGCAAACCTCTCTCATATTTCTGAAATAAAATCAAACTCAAATCTAAAAAAAATGTCTTTAAAGAATTTTGGTTTATTTTAAAATAGCCTTATTTAATGTGATTGTCCTAAAAAATTAATTGGGTTGAATGAAATCATGTGCTTACATTACTTTATTTCTTTCTAATCATGTTAAATATTGCTTGTCATATGAAATCATGCATTCATTTCTTTTAAAATTAATTATATGAAATGTTTTTTTATGTCAAATTGCATGTGTTGACTTAAATTAAAAATATCAATGGCTATTATCACTATTAAATCAAAAATTATTTTCAAAAATATATAAATCAATTGTTACAAATAAAGTAATGTTAACTATAAATATCTATAAACTTGCATGTGATAATAATATAAGATATGCAATATGAAGTTCTCTTTCCTTATCCTACATGGATTCACATAGGATTTGTAAGTGTATAGTTCATTTAAAAAGAACACAACATTTAACTAAAATATATTCTTGTGCAGCTTCATGTTAAGACTTAGGAAGAATTTCGTATCACATATGTAAATCACATAATCAAATCAAACATAATCTCTTGCATGATTCCCTATTCATATGGTTCTTTTTGTACATTCATTTGTATTTGAGAAAAGTCGTATATTAGTCTGGACATCCTGGGGCTGCAAGGCTTTAAGTAGCCCAAAGTAGGTCTTGTACCTTACGCCGCTGGTGTAGAAAATAATGGCATCATACTCACTTAAAACTCTTATACATATGCATGTATGATGTGGCCATGAATAAAGAATCATAAATCAAATAAATCAAGTATAATCTTTTGCATGAATTTTCCTATCCTTATAGTTATTCATACATTTACATGTATCTAAGAAAAGTGGTATATTAGTCTGGACATTCTGGAGTTGCGAGGCTTTAAGTAGCCCTAAGTTGGTCTTGTACCTTACTCCCCTGGTGTGAAAAATAATGGCATCGTACTCACTTAAAACTCTTTATACATGTGAATGTGTATTTAGCTAATGGATGAAAACTCCTTCTTTTCTATATAATAAATACATGCATTCATAATTTAATCCAAAATAAAATAAAATATTTAAATTCCAAATACACTTCTTTGCATTCATCATTAAAGTGTGCTAAGATTTACATTGCAGGTATAGGTATGCTTAGGATTATTCATATGCATGATATGCATGATGGAAAGAAATGAATGAATGTGTGTCTTGTGATAGTAATCTATTATAATTAATCTTAAGATGCCTTTCTTATTGAATATGGTTATTTAGAATGAGCCTAAACTTAAGGTTAATTAAAACACATAATAAATCATTCACTAAAGTAAATTCATTAATTAACTTACCTTAGAAATGACTTAAGGTAGGGATAAAAAAAGATTCCCTCTCTTTCTTCTATTTATAATCCTTAGTTGCTAAGTCTAGGCTATATGAAATAAAAGAAAATACTAAGTAAAATCTTTAAATCAACTAAACCACTTAAAGAGAAATCAACCCTTTATAAATTAAATCTCTTACACTTAGAAAATCATAACTCTAAAGCTAGTTAGAACATACCACACAAGCCTTAACACATGCATATTAGATTAAGGGACTTCATTGAGCTAAAATGAATCAACCACTGACCCCTCCAATGGGAATTAACCACTTGGATCACCCAATGCACTCACCTAGAACATGGACACTCACTCTCCTTCCCTCCACTACCTAAAATGAATCACATGGGATGCTAAACAGCCCAAACTGACCAAGCAATCTTAGTGATTGAGCTAAAATGATAACTCAACTCTCGAGCCATTTGATCTAAGGAGGGGGAGATATACTCCCCCTCATTCCCACTCAAACCACAAGCACTGAATTTGATTAAGCCTTAGGAATCGAAACTAAGCACCCCAAAGCTTCCCTAAGCCATTTCCAAGATCCCTTGATTTCTCCTTCTTGGTTTTGCTCAAAGCCAAAATAGGGGAGGTCCAGCCGATTACCAAGTCACTCAATTCTCAACCAAGTCCAAATTAAACTTTCAAGCACCATCAAGGGACTTCATTGAGCTCAATCAAGTAGTTTCCCAAGTCACCAAGCCACGAAAAGGAGGACTTTCATCAAAGCCAATTACCATTGAAGGGATGCTTGGTCAACCGAGCCATCCACCCCAAATCAAGACTTGATACCTTCAACAGGGCTTCATCTCTACTAGACAAAGCTACCTCCTCCATTGGAAGCGCCGGTGATAGCCTTCGGTGAGGTATTGCTCAAATTCGATCTTAGGATAAAAATTGCTTGGTCCTTTATGAAGGAAATTGTAATCCCATGAGATCTTGCAAATGGCTCCTCTAACTTCCTAGGCTTTAATCGACATTGGCTCTGCTGATTTTCAAATGAATTAGGGGGAGTATATCTTTCCCTTTGGCAGTCAAATGGCTGAGCATAAGCTTGCTGTTTTGATCCAATTGCCAAGATTGAAAGGGTTGTTTGAGCTGTTAGAACTATCCTTGAGTTTGATTTGGCTAGAGGAGTGGGAACATGAACTTTCCATGTGCAAAAAATAAGTGGAGGCATGATTCCCATGTAGCCACTTCAAGGGGAGTGATCAGTTTGGCCATTGGGTCAAGTTGGGCTGATCCAAACCCATTGGATTGGATGCACCACCCTCCCTAGTGTTCACTTGACCTATTAGGAGAGTATCAAGTAGGTATGAAGAGGGTTTGACCAAATTCTAAGTGGAATTGGCCAAATTTTGTTCTATGGCCCAGGGGTAAAATGGTCATTTGACTAATTTTTAATTTGGATATGTTGGGTATATTGAAAAAATAGGTTTGGCCAAGTTTCATTAGATTTGGAGTTCATTTAGTATGGTTTGGCTCATGTTGACCCATGAGGTTAAAATGGGTCAACTTGGGTCAAGTTGACCAATTAGTCAAAGGGTTGGGTCAAGTTCATATGATCATTTGAAATATTTTGGTTACTTTGGTTTGATTCAATTTAGTTTAGGTTTGAATTTGGTTCATATGACTTCATTTAGGTCAAATAGGTCAAGTTGACCAATTTGACCCATTTGACCTATTTGAGCTAGGTCATGGGTAGGTTTAGGTTTGGTTAGTCATATGAAGTGGATTGGTATCTTTGTTTCCAATCAATTTTGGTTAAGTTTGAATTTGGCTCAATATGACCCTTTAGGTCAAGTTGGGTTCAAGGTCAATTGAGCTTGGTTAAGTCTAGTTGACTAATTGAGGCTTTGGTCAAGTTCAACAAGTGATTTAGAAAGAACTTGACCCATTGGTTTCAATCAATTTGGCTTAGATCAAGTTTTGACATATTTTGACCTTTTAGGTCAAGTTGGGTCAACTTGGGTCAAGTGGCCTATTGGGCTAGGTTAGGCTCAAATGTTGGCTTGGTCAAGTTCAAACATTGGTCATGAAATGAACTTAGATCATTGGTTTCAATCAATTTGGCCTATAGTGGATTTTGACTATGTTGGGTTTCATTTTGGCTAAGTATTGACTTGGTCAACCCTTAGGTTTGACTTGGTTTGACCCAATTAGAGTGATTAATTATCTCATGATGAGTGTTGATCATGATGAGAGGCATGGGTGAGTTTGATTCAATCCAATTTGATTAGGATTTTAATTTGGCTCATAAGGGTACTTTAGGTCACTTTGGGTCAAGTGAGCCTAAGTGGGTCAAATGGCTTGGTCAAAGCTTTATTTGAGTTTGATTGAACTTGTATATGGACTTATGATTGAAATATAAATCCATTTGTAAGTGGTTTGAAGTCAAATGGGTTTTGATTCATTTGACAATTTCGAGTTCAAAAGGTGAACATGAAATGGATTTTGGCTTGATTTTTGAATTGAGTTTTGATTAAGTGATTGAAGTTTGTATTTATATTTGGATTCATGATTGTTGGATTGATTGAATCATTAAGAAAATCAAGAATTTAGCTTGATTTGAAGTTGCTTTGGCTGGTTCAAGATTTTAACTTGAAAGGATAGGTTGGATTTTGAATGAGTTTGAGTTTTATTTTTGGAAGTGGTTTGATTGTTTGAATTTATATTTCATTTATATATGTGAATGTAAATGAGAATATAAATGTATTATGAGAACATTTCAAGGATTTGAAGTGATTTGATGATGATCTAGGCTAAGTCCTTAAAAGGAAATTAAAGGATTTATGAAAGAATTGGAATTTTGGATTTCAATTTTTTTGATTTAGTTTGATTGGTTTGAATTTATATTTCATTTATATATGTGAATATAAATGAGAATATAAATGGGTTATGAGAAATCTCATGAATTTGGATTGATTTGAAGATAATTTTGGCTAAGTCTTTAAGAGGGAAATTAAGGACTTAGGAAAGATTTGTGAATTGATTTAGAATTTTGGATTTAGTTTGATTAATTTGAATTCCTATTTCATTTATATATGTAAATTTAATTGAGAATATAAATGAGTTATGAGAAAATTTTATGAATTTAAATTAATTTGAAGATAATTTTGGCTAAGTCCTTAAGAGGAAAATTAAGGACTTAGAAAATATTCAGAATTTTGGAATTTCAATCATGGGGTTTCAATCATGGATTTCAATCATGGATTTTAATCATGTGTTTCAATCATGTCTTTCAATCATGTGGCATTGATTTGACTTTTTGAAGTTTGACTTGAAGGAATGAAGCAAGGGAAATGGTCTAAGCTATAGGGTAGGCAAATTTTCCTAACACCCCTAAGGCATGACCTACTCCTATGGCTAACTCTTCTAAGTCTCTGTGGTTAGGTCAAGTGTCCACCTAATCACTAGATGTGTCTTAGGACTAAGGATTTCTTAAAGTCTAAGAGGAGTCTTACCTTTAAAATGGAGGGGTTGAGAACTCATTCTAAAAATGAGGTCAACAAGGCTCCATAGTGTTACCACTAGAGATAGATGGCTGGAAGATAGAAGCCATGTTCTATATAATCGATTTAGATACATCTTTCACTACTTTGCTCAATAGGCCTTGGATACATGAAAACAACATGGTTCCATCTTCTTTGCATTAGTGCATCAAATTCAGAAGAGGTGAAATCTAGTATTGTGTCAAAAGAGACTTGAAGCCATTCTCAGTTAGAGAGGTCGAGATTTATGAAGATGCAGCCAACTATCTTCCTCCAATTCAAAAAATCTAGTCTCGTGTGCTTGGTGAAAGTTCAAAATCAAAAGAAAAAGAAACAAAATAAAAATGAAAAAGAAATTGAAAAAGAAAAAAGGAAAAGAAAAAGAAGCACAAGTGAGCGATAATCAGACACTGAGGAAGAGGTAGAGCTAGATGTTAGAATCTACCCACAATTTATTCCTACATATAAACACATGGGTATGATGACTCGACCCCCACCAGGTAGAGGAAGAGGCAAATTCAGAGGTAGTTCTAAAGGTGCAAGACCTCCTTACTAGTGGCCAACTGGTAGGTGCTATGTTCCAACTCACAAGAGTACCCCTTCTATCCACAAAGACTTAGAGTCTAGTTCAGATGATGAGTCTCATGTGATTAGCACGTCGACCAACCCCTCTCAGCAGGTCCTTTTGGAGGTAACGTTCGAGCCAGATAGTGATGAAGACCAGGTCTCCAAGCAAAGCATGAACGTATCTGAATCATTATGTAGAACAATCAGGCAGCAGTTGGGAACTTTTGCTCTAACCTTACTTTCCTCCCATAAAGTTGAAGGTTTAGTAGTTAAGGAAGCCCCCAAGTCATCCACAGATATCAGACCGAAGAAATTTTTGTTGGGAGCATCATCCTCAAGTCAAGAAGTCGATGTAGAACTTGAGGATGATTCATATAAAGATTTAATACAACTACCATTTGATTGGTATTCACCTTGTGTTATTAACTTAGCAAAAAAGGTAGTAATCCCACATACTTGGTCTAAACACAAGTCGAACAACATTGAAAAATTATGGGATAACCAAACCGCATACTCTCAATATAACTAGATTGACAAGTGGATCGATCGACCAACCATTGCCTAGTCATCACTACTGATTTGGGGTCCCATAGGTTCTTCTCAAATCATGTTAACTCTTATATGGAGGCATGTTTAGAAACTTCAAATGACCCAAATGAGCCTGAAGTCAAAGATGCACCACTAGAGTTTGAAAAAGAAATCAGATCAACCTTTGACGAACTCAAAAAAATTAACTTGGGAACAAAAGAAGATCCACGCGTTATGTAAATCAGTTTCTTATTGAATGAAGAAGAAACCAATAACTTAGTTAGGCTATTAGTTGAGTTTAAGGACTGCTTCGCATGGAGTTATGAAGAAATGCCCAGTTTATCTCCTAACATAGCAGTCCACAAACAAGCAATAGATCCTAATGCTAACTCTATCAAGGAGGCTCCTAGACGCATGCGATTAGACATTGAACAGCATGTCACTTCTCAAATCATGAAACTAATCGATGTCGGCTTTATAAGGAAGGACTCCTATCAATGCAAAGGTATGAATTGCATATATTTGGATGCCTCAGTGGATTCAGATCCTTGATGAGCCTCATTGACTATCAGTAGGATGAAGAAAAATATCCCACTTGGTTAGCTAGTGTAGTCCCGGTTAAGAAAAAGAATGGTCAAATTCTCATATGTGTTGATTTTAGGGATCTAAATAGAGCATGTCCTAAAGATGAATTTTCACTTCCTATACCAAAATTGATGGTGGATCTTACCTCATCTCATGCAGTATTCTCCTTTATGGATGGATCATCTGGCTACAACTAAATCAAGATGACCCCTGAGGATGAAAGAAACACTACTTTTCAAACCCCGATCGGAATCTATAGTTATAAGGTCATGCCTTTCAACCTTAAAAATCTGTGGCCATGACCGGATCTTCAATGAACTCATTCATCATTTAGTTGAATAATATGTTGATGATCTATTAGTCAAAAGCAAAGAAAATGAAGACCATCTCTTCAACTTGAGAGTAGTTTTACGATTAAGATAATTTAACCTCAAAATGAATCCCCTAAAGTATGCATTCTGAGTAGCTTCTGGAAAATTCCTTGGGTTTGTTATCCAACATCGGGGAATAGAGATTGACCTAGAGAAGATTAAGGCTATCTTAGAAATTCAACTCCCTAAAAGTTTAACTCAACTCAAATCATTCCAAGGGCAATTGGCATATCTAAGATGCTTCATATACAACTTATCAAGAAGATGTTAGCCATTCTTGGCACTTATCAAAAAGGACACCAAGTTCAAGTAGGATGATAAGTGTCAACATACCTTTGAAGACATCAAGTACTACCTGATAACGATGATAGTTCTAGCAGTCCCTATCCCGGGCAAGCCATTGATCCTCTACACCGTTGCAGTAAATGACTCCTTTGGCATTTTGTTGGCTCAAACTAATGATGAAGGGAAAGAAAATGCTTTCTACTAACTCAGTCATTATCTTATTTCTGCTGAGGCAAACAACCCACCCATTGAGAAATATTACCTGGCATTAATCTTTGCATCCCAAAAGCTATGGCATTACGTACTTTCTCACAAATTGAATCTGATCTCTAGAATCAACCCACTATAATATCTCATGACATGGCCAACGTTATCTGGATGGTTGGAAAAATAGTCCATGATTTTATCATAGTTTGATATAACATTTGTACCCCTCTGTGTCGTGAAAGGACAAGAGCTAGCAAATTTCTTAGCAGCACGCCCACTTTCTATTGATTCTCTGCTTAGTGATAACCTCCCTCATGAAAAAATCATGAACTTAGGGGACACTAGCATTTATCATTGGGAGATATATTTTGATGGTGAGGCTTCCTCTCAAAGAGGAGAAGAACCACGATCTACGCTTCCAAGGAAAGTAGGGGTAAGAATAGTTCTCCCAACTCCAGACCTTGATGTCATGAGATTATCATATCTTCTGTTCAATCCATGCACCAACAATGAAGCTGAATATGAGGCTCTGATTGTCCGTCTGGAGTTAGTCATTACATTATGCATCCAGAGCGTCAGCATCTTTGGGGATTCTTAGCTCGTCATCAACTAAATTGTTGGGTCCTATTAAATTCTAAAGCCTAAGCTCCATCATTACCACAAGTACACCATGGAGTTGTTGGCTCAATTCCCAAAGGTCACTATCTACAAGATTTCTCGAGGAAATAATGCTATAGCAGACACATTGGCCAAGCTTGCCAAGGAGTTGGCATGCCTAGAAGATGAGTCCATTTCAATAAGGGTCCAAAAATAGATAGGTATTATCCTTTATAGACGTTGAACTCATCAGGAGACTCTCTCTTGAAGGGAAGGTTATCGTTTCCAAAGAAGATGATGAGTTAGATTGGAGGCAACCATTCATGGATTATCTAAATATAGGCAAACTACCTCAAGAGAGGTCACTAGCCCATCAGGTGAAACAAAGAGCTCTCTCCTATGCTCTCATGAATGGTACTCTATACCAACGGTCTTCTGATCATATGTGGTTATGTTGTTTAGTCAAACATGAAGGTCATAAGATTATTACTGAGGTACACTTAGGTTTATGCGGAGCTCACCAGTCATGTCTGAAGATAAAAGCCAAGATCAAAATACTAGGATACTACTGGCTCGCGATAATTACATACTGCATGCATGTAGCTAGGAGATGCCATCAATGTCAAGTGTACAGTGTGGTCCTGCATCAGCCACCCGACATTCTACATCCTACTTTGGCCTCATGGCCATTTGAGTGTTGGGACACTGACATAGTGGGTCTGATCGATCTTCCTTCTTCCAAGGGTCACTGATTCATTCTAGCTACCACCGACTACATTTCCAAGTGGGCGGAGGTAATCCCACTTAGAGAGGTCACAATTCAGCATATGCTCTAGTTTTTTAGGAACCATATCATATATAGGTTCGAGGTGCCTTGATGAATTATATCTGATAATGGTACTGCATTCAAGAACATCAAAATCAACAGCTTTGTCCAGAGACACAGCATAGATTAGAGATACTCTACCATCTACTACCCAAGGGAAAATGGTTTAGCAGAAGCATTCAATAAAACTCTCATCTAAATATTGAAGAAGACACTCAACGATAATAAAAAATAGTGGCATGAGCAGTTGATTGAAGCCTTGTGGGCCTATCGCACCACATACAGAACTCCGACTCAATCTACCCTATTTTCCTTAGTGTATGGGTCTGAAGCCGTTCTACCACTAGAAGTCCAACTCTCATCACTAAGGATAGCCGTGGGTAGCAAGATTACTACATTACAGAATGCCAAACTGTGGTTAGAAGAGCTCGAAGGTTTGGAGGAGAGACGCCTCAGGGCATGCTAGAACCTCAAGTTGTATAAAGCCAAAATGATTCAAGGTCACAACAAGTTGGTCTGTCCTAGAGCTTTTCAAGTAAGAGAACTTATTTTAGTTCTAAGGAGACCAATTGTTGATCGTCGAAAGATGGGAGGTAATTTTGAACCCACTTGAGAGGGCCATTTTTCTATAGAGAAGGTTTACCAAGGAGGATCTTATCAACTCATAAACTGAAAGGGAGAACACCTTATGCTTCTAATCAATGGGCTCTAGCTAAAGAAATACTATCCATAAATATTGTTTGAAAATAGTCATTAATAAAACTTCTTTTCACATCAAATTCCACCTCTTATGTGTTAGAAATATCTTTTGCTTGTGAATCTGCCACGATGTGTTTAGGGTAGGTGTAAGAGAACCCAAACGGCATCATATCCCACCACAACACAAGCACAAACCATATTCAACCTTCTGATGCTACTAGGATAGGTGTGAGAGAACCCAATAGGCATCCTATATCGACTAGTACAACTAAGTTAGGTGTAAGAAAACCCAAGCGATATCCTTTCTTAGTGGAGTAACGTTCTTATGTGCCTATGATAGGTGTAAGAGAACCCAAGCAGCATCCTATTCCTTTTTTCACAACACAAATAAACACATATCTTTTGTCTTGAGCTACTTTGATGTGGGAGAAGCCCCTATGGCACTCACTCATTAGCTTCTCTAGGTCAGGCTAATATACTACCTCACTAATATGTCATCCCAGTGGTCACTTATCTAGTGGATGTGAGTCCCCGTGCTTTCTTCCTGACTTGACCATTGCAAACCACAGAGCGCCTTGTTAGTTTGGTAGGTCTTACTGCGCAGTTAGTAAGCTACCTCCATATTGACTTTATTTAAGAGGATGTAAGGCTACATGATTTCTTCTTGAACTAGCCATCATGCACTAACTAGGTTGAGTATATTTGAGGTTTAAGGTAAGTCCCCCAGAGACTTCTTTCCTCCTGACTACTTCAAACTTGGGTTTAGTCCTTACACAGAACTCCCCGCTTACTAGTTGCCCTAGTTCGGATAGCCCCTGTCGAACCAAAGATAGAATATCACGGTGATCAGTTTTGCTTTGGAGAGACGTAAGTTTACACGCCTTCTTTCTAGACTGATTTTCACAAATTGATGGGCACCTTAGGTTGGTTGGTTATCGCCATGCTGACGGTAACCCACCCGGTGGATACGCCGCACTTGGCAAGATGTGAGTCCCTGCGCTTTCTCCTTAAGTTAGCTATCGAATACATATAGGCTTTCTTTTACATGGTTTTGGATAACGCCCCTAGTGACACCTCCCGTATGGGAAGTCTATTTGGATCACATCCTTAGCAACCCCATTTAGACACTACCCTGATTACTCTTGGATTGGACAGTCCCCCTTTCCTAGTAGCCACCCCTGTGGTTGGAGATTTTGTTCAGCGGATGCGCAGATTCTCCCTTGGTCTAGTAAACCTGAGATAAGACTAGGCTGATATAAGTTCCTTCTCACTGTGGTCCCTCACAAACTAATAGAGTCCACACAAATATAAAATAAACAAAATATATCTTCATTTGTGGATCAGTAATTCAAGCCCCCAGTGGCCCCTTTGCCAAGCAGACATCCTATCTTTAGGGCAGTGTCAGCAAAACTCCCTATAGGAATTACCTGACTACTTTGAGTTGAGATAAGTTCTCGACTCTCAAGATGCCCTTGGGTTCAACTTGTTGTGACACCGACAAGTTACCCCAGTGATCGTCTTTGCTTTAAAAAATATAAGTCTATTACGTATTATTTCCAGCACGACCGTTGCAAACTGACGGGCAGCTTTAGGTCGGGTCTGATTTATTGCGAAAGCAACTGATCACCCTAATGGTTCCTATGTAGAAAGATGTGAGTCCTCGCATTTTCTACCTAATTTGACCATTGCAAATCGAAAGGCACCCCTTTGGTTAGTTAGTTCTACCCCACGGTCGGTAGACTACCGCTTTGGATTTGTAAATATAAGACAGGTCTAGGCTGATATTAGCCCCTTCTTAGTAGATCCATCGCACACCAAGGGGATCTATCAAATTAAAATAAATTAAATTAAGAAAAATTCAATCAAATGACATTATCTTGTTGATATAAGTCCTCAGGTCAGCATTCATTCAGTAGTCGCCCTAGGTTGGGTCTGATTTGTTACATCCAACAGATCACCCCAACGGTTGTCCCTTGCTTTTGAAGGTGTAAGTCTACTACGCTTTCTCCCTAGCACAGTCATGCTACACCGAAAGGCAACCTCTTATGTCAGATAGTTCAACCATGTGGCTAGTGGACTACCCCTTTAGATTGGTAAATCTGAGATAGGCCTAGGCCGACATAGCCCCTTCTCAATATGATCCATCGCAAATCGATAGGGTTCATTTTAAAATCCAAAACTTAAACAAATAATCAATCAATTTCTCCCCAGTGAGACATCAATCATCCTGACTTCCCTAGTGGAGTCAATTAAACCCAATTCAAACTTGCATTCCCCAGCACCTGCACTCTCTAAAGAAATCCAAAGCCTCCTTATCCTTAGTGGATAACCTGAATCTGCTTCCCTAGTGGAAGGTTCATGCATCTTGCCCTGGTGGGTTATACACCTAAATCTTCAGTGGATACTCTAACCAAATCATACCTTGCATCCAAATCCAACTTCTTATCCATAGTGGAACCTTGCATCCAAATGCTTTGATCCTTTAGTGGATCCCTTCTTCCTCCCTTATGCCTTTGGCATGAGTGGAGTTGCATTGCACTAAGATATTGATTCCTTCTACACCTCGGGTCTTGGAGTAGATCATTTAAGTTGGTGTTTAGGATCCTTGAGACTGATCATTACAACACACACGCGTGTGTCTCCACACCACACCTATTAGGAGCCCTTTGTTGACCTTATTTTTGGAGTGAGCTCTCAACTTCCTCATCATAGGTCTAAGACTCTTATAGACACTAAGTTTTCCTTAGCCTTAAGACACTTCTAGTGATTAGGTGAACACTTAACCTAACCCTAGAGACTTAGAAGAGTTAGCCATAAGGATAGGTTATGCCTTAGGGATTTTGGAAAGACTTGCCTACCCTATAACCCAAACCCAATCCTTGCTTCCTTCTTTCAAGCTAAACCTCAAATTCAAATTCAAATCCCAAAATTAAATTTAACTATCCAATGATTGAAACCCATCACTAAATTCAAACTCTAAATCCCTTCCTAAGCCCTTTGATTTTATCTTATGGACTTAGCCTTAACCAAATCTAAATCAACCCTAATCCAATTGATTTTCTCAATTATTAAATTCAACCAGAAATTAAATTCCAAGTCAAAAAAATCAATTCCAAACTCGAAGTGATTGAAACTCATGATTAACTCCAAATTCCAAAACCCCTTCCTAAGCCATACGAACCACCTTCATATGCTTAGTCAAAACTCCTTGAAACCAACTCAAACAAGATTGATTTTTTTATAAATCAATCATTCCTTCATTTATATTTACAAATATAAATGAAACCCACCCTCCAAAAATAAATCAAACCAAATCAAAACTCAAATTAGCCCTCTCAACCTTCATCCCTAAGCTTAATCAAATTTGCTTCCAAATCACTCCAAACTCAAGTGATTTTCTCATAACCCATTTATATCTTTATTTATATTCACAAATATAAATGAAATATAAATTTAAATGACCAAAATCAAACTCAAATCAAATTGAATTCCTAATTTTATCCCTTTTAGCCAAACTTTTAAACTTGGCTAAATGAAACCCAAATCAACTCAAAACTCATGGATTTCTTCATGATGCAATCATTCCTTCAATAATGGATCCAAATATAAACATAAACCAGCATTATCAAACCAAAAATAAGTCAACCCATATCAAGCCCAAGTTAACCCTTATGACTTGAAATTGTCATATAAACCAAAACCCATTTGGCTCCAAACCAATTACAATTGGATTTATATTTCAATTCTAAACTCATATATGAATTCAACCAAACTTGAATCAATCCTTGATCAAACTAATTGATAAGGGTGTGCATTTGGTTGATTTGGATGGATTGGATGATAAATTTTTAAAACCAATTGGTTTTGGATTCCTAAAAATATTAAACCAAACTGACCAAATAAAATGCAAAACCAAACAAATTGAATAATAATTTAGTTCAGTTTTTTTGGTTTGGTTTTGGATAAATCGAAGTTGGCTACATTTAAAAATTATTTGCATAATTTTTTATTGTATAATGAACAAGCAATTAGCAAAATAACATAAATATAATCAAAAATGCAATTAACTACTTCATCCGCTAAAAAAATATTTAAAACTAATTTTACTTACCTGAACGATGTTTTGAACTTAGAAGTTGATGAAACTATATTATCATATTATGAGACCAAAATATTTTGAAAAATTGGATAATGGTCCAACAATAAAGCATCTACCAAGTATTCAAAAATAAATAAAAATAAATGTATAATATATAAGCCTATTATATATAAATTAATAATACCGTATTACATATAATTATTTGGTTTATTTGGTTCCATCCAAAATTTTATTTAGAAAACCGATCCAAAAACAAAAAACCAAAGTTTTCATTAATTAAAACCAAAATCCAAATTACTAAGTTCAAAATCGAACCAAATTTCTCAAAATCTTTGGTTCGGTTTGGTTTTTTGGTTAAAACCAAATAATGCACACCCCTACCAATTGACCCATTTAGGCCCACTTAACCAAAAGTGACCTAAAGGACCTTTTTGAGCCAAGTTCTAATCCAACCCAATTTGGATTGAACTAAGCCCATCTAAATCTCATTCATGATCAACAATCATCATGGGATGATCAACCACCTTGAATTGGGTCAAACCATGTCAAATCTAGTCTTTAACCAAGTCAACATTTAGTCCAAATGGAACCCAAACTAGCCAAAATTCACCATATGCCAAATTAATTGAAACCATTAACCCAAACTCATTCATAATCAATGATTGAACATGACAAAGTCATCAATTGAGCCAAACTAAGTCTAATTGGCCACTTGACCTAAGTTGACCCAAATTGGCCTAAAAAGCTAAAATAGGTAAAATCATGATTTAATCCTAATTGATTGTAACCAATGGCTCAAGTTCATTGTAAATCACTTGTTGAACTTGACCAAAGTCATGATTGAGCCCAAATTGATCAATTGATCAATTTGACCCAACCTAGCCCAAATTGACCTAATAGGTAAAATTAATCAAAATTCAAATTAATTCCAAATTAAACCAAACCAAAGTATACAATCATTTTTAATTAGCCAATTGAACTTGACTCAACACCTAACCCAACCTAATTTGGTCAAATTGGTCAACTTGACCAATTTGACCCTTTTGAATCTAAATGAGTCAAATTCAATCCTAAGCCAAACCAATCCAAATTAATTAAACCAAAATATCACAAATCATCATATGAACCTAACCTAAGCCTTGGTTTAACCCAATTTGACCAATTGGTCAACCCAACCCAACTTAACCCAAATGAAGCCAAATCCCTCCAAACCAACTTATGGGACTCTAGAGCTTAGTCAAACCGGACCCAACAATGCCCTACTTCACTCCCAAATTAGTCGAAAATCCAAGTGGACCCAACCAAGAAACTTAGCCATAAAACCATAGGATTTGAACCTTAAACCCAATGAATCAAGGCTAAAGTCAACTTGCCCATCCCCATAGCAGCTCCTTTTACACTACATGGAACCTTTTCCTGGCCCATCTAGTGCACCTAACCCACTCTTGGTCGGCTAAGAACCTTTGGGAGGTGAGTTCACTCACCTCTAAGCCAAACTGACCACCCCATAGATAAAATAAGAGGTGGCTTTGCACACTAGCCCTTGAGGCTCCTCCCATGACTCTCCCATCCCTGGCGTGTGGCTTGACTTTGATGGAGACAACTCTAGCAGCCGGATGGTGGTGAGCCAGAGAAAAGCGTGCGCACACTCCCATTCATCAATGATGGCAAATTGAGGGGTATACCCCCTCAATTCAAAGCCAATTTCACATACAATCAGCTCATGTGAGTCCCTAAGCACATTCCGAACTCCCTTAAAGAAAATCCAATAATTCTCGTGAGCAAGCCGAAATAGGACACCCTTCCCTCAAGCAATACTCCCTCTCCACCAAACTAAATCCAAATTCCTTACACCCACACCATCCTCATACCCAATCGAAGCCAACTAAATCATTTCCCAGCCTTCCAAAGCACGGGAGGTGTGAGTTCGATCAAAGCCGAGGTGTGCGCGTGCGTGGATTGGTCAACTAAGAATCCTAGGATAAATTGAGCTCAGACTCTTTCAACAGGGCCTCGCCTCAACTAGGCGATGCTACCTCTGGCATTGCACCACTGGACATTAGCTCCGGTGAGGTAATTTCCAAAAATTATAGCTTTAGGCCTCTGTGTGTTGGTCTTTTGTGAAAGGAATCTCCATGTCAAAAGATTTTAGCCATTGGATTTGATTGTATGCCCCCTTAGATGGTGTAGGATCCATTTTCTCCTAATCCGAGCTCGAGTGAGCTCAGATTGAACGGGGGGAAGATGAATGGTGCTCATCTTCTCTCGCTCATAAATGGGCTAGATCACGAGCCATCCATCTTGCATGATCGAGATGAATGGATTTGATCAAATGATGTGGTAGAGCCTTTGATTTCCCCCTTAACCTGTGGATCAATCCATGGTCATCTGATCTTAGATCAGACGGCCCTTTGAGAAAGCGCATCTACCACCGCTAAGTCAGGGCACAGATATGACTACTTAAATAACCAATCTCGTCATGCCATGTGGAAAGCACACCACGTCGGCATGCCGCGTCAAGAGCCACGTGGCCCGATAAGATTAAGGGTTTAATTAGGGATAATTCATTAGTTTTTAATCTTGAAACTTCATAAAACCATAACTAATTATAGAAAAATCAAAAAATTATAAAATTAAGCTCATTTTGAATATATTTCAGAGAGGAATCTAATAAAATTATAATTAATTAATTTTTAATAGTGACTATGGATTAATTAAAGTTTTACTAAAATTTTAGTTAGCTTAATTACACCTTAATTAAGTGCTCAATTAATCCCAAATTTTCTATGGATGTTTTCGGAGATGACCTCTGCCTTCTAATTTTTCTAAGATTTTATTAATTACTTAATTAGGAGAATCACTTAATTAATCCCTAATCACTCTCTTAATCTAATTAATTATAATTAATGAATGAACAGTAACTTAATTAATCATTTAAGCATGGTCACCTTTGTTGAAAAGTAAGATCACTTAGGGAATGGGTTGGGGATACTTTTCCTAATATATTTCCTAAATCTTCTTTGCCTTTAAAAATTGAATTAATTAATGGCTAATGAAATGCTTAATTAATTAATTAAGTGACTAATCTTCAAAATGAGAAATCAAAACTTAATTGAATGCTTAAATTATTTAAGGATTAGGATTGGGGCTTTGCCCTTGATCCTCTTCCCTAAGTTAATCTTATCATTCAAATTAAAACATAACCAAAACATTTAATTGATTAATTAAAGGCTTAATGAAATTAAAATTAAAAAAAATCAATTCATCCACGCTTAAACAACCTTTAATTGATTTTGGATAGTTCCTTGGGTGTTCAATAACCCAATGTGAGAGATAATGAAATTATGGTTGGCTCACATGTGTGAAAAAATAATAAAAATAGTTAAGTGGGATCCCTTAAGTTTAATTAACTATTAATCATAAGTTAATTGCATTAGGCCCCTTTCATTTCTTAGGAGCATTACAAATTTACTTTCATGTGGTTGCATATCATATTGACTTATTATTATCTAGTTAATTAACTTAAGGTGATATAGGTAAGGGATAATTAATTCACTTAATTCATACCTTAACCTAACTAAAATATAAAATTAACTTAAATATTCTTCACTAAACTAAATTAATTCACACATGGGGAATTGGGTTAGGGTTAGCAAACCTCTTTCACATTCCTTAAATCAAATCAAACTCAAATTTGAAAATATCTTTAAAGAATTTTGATTCATTTTAAATAGCTTTATTTAATTTGATTATCCTTAGGAATTAATTGGGATGAATGAAATCACATGCTTACATTCCTTTATTTCTTTCTAATCATATTAAATATTGCTTGCCATATGAAATCATGCATTCATTTCTTTTAAAATTAATTAAATGAATGTTTTCTTTTATGTCAAATTGCATGTGTTTACTTAAATCAAATATGAGTGGCTATTATCACTAATAAATAAAAAAACTATTTTCAAAATATATAAATCAATTATTAAAAATGAAGTGATGTTAATCATAGATATTTATAAGCTTGCATGTGATGGTAGTATAAGGTGTGTAATATGAGATTCTCTTTCTCTTTGCCCACTCTAACATGGACTCACATAGGATTTGCAAGTGTATAGTTCATTTGAAAAGAACATAACACTTGCTTAAATCTATTCCTATGCATTTCCATGTTAAGGCTTAGGAAGAATTCCATATTACACATGTAAATCTACAATCAAATCAAACATAATTTCTTCCATGATTCCCTATTCATGCAGTTCTTTTTGTACATTCATATGTATTTGAGAAAACTGGTATATTAGTCTAGACATCTCGGGGCTATGAGGCTTTAAGTAGCCCTAAGTAGGTCTTGCACCTTACAACCCTGGTATAGGAAATAATGGTGTCGTACTCACTAAAACTCTCATACATATGCATGTGTGATGTGGCCAATGAATAAAGAATCATAAATCAAATATTACTTTTTTCATGGATCTTCTATCTTTATAGTCATTCATACATCTACATGTATCTAGAAAAAGTGGTATATTAGTCTGGACATCCCAGGACTGTGAGGCTTTAAGTAGCCCTAAGTAGGTCTTGTACCTTACGCCCTTGGTGTAGAAAATAATGATGTCGTACTCACTTAAAACTTTTATACATATGAATGTGTGTTTAGCTAATGGATGAAAAATATCTTTTTTTCTACATAACAAAAATATGCATTCATAATTCAATAAAAAAATAATGAAATATTTAAATTCCAAATATCTTTATTTGCATTCATCATCAAAGTGTGCTAAGATTTACATTACATATATAGGTATGCTTAGGATTATTCATATGCATGATATACATTGTGGGAAAAATAAATGAATGTGTATTATGTGATAGTAATCCATTTCAATTAATCTTGAGATGCTTTTCTTATTGAATAGGGTTATTTAGAGTGAATCTAAACTTAGGATTAATTAAAACACATAATAAATCATTCACTAAAAGAAATTCATTAATTAATTTATCATAGAAATGACTTGAGGGAGGGATGAAAGAGAGATCCCCTCTCTTTCTTCTCTTTATAACACTTAGGTGCTAAGTGTAGATCATATGAAATAAAAGAAAATACTAAATAAAATCTTCAAATCAATTAAACCACTAAAGAGAAATCAATCCTTTATAAATTAAATCCCTCACATTTAAAAAATCATAACTCTAAAGCTTAGTTAGGACATACCACACAAACCTTAACACATGCACATTAGATTAAGTCACTATTTCTAGCTTTATGTTAGGGTGGTGGATGGTTTGAAGAATTTTTGGTATTGTGATGTATTGTTTTAGACTGAATGTTAGGGGTGTGTAGTTTGGATGTTAGGCCGATATCATCCTAGTCATGCTTTTTGTAGAGGGTTGTACTTAAGGGGTGCTATAATAAAAATATAAATACTTTTTATTATGCACGTGGCTTATACTCCTAACCATAACCCAAGTTAGGACAGGTGGGGCTTGGTTACCCATGTGTGGGGTGCTAAGTCCAAACTTTTCATATAACTGCTTGGGTTGTATGGTGCATTTTAGCTAATATTTATTTTATAAGTGTAGCTAGATTGACTTTACTTTCTCTTAATGTAATTTTGCATTAGGATTAGGATAATTGTTATGGGGATTAAGGTAAACATTGGTTATAAGATCATGTCTTATATACCATGTGATTCTCTTGGAGCAAGCTACATCCTAATCAAGCCAAAAGAAAGAAAAAATGAAGCAAATCAAGATGAAGGAATGATGGACAAAGAGTGAAGAATGGAGGATGAAGAATGAAGACTCTCCATAACACTTATCATTTCATAATTATAATTTATTCTTTCATTATATGAGATGTATAAGGGTAGAGCTCGGCTACCCACACTTTTTTTCAGGTTGTATGGCGGTACCCGACCGCACTGGCCTCTTATTCTTTTATGATAGCTTTATAAAACTGTGTGATGTTTTGTTTAACTTGTGCATTAGAAATAACATGCATTTTCATAATTTCTTTATGATTGGTGATTGTTGTGTAGCCTGGATTCGTTTAGGCTCCTAGGATAAAAATAAATTTTCTATCCCATTAACAACTCATAACTAAAATTTTAAAATAATTCATAACCTCATATAAAAGCCTAAGAATTAAATCAAGATAATAAAATATTTAGTAACCCATTAGCTGGATGATTGTATGCATAACATCATGCATGTCATATTCTTCCACTCTTGCTAAGAGAGGGTTTCCATCTATGCTAGAGAATAAAGACTTGACCTGTAAGAGCCTTTGATGGAAAGGCAAATCTTTCTCTTCTGATTTAGCCCACAACCAATTTCTCATGCATTTAGGCATACAAAAAAAACCTATGGCCTGTGTCAAAAAAAAGTCTAAAAATCAAATAAAACTTGTTAAAATTTGTATTAGATTAAGTCATTACTCATGTCCTTCATAATCTAGTCTTCTAGGGAGTGAGTTTAAGGACTTAGTTTTACTTCTAAATAAATAATAGCCTAACCATCTTACAAAGCATATGACTTTTCTACATGGATTTAAAGTAGAGAGAGTTAACTGGCTGCCACTCCAAGTAGTAATAAGTCCAGCAGTATGGTAGTTTACTCTCTCTTATGGAGGTAAACCATATATCACTTTCGCCTTAGATTTAAGTTATGCTTTGGCCCTCGCCAAAGCTCCTAGATTTAAGATATGAGATTGTTGTTTCTGTTTTGGGCTACAAGCATAATTTCTCACCTATTAGGTATTTCCACAATCTTGTGTTGTGGAGCTATAAGTCTTCGATTTCTAAAAAAATTTAAACGCTAACAAATAAATCTCCTCAACTTTAAATACATAAAGGCCAACCACATGATAGATTGGACTGCTCACTAGGCTTTCTAGTATCATGAGCACTTCTACTCATCTCCTTTAGTTTCGATAAGAACCCTTTTGATCTTTCCCACTTGATTTTTCAAATAATACAACCAATCCTTTAATAATCTTATTTTTGAAATCTTTAGAGATAATAATCGCCTACTTTAATCGAGAGTATTCTTAAGGGATTCACATTCCTTAGGATATAATTAACTATGGAGGCTTACCTCCATAGGGAACTTAACGAACCTAATTTAAATAAATCCTGCTTTATTTTTCTATGTAAAGTAGAGGAAAAATCTCTAGTATATCAGAAGACCCATCATGTCTTAGAAGTCCTCATTAGGTGATTAGGTCCATTTTAGAATAGTGACTTCTATCTCTCGAGATAGTACACTATTCTTTAATGTCATACCCGATCACTCTAATGAGTACATCTACAGATCTGCTTGGTTTCCTCTCACATAAAACCACCCAAACACCAAAAATAAACACCACAATATGCAATATGAAGTTCTCTTTCTTTATCTTACATGGATTCACATAGGATTTGCAAGTGTATAGTTCATTTGAAAAGAACACAACATTTGCCTAAAATTTATTCTTGTACATCTTCGTGTTAAGACTTAAGAAGAATTTCATATCACATATGTAAACCACATAATCAAATCAAACATAATTTCTTGCATGATTCCCTATTCATGTGGTTCTTTTTGTACATTCATATGTATTTGAGAAAAGTGGTATATTAGTTTGGACATCCATACGAGGCTTTAAGTATCTAAGTAGGTCTTGTACCTTACTTAGATAGAAAAAATAATGGTCATACTCACTTTAAACTCTTATACATATGTATGTATGATGTCCAATGAATAAAGAATCATAAATCAAATAAATCAAGTATAACCTTTTGTATGGATTTTCCTATCCTTATAGTTATTCATACATTTACATGTATCTAAGAAAAGTGGTATATTAATGATATCCCGAGGCTTTAAGTATTTTAATCTTGTACCTACATTAGATGTAGAAAATAATGGTGTCATACTCACTTTAAACTTTTATACATGAGAATGTGTATTTAGCTAATGGATGAAAATTTTCTCTTTTCTATATAATAAAGACATGCATTCATAATTTAATCCAAAAAAATTTTAAAATATTTAAATTCCAAGTACACTCTTTTGCATTCATCATCAAAGGAAGATTTGCATTATGGTATAGGTTAGATTATTCATATGCATGATATACATTATGAAAAGAAATGAATAAATGTGTGTTATGTGATAGTAATCCATTCTAATTAATCTTAAGATATCTTTCTTATTGAATAGGATTATTTAGAATGAACTTAAACTTAGGGTTAATTAAAACACATAATAAATCATTTGCTAAAGAAAATTTGTTAATTAACTTACCTTAGAAATGACTTAAGATAGAGATAAAAGAAAGATTCCCTCTCTTTCTTCTCTTTATATAATACTTAGTTAAGTGTAGCTATATGAACAAAAAAAAAACTAAGTAAAATCTCAAATCAATAAACCATTTAAAGAAAAATCAACAAAATGAGATGGTGCATGGTTTGATGTATGTTTGGTTTTATGATGTAATATTTTAGATATATTATATATGTGCATATAATGTTAGTCGATATTACTAATCATATGTATGGTTTATGGATCGTTGTAATAAAAATTAAGACTTTATGAGGTGTTGCTTAGCCCCAAGCATAGCTTTAATTGTGGACTTATTACCCATGTTTGCTAAGTCTAAATTATTTATATAACTACTTGGGTTGTATGGTGTGTTTATTTATTTTGTGTGTAGCTAGATTTACTTTCCTTCTCTTTAATATAATTTTTGTATTAGATTGGATAAGTGTTATGATTAGATGAACATTGATTATAAGATTTTTATATACCAATGCATTTACAAACTCATAATCAGCTAAAAGAAAGAAAAGAAATCAAATCAAAATGAAATAAATGAAAATAAGATAAGAATGTTAAAGAATAAGACCCCATAACATATTATCTTATAATTGTAATTATTCTTTTATTATAGAGATGTATCTGAGTAGAGTGATACATTTCTCTTTCTTTTTTTGATGAAAGATCGATTGGCCTCTTATTCTTTTGTGATGGCTTTTAAAAATTATAAGTTTTATTTATTTGGCATTAGAAATTGTCTTTTCATAATTTATGATTGGTGATTGTTGTGTGGTGGATTAGATTTCTCTATAAAAAAATAAATTTTTTATCCAAAACTCATAACTAAAATTTTAAAATAAATCAGAATCTCACAATAAAACTTAGAAATTAAATTAAGATAATAAAAATATTTAAACCCCTTAGCTGAATGATTGTATGTATAATATCATGCATGTCATTCTTACTAAGAGAGGGCTTCCATCAATCTAGAGATGAAGGCTTAACCTGTAAGAGCCTTAAGATCCTCTTCTTTGATTTGGCTAAGTAATCTAATTTAGGCATACAAAATCTATATTGTGTTTAAATATAAATCCAAAAAATTAAATAAACTTGACAAAGTTTGCATTAGATTTAAGTCATTATTCATGCCCTTCATAATCTAGTCTCTTAGGTTTTAAGGACTTCTTTCTCTTTCTAAATAAATAGCTTTTAACCATCTAAAAGCATATGACTTGCTCATATGGATTTAATAGAGAAATTAATTCACCCATGTGTAATAATAATGTTAGTGGCTTACCTCTTATAGAGGAAACCATATACCCACTTTCATCTTAAATTTAGTAAGTGGGTGAAAGCTCTCTATATTTAGGATCTGAGGTTACTATTTTTCTTTGTGGGCTACAAGCATAAATCCTCACCTATTAGGCATTTCTACAATCTTATATTGTGAAATTATAAATCCTAAATTTTTAATAAAAATTTAACTCAAACAAATAAATCTCATCAAAATTTGAAATAAATACCATATATTATTTGGATACTCACTAAGTTTCCTAATATCATGAGCATTAGTCATCTCTTTGGTTTAGAATAATTTTTTGATATCTTAATTGATTTAAAATACAACAATCTTTTGATAGTATCTTAATTCTTAACAACAATGTACTTTAATGAGAGAATTCTTAAGGAACTATTAAGATTAATAACTATATAGCCTAAATAATAAAATTTTAAATAAATATTATGTATGTAAATGAAATAGTATATTAAGACAATATGCTTTATATTAAAGAATATTAGTGTGTGACTTTATTTAGATAGTATAATATTAATATAAAATATATAATAAGTATATTAATTACATATAAAATAAATCATAAACCAAAAATAAACATTAAAAATTTTATATTAATATGAAAATCTTAATGAAATATTATTTCCAAATATATTTATTTGATATTATAAGAATTTAAATTACATGTATGTTAATCATGTAGATTTAAATCATATGATGTTCTTATGGAAAGAAATAAACTAATGTGTTATAGTGTAAATTAATAATTTTAAAATTTTCTTATTAATATTTATTTTAGTGAACCTAAATAGTAATTAAAATATGTTTCTTCATTAATTTTAATTAATTATTGTGGTTAATGGATTAGAATATTTTCTTTTTCTTTTAAATGTATCATAATTAATGGTAAAAGAAAAATTAATAAAATTTGAAATTATTAAACCATTTGTAAAATTATAATTATCTCATATTGTTTAATATGTGTAAATATAAAATTAACAAATTTTTGTTCTTAATTTTTTTATTTCTTGATTTTTGATGATCTTATTTTGTGATAAAAAAATTATTTTTGATGATTTATTATTTCATAACCATTCTGATTCCTAATAATCATAATTATCTTAAGTCTAAAATAAATATAAATCATCTTTATTTTTAATCAACATAACTTATTAATTTTTTACATTTAGTTTATCAAATTTTTCATAAATATTTCTGCATTTTGTTTAATAAATTTTTTACATTTAAAATTTCTTTTCCATCTTTAATTAATCATTAAATTTGCATTTTGTTAGATAACATCATATGATTTATCTCTTATAAAGAAAAAAAGAAAAAATAATACTTGAGAAAGAAAAAATTTTAAATTTCTTATTAAGATTTAATCTATATTTGTAAAAAAAAATCCTAAAATAAAAATAATATAAAAAATATAAAATCATTGATCTTTAAAAAAATATTTAATTATCACTAGTAACATTTACCATGAATAAAGACTCTTCTGTGGATGTAAAAACATACTCATTTTCCTTTTATATTGCTTTGGCCCTTGTTAAGGCTCCTTAGATTTAGGATCCAGGTTGTTGTTTCTTTTGGGGCTATAAGCATATCACCTCTAGGTATTTTCACAATCTTATAATTATAAGATTTTTAATAAAAATTCTCCTCAACTATAACAAAACAAATAGCTCAACCATGGGATACTTTACTAGAGTATCATGAACATCCTACTCATCTTCTTTGGTTTCAACATCTAACATTTGATCTTAAAATAACATAGAGAATTTTAAATAATACTTTAAACAAGGAACTCACCTAATATATAAAACTCATGAATAAATAAACCCTACTTTATTCATAGAAATCTCTACATTTGACCCATCATGATTAGTCCATCATTTTTTCTTTGAGATGGTGCATCACCGATCACCAATAAGTATGTCCCCACCACATATACACACACATCATATACATACATAACCAAAAATAAACACATATATTTAGAAAAATTATCACTTTATACATATAATAAATAAATATTAATACCTAATAAATAAATTGATACATATGACTATTACAAATCTTAATAATTTTTAGCTAAAGTGATTTTATTTAATATATTTTTGGATGAAATAAGTTTTATCATCCAAAAATAAGGGAAAAATGATATATCTTTCTATAATTTATAAATCAAGCATGAATACAATCAAATTAAACAATTTAGTGAAATAAATTCAACGACACTAAAAACGAGTCAAATCGAGCCCAAATGATCACAAATCAAGCTCAAAGTTACATATAAAACTTCAAAACATTGACTAGATGATTAAATGATTTTCAAATTTGACGTGCTTATAGTCGAATCAAGCGGCTTGATGAGACAAATCCAACGAGTCTAAGATCATGCAAATCGAAGATCATTTGGATGGTCAAATCATTAAAAAACTATCTATGATCTAATGAATTAATATACACCGTCCGATGGACTATTTTGGGATTTATAATGACTAAAATGCTCATCTCATAATCTTATAAATAGGACCCCATTTTTGTCATGAAGGGAGGAGGAGCTAGAAGCAAACTTGGGAGAAAACTGAGAGAGAGCTAGAAGTTAGAAGTTCGTCATCACCACCGTTATCACCGATCGTCGCTTATTGTCATCGCCAACTGTCACTAACAACCGTTACAGCCCAACTACTGTTGCATAGCTGTTGTTACCTGATTCTGGAACTTCCATTGTCAAGTTTTCTCACATACAACTTTATAATCCTGTTATCAGGAAAATTTTAAACTTTGTACTCCAAAGCAGATATATAGTAGAGCATTTTTAGTGGACTAGACCTAGTGATTTTTTCTCCTCTTTCTGGGGTTTTTTCACGTAAAAATTCTTGAGTTTCTTATACTCTTTTTAACTATTTGTGTGTGTGCTGAATTTTCTAACAAAACTAAGACATGAAGTCTTATTCTACCGCAACTAATTTTCTGGCATGCAATAATATTTAATTTTTTATGATAAATATTCAATTCATGCACCTTTTAAAATGTATTAATTTAGGTGTTTTCATAAATTAAAAAGCTTCATTTTCTATTATCAAATAGGAAACATATATAAAACTATTGTTGTCAAAGTGTTATATTATGTCTAATCTATTTCAAGTGTAAAAACTATACATATCTTTAAGGGGAATTTACATACATACCACATAATTCTTATATATTTACATATCTATCATCTAAACTTCAATTTTTACATATATCTAACACCCCAATCTTCAATATCACATCAAAATTACTATCATCACTCACTTTTTAAATGTGAAATGCATTTTTTTAAGCATAGGAAAGTGTTAGATAAATACATATCTAACTTTAGGTGTTAGATGTGTAAATACATAAGATTTGTGTGATATGTATGTAAATCTTCCTATCTTTAAATATAATAAGTCAATTTATTTGTAAATCAAATGTCATGCAATATTATCTTAATTATGGTGGTAATTCACATTCTTATTCACCATAAATATTGTAGGTTGATATATACCTCAAAATATTACAATGTTCTATGCTAATTTATATAATCTAATTAATATTATGTGAATAAATATCATATATCCTTATTATTAGAGAGATAAGAGAAAATTGATATTTTATTTTTGATTATCCTAAAATTTGTTATTACAAAAGAGAAGCATTAAGATTATTTCTAAATAAACCTTTACTTAGTGTAGTCATCTTGTTGAAGTATATTTCTTGCTTTTCATTATGTTTGTTTGTTGTTGTCTTTGGTTATTTGAATAATTTATAGCCATTGGAAAGATATATTTTCTTTAAATTTCAATAATTAAATGAGGAAAACTTTTCTTATTTCATTTTGTATGGAGAGAGGCATTTAACTGAATTTGCAATGTCTAGAAGTTTTTATTAATTATAATATCTTTGTAATAATAGAAAAACATTCGTAGAAATCTCAACTGATTAAAACATCTCTATGAGATACATCAAAAGAAAATTAAGCCATAATGCTTTACTTATAAAACATATTTGATTAAAATTTGTGTTATATAAACTATTTAAGTAAGAATTGGTGTGTTTCAATTTAAATAATTAGATTATTATTCAACTTTTTGATCCATACTTTTTTTTCACACTAGTAAAATAATATGCTCTATCAAGTTAAAATTGGCTAATACTATGAAAATAAATTTACATAATAATGTTATTTGTTGGGTTGAAAAGAATGCATAATAAAAAAAATGTAATATAATTAAAATATAATTTAATTTAAATATTTTAGAATTGTTCAATTAGGTGAGGGATAAATATAAGAGATTATTTTTTGTGATTGCTTTGAGGTAAATGAAATAAAGGTAAAAATATGAGGCAGTTGATGGAGAAGTTTTCTCATGTAATAGCACGCTATTATTGATAATGATGAGTGGCTGGTGGTGATAGCCTCTGATTGAAGGGTGGCAGGCATGGGCGGAATCAACATTAATTTTTAGGGTGAGCAAATTTATATATTAGGATAAAAAAAAAAAAGGCAAAAAAAATTTTTATAGGAGACAAATGATTAATTTGATACTTTATGTACAATAAATTATTAAGTTCAGAGAGGAGAGGGGATCTCAACTGTGTCTGAATCTGCCCCTGATGACAGGCTTCTAGGTGGGCAATGGTGGCCAGCACAGGCTTCTAGGTGGGCGATGGTGGCCAGCAAATATCGATATCCAGGCAATTTATAATCATGATGATGACAGATGATACTAGTAGTGATCGATAATAAAAGGAGATGACTATATACGATAATAACTATCTCATATTTATGTATTTGAACTCATTCAAAGCTCATAAATTTGAAATATATCAAAATGTGAAGTAGAGGATAAGTTTAGAATTATCTAAAATTTTACTTTTGTATTTTCTTTATTTCAACTCAAATATAAAATTTCTTAAAATTTATCTACTTTAAATATATTAAATCATTTTGCCTCCAATTAAACGGATACTTATTGCTGATGGAACATTTTATTATTCAGTTAATATATCGAGAGTGATATATTTTGTTCATGATGACGGCAGAACAGACAAAAAAAATTAAAATTTTATTTTATTTTATTAAAAAACAGTCATATCAGCTACAATAAGTTTCGACAATACGTGAATAGAGAAAAATATTAAATAATATATATATAAGAAAATTAATATATAATCTTTTCAAAATATTTTTTAGGTACAATCACATACATAAAACTGAAAAAATATACATATTTATAAAAATAACATTGACTTTTTTTTTTTTTAATTCTAACTCAAATATTAAAATTTACATAAAAAATTTATTAAAAAAATAAATTAAATATTAATTCTGTAAATATATAAATTTTAAATGATATGTATATAATTATTCCTATTTTTTATTATTATTAAAATAATAATCATGATTGATGAGCTTTTTAAGATAAATAAATTAAAATGGATCATTCTAGACTCTATATATAGAATTGTCATTATTTAAAAAAATAGCTTTTTTTTAATATTTTGTTCATTTATTTAGGTGCATGATTATTTGTGTGATTTATATAAAAAAAATATTAAATTAATACTAAATTTAATTGAAGAATATAATTTTATTCAATTAAAAAATTTGGAAGCACCATTATCCTTTCATTTGGAAACTTGTATTATTTTATAAAGCTAAGTGGGATATCTAGTACAAATAAGCACTTATGAAATACCTCATAGGCTTTTACATTATGGTGCTTTTGACATTGTTAAACATCTACAAGTTGATAGTGTGATTATATCAAGCCTTATTATATCACGTGATAAAAAATATATAATTCTTCATAAAATTTATTCAATTAAATATATATTTTAATATATTTTTAAATTAATTATTATTTAAAAATAAATTCAGTCATTAATTTTTTTTATAATTTTAACAAATATTATTAAATTAGATCTTTGACATGAACCGTTGACTCTAAAAAAAGATTCAAACAAATTTTAATCATACTTAACTTAAATAAATAGTAAAAATATGATTAAAAATTTTAAGATATTAACTAAAGAGTCAAATAATCTTTAAATCTTATATACTTATAATCAATTTAAATATTTAGGTAAGAGAAATCTAAAATGTAGAATGAATAGTTTATAAAGAATCAATATAGGTCATCTTATAGAGTTTTTAAGAAATGTTTGCCAAAATAATCAAAATATCACTCCTAACAACTATAAATATATTTTTATTCTCCACATGAAGGGGATTTGGACTTGAGTTTGGAGAGTGATTGTATATTTGAAGAATTATAAGGCTTTATTTATCGTTCAACGTTGATGATTACCACCAAGCATCGTCATTGTCAATCAAATTGTTATTATATTTATTAGTTCATTCATCTTCACCTAATCACAATCCTCTAGCTATCTTCATCTGATCAATAATCACTTGATTATCGCTTGAGCACAGTTGCTTGATAATAATAATTAAACTGTCAGCATATGAACAACAACATCTGATTACTATCTCATCACTCTACTATTTCTCCTTAAATCTGTACTATGATTATGAGAGATTGAATGACTATTCTCAATTTTATAATCTCGTCTTCTCCAATTATGAGAAAGAGTGTATTACTATAACTTAAGGTTTATATTAAATTATTTCAGCAGAGTTAGATTTTATGGCTTTTTTCTATTTCAAATTTTATACATAAAATTTTCGGTGTTCCTTACATTTTTTTTTCTTTTATTTTCTGTGTATTAGATCTTAATGAAATATTAAATTGTTAAACTCTTTTAATTTACAATTATGAATATTTTAGAATGTAATAAAAGAACTTATTTTTTAGTAATAAGAAGTTATTGATTTCTAAATTTACTACATAAGGCCGCAAAATTATAAAGAAGGTGAGCATAAGTATAATGTTTAGGATGTGCATCTTTTATATAAATTATCAAATATATTATTTTAAAATAGGAAAAATAGATTTCAACTAATATTGAATTAAGCAAAAAATTTCTTGCATAAATAGTCGTATTTGACTTGTTTTAATTTTTCTATGATCGAGCTTAGTTTGTCTTCGACTTATCTAAATTAAGTAAACAATTGCATAAATGAGCTTACAAAAATTCAAAAAAAAAAATTTGAATGTGAGTATTTGGCTTTTTGCATTAATAAACAATTTTATAAGTCAAAAATGAACAAGTAAAATTGCATGAATGTCGTGTTATTGAGTTTGATTTTATGACTAAAAGTCAATATAATTCGACCCTCCATGCTATAATTTCAATTTCATCCTTTTAGCTTTGGATCTATTTTCATTCTCCCCTCCAAGGGTCCTCTCTCTCTCTCTCTCTCTCTCTCTCTCTCTCTCTCTCTGCACCCATTGCTATCCTACACAATTTGATCATCAATCACCCCATGATTAAGTTAAGATATCACCCTCTCACTCTCTTGTGCTCTTTGTCTAATCAAGTCCTTCATTTCAAGTGATGGTGAAGTTCTGATTTCATTCATGAAGGTAAGTTTATTTTGTGAAGGTGAAGCTTTTAAAATAAATAATAATTAACCAATTTATATAATAAATTTTCACCTCTTTATCTTTATCACTAGTAGCACTATTAGATAATTGTTATGTTTGTGATAATTAATTGAGAAACATAATATGAATATTAAGAAATGATATAATAATTCAAGTTATTATATGATATTTATAATTAAACTATAAATAGTGAAATTTTTTGAAATTTTTGTAATAATGTTTTATTTATTTAAATAATAATATTTTAATATGATCTTTATTCTTATGATTTTCACTATAAATCTTCAAGTAATAAAGTACATAAATGTCACATTAAATTTAAAATAATGTACTATTGCCCCATATTGTCTTAAATATTTAATTTGGAGCAATCATTAAAGTAATAAGCTTGGTCCAAGACAAATGTTGCTAGTAATCAAAACCTTTATGTGATTTGTTCCTAGTTTGATTTTCTTAACTTTAGGGCTTACTTTTTTATGAACATTTGATATTTAAGTCAAATTTTATTGCTAATATGAAATAATAATGTACAATACTCTATTTCTATATACATACTCGAATTTACGAGGGGAAAAATATAAGGTAGCAATGATCATAAAATTAAGTACGTAGGATGTTAGCTATTATGAGTTTGACCTAATTATGAGTGTGCATTCGATCATTTGGTCGAATTTTTATAAAATCAAATAAACTGAATCAAATAACTTAAAATAATTGAACCATCTAAATAATATATAAAATCGAGTCAACCAAATCGAATTATAATTTGGTTTATTATGTTCAATTTTTGGTTTAATAGAATAACATTTAAATGAAATAATTTTTTTTAAATTTTTATAAACTAATTAATTAAAACATAATCTAATAAATTTTATACATGAAAATTTTTTAGAAAAATAGAAATTTGTCGATTTATATGAATAACTAAGTATTTACAATCAAAATTATATATATTTGATTTCTTAATTATTTCGGTTTATTCAATTTAATCAATCTTTACACTTATTAGAGGTTAGGTGCTCCATGCTAAAAGTCATGTTGTTAATAATGACTATGATGATGATGGTGGCTTTTTATAGTGATTAGAAAGTAATTTTATATTTTGATTTGATTAAACACTTATTAGAATTATTATATTATATATTATTGATGATATTATTATACATATTCTCTAATTTGATCTTAAATTTGGTAGAATTATTGCATAAGTTTACTCTTTAACCTAATCATGCTATTGGGGTTATGCAAATATGTGAAATTATTTTAGAATAAAATTATATATATATATATATATATATATATATATATATATATATATATATATATAAAATTTATTTTTGTATTATATTTATGTTAGAATAAATATAATAATTTTGAAATTCATTTTTATTAAAAATAATAATCAGAATATATCCCAAGTCTTTTTTTTTCAATTAAAAATTATAAAAGTAGTTATCATCATTCATAGAATCTTTGCCTAATGCCTATGTCCATAAAGCATTTTTTTAATAATATTATTTTGATTCTGATTATTATTATTTGTTTACTTTTTCTGAAGGCCAGCCCTCTCTTTTATTTCTCCTTTAACTAAATTATAAAAAATAGCTTTTATTATTATTTTTTTGTTTACTCTAATAATGTTCATTATTATTTTAATGTATGTAAACCTTCTTTGAAAATTTTTAATATGATTTTAAATCAAATTAACGATATGATATTTTGACTATCTTTAAATTTTTTATTTAAAAATAAATTTTTTATCAATATTAGAATCGAGTGATTTATTAAATATAGATGCAAATAGTTTAATAGTTTAACCTTTGGTCTAATTAAATTTTTAAAAGTCATGATTTATGTCTCCTAAAAAATAAATTTGGATGAATATCTCCCATAAAATTTTAAAAATTTTATTTGGGCATAGATATTTCAAAATATATTTTTAGTAATGATTTGAATCAAAGTTTGAACTCTTATTTATTTATCAAAAATAGTATTTAAAGTTATTATTTTTATTTATTTATCAAAAATAGTAATTAAATATTATTTATTTGGCCTAATAATAAATAAATAATTTAATAATAACATTTTAATTTAATTTAATTTACTTATTTTTTTCAAATAAATTAAACATGAATCATTATCTTAATTTAAATTAATTAATTATGAATTAAAAATCAGCAAACTTATATCAATTATAATTAAATTTATTTAATTATAATTTCCTAAAAAAAATATATTAATTAAACTATTTCAGCTTAATTTAATTCATATTAAAAGATATTTAATTTTATAATCTGCAAATTAAAATATTAATTCAAAATTAAAAAATTTAATTATATAGATTAAAACAAAAATAATAATTAATTAATCCATACTATTTACGAAACCCAACCTGCCCCCCTCATCTTCCTCACTCTCTCCTGCCCGAAGCCCTACGATTATAGTTTCGTAAATCGCGAGCTTTCGCGCGTTTAATCACATAAATGCACCTAGCAACAGAGGCGCGAGGAAGCTGGATGGGATTTTCAATCCAGAGCCTCGGAAGGAGAAGGACAATACCGGCAATCGATGAGGATCGTCCTTCATGGCTGATCAGTATGTTTTCTTCTTGCAGAAGCAGGAGATGCCGACGCTTAGTAGTGAGATAGCGACTCTAATGGCTGCCTCAAAGCGGTAGAACTTCGCTGTGCTTCGGTGGCCGCCCCCACTACTCGAAAGACGGAATCGACGTCACCGAGGCCATGCAATGCACCTCCGACTCGCCGGAGTGTGCGATGAAGACGACTCAGCTGGTTGCTGCGCTGAAGAACTGAAACTTTGGCGACCGCTTAGTCCCCCCTCGAAGGGCGAAGAATTCATCGTCGAGGTCATGTGATACAGCTCCGAGCCTTCGACTCTTTATCTGCTGAAGACGATAAGGCCGCAGTTCTTTTACTCCACAGTAGAACTAATTTGAATTAGGGGTTAGCATTATTTGGTTTAAAAAAGAAAAAAAAATCAAATCAAATCAAAATTTTTGAATAATTTAATTCAATTTTGAACTTAATAATTTAAATTTTAGTTTTAATTAATGAAAACTTTAGTTTTTGATATTTGGATTAATTTGCTAAATAAAATTTTAGGTGGAATCAAATAAATCAAGTAATTATATGTAATATTATATTATTAATTTATATATAATAGATTTATCTATTATATATTTATTTTTATTTATTTTTGAATATTTAATAGATATTTTTTTGTTGGATCATTATTTAATTTTTTAAAATATTTTTATCTCATAATATGATAATATAGTTTCATCAACTTTTAAGTTCAAAATATCATTCAGATAAGTAAAAATTAGTTTTAAATATTTTTTTATCGCATGAAGTAGTTAATTATATTTTTGATTATATTTATATTATTTTGCTTATTAATTATTCATTATATAATAAAAAATTATACAAATAATTTTTAAATATAACCAACTTAAATTTATCCAAAACCAAACTAAAATAATCGAACCAAATTATTATTAGGTTTATTTGATTTTGTATTTTATTTGATCGATTTAGTTCAATATTTTTAGGAATCCAAAACTAATGGATTTCAAAAATTTATCATCCAATCCATTCAAATCAATCAAAGGCACACCCCTAATTTGAATTCAAACATTTTTCTAAGTATTTTAATATTTTTTACTCCGATGACAGAGTTTTGTTCTACTCTCTCTCTCTCTCTCTCTCTCTCTCTCTCTCGCTCTCTATATATAATATGATGGAAGGGTGATCTTTTTATAAGAGATTTTTAATGAGAAGAGATAAAATATAAGTGATTTAGTGAGATAAGATTAATAGTAAAAATAATAAAGTTTTATTTATCATTTGTTTAATTTGAAGTAAGTTTATATTAAATAATTTTATTTTACTTATATTTAGAGCATTTTCTTACATATCACATAATTTTTATATATTTATATATTTAACACTTAGATTTTAATATTTATATGAATAATATTTAAATTTTTAATATTACATCAAAGATATCATTATCAATAATTTTATTTAAGTAAAATACATATTTCATACATAAATTAAAGTGCTATATATAGATATGAAAATTTATAAAAATTTTGTGATATATATGTAAATATTTCTTTAATTTATTTAAATTATATTTTTAATTATTAAGATTTAAAAATTTGATTAAAATAAATTGAACTAAATAAACTAAATTATATTGAGAGTCAGTTTGATTCGAGCATACTTATGATTTGATCTAATTGATTCTACCTATGATTTACTTCGATTGAATTTGATTATAAATTTATAGATTAATACATTCAAATAAATGAAATGCACATATTATTAAAAGCACATTGACTATATTAAATTTTAAAAGATCAAAATAATTTATTAATTATACCCAATAATTAGATTTGAACTATGTTCAAATATAGTTCAAATATGATTTGACCATGAGTTCAAATTAATATAAATTTGATTCGAATTAAGAGTTTAAATCATGAGTTGAACTAAGTTCAAACTTTGTCTCAAAAACTTCAAAAATAGGTCTAATATGTATCAAAATAGATTCAAACTAAAGGCTCTATGTTAAATAAACTCGAGCTAATTTTAATTGTAATTGACTTTAAATAAATAATTTTCAATAAAAAAGTGAAAGAGAAATAACTTTTAGATATATATTTAAGAACTAATTAATGAATATATATGGCTAATAATAGTTATTATGAGGTATATAATATTTATTTTTGTTATAAAATAACATAAAATAGTTCTCATAAATTAAAAGGATATTTGGTTGCCTATATTTGGAATATAGTGTAAAAGTAATATAATTTTAAAATCAATTTAATATAAAATGATTATTTTATAGTTATTTAGTTGAAAGTTTTATAAATTCATGACTTTATTTTTTATTATTTGGATGAAAAAATATAATGTAAAGTAATTTGAAGGTTTTGATATCCATAACGGCCATGGTGGTCGAGTGGCCGGCCGTCGTCGATCACTTAAGAAGTTAAAATACATTATATTATATTGAAATACACCGAAAATGGTCTTTCTAATGTATTTAGAATACATTATATTATATTGAAAATTTACTTTACTTGCAACCAAACACTTAAGAAGTTAAAATACATGTATTTGAAATACAGTGTATTTCAAATAAGAATCAAACGACCAAGTATAAGTTTGGTCTGATTGAATGAAAGAATTCAAAGGATTATTTTATAGTTTTAGTTGAGAGTTTTACAAATTCATGACTTTCAGATTTTTTGTTTGGTTGATAAAATATAAGTGAAATCACGTCGGACGCCTACGATGGGGTAAGTCTGTACGATCGATATGGGCGGCATGGCAAGAAAGAATCAATGCATAAGCGGGCTACCATGGCATGGCCATGCACATGGTGCGCAAGGCACCGAGGCGACGCGGCAGGACCCGAGCGACGGCGGCCGGCCTCAGATCATTTATATTGACCAGATTAGAGAGGAATTCAAAATATATACAAACTGATCTTTCTGATGTATTTAAAATACACTGAAATTTTATTTTACTTGAAACTAAATACTTTAAATGTTCAAAAAAATCATGTGCACGCTTAAGTAACGAGAGTTTTAACCATTTTAGTAAATATAATCGAAATTTTAGTTTCCAATAATTAATTGTATTCATCATTTCCAAAATAAATAAATAAATAAAAACAATCAAAGCAATAGATAAAACTGAGTAGGAAAAGCTTCTTTACCCCTTCCTCGTTTTTGCCTTTTCTTCTTCCCACTGCTTCTACTGAAAGAAAAATGACGACAGAGTTAGGAAAACGAAGAGCTTCAATGGAGAATGGTGGACTCATCAGTTCAATGTTTCCTTGGTAGAAGATTGTCTTCTTTCCTCTCTCACTTTTCACAGCTTTTTTTTTGGGAAATCATTTACCTATTTATTCTCTGACTTGGCCGACTTACGGAGAGATCAGTATGTGAGAGGATTTTTCGATTAGCGAAGAAGATAAAGGAGAAGGAGACTTTGGTTTTGCTCTAGGTTTTTTTTGTTTCAGAACTTCTGATAAACCCTAGCATGTTCTGTTCTGGATCGGAACAGAGCTTTCCAGCCATTTTGGGAAAGAGTTGGTAACGATTATTCAATGGCGGCTACAAACGGTAAGTTACTTCGACGGCACACTGATTACGGATCATCAAGCTCATGCAGCCGTTCTTGGGAGTCAAGGCTGAAAATGCCTAAACCAGCTGGGGAAAAGAATCAAGCTCGTTCATGGAATATGATCATCTTTTGGCTATTCACCGGCGTCGTGATTGTGTTCCACCTCTTCGCAGTTTTCGTAGTTCTACCTCTATGCAAGGATGGATTCGGTGTTGGAAACTGGAGTAACTTCCCCTTTCCGGCGAGCTCTTATGCTAGAAATGAACCGAGCTCAGAGTTAGAGACTTCAGTGATGAAGGAGGAGGAGATTAGTGTTAGCGCTACCAGTGGCTCGATTCCTATTTCCATAGATTCTATTATCAATCTTGACCAGTGAGTCAACCTCTGCTCTTTCTCTGCTTCTTCTCTTTTTCCGCCTCGTTGAGTTTCTCCGACGGCTAAGCAGCGTCGCCGGCCTCTGTAGGGCCGGTGAAGCTCCGACCTTCCATAGAAATATTTTAGTGGGATTTTTTATTTTTATTTTTTATATTTCCATTAGTCGTATTTTTTCAACTTTTCCCAAAAAAAAAAATTATGTTTTTCAACTTAATATCTTTTTTTTTTGTCATTATTTATTCAGATCGATTATTTTTTTTATAGAATCTGATTTCTTTACTGTTAGTTTAATTATTGTATGATAATATTTGACAATAAAAATTTTATTTTTTATTATTAGAAAACATCGGATACAATAAATTTTTGATCAATTCTCAGGACGCATGGGATTTTACTGGATACGGGTATATTGAATAATGAATATAAAAAAATTATTATATGATGAATTATTCAAAGTTTAAATTTGGCAGGATCTTAAAAAAAAAAATGTAAATTCTAATTAAAAATAAATAAATAAATTCCGATCTGCTATGCGATATATATCATAAACGATTCAACAGTTTATTCGTTCTATTATGATTTTAAAGACTGAAGCTTTTTTCTGTATGAAATCGTCGCAGTGGAGATCCGACGATGTACGAGAAGTTCTGGCAGCAAACTGGCAATGCGGCGGAGCTGGTCATTCCTGGGGCTCAAACAATGAGCTATTTCTCCGACGTGACCAACCTCTGCTGGTTTCTTGAGCCGGAGTTTGCGGCTGAGATCCGGCGACTTCACCGCCTCGTTGGCAATGCCGTAACCAGTCCTGATCGATATATAATCGTCGGCACTGGCTCGTCGCAGCTCTATCAAGCTGCCCTCTTTGCCCTCTCGACATCTCCTGAAGTTTTTGGCCACGGTGGCGGCAGCCGGCCGCTCCCCGTTGTCTCCTCTGTACCATACTACTCGGTGAGGAATTTGGTGAAGATGGTCTTATTATAACTCTTTGGAGGATATTTTATTTGAAATATAATATATTTTTTGAATGTTTTATATGATGGGTTTCATGATTCTGATTGCTATTTTGTAAAGCCATCCATATTTATGTGGGTTAGGATCATTAAGATATATGAGAATTTAAATTAGGTTCAACAACCTACAGCTTGAAACTCGTTAAGCTTGTAGCTGTCCAAAGCCTTGTGTTTCTCTATATTGGATCTCATTAAATTTTCCACGAAATAGCCTTTACTTGGACCTTCATATTAAGATACTAGGTTCACTTGAGGGACTCTTGAAGTCAGCCATTTACGATCGCTATTCGTCCAAGGAACTTGGCAACTCGTCCAAATGACTCGCCATTCAAAGTTTTGGTGAGAAGAACTTGGTAGGGGTATTCGCCCTAAATATAGAACTCATCCAAAGTTGTCAATTAACAATTGGTTTCTAGTTGGACTTCTCCATGTTTGCTTTATATAATCGCGCTATATAATTAATTTTATAGCAACTTTTTGTATTCTTACCTATGAATAAGGAGCAACTAGTAATGCACGAGTATATAAAATCTCACTACAATCTCAAACCTCGAGTCAAAATTTTGTCGTGTCAAAGTTTCTCTCTAAATTTATTTATGATTCTCTTCATAATCTCTCTATTTTCCCAACATTTACCAAAAAATTCGATGTCACTCGAGGTAGGTCAAAGAAGTTCATGACTTAGAAGACTTCAAGAAAGAAGGGAAGTTTAGATCCAAGTTTGGATTGTTCTTATAGAAACGAAGCTCGATGTCAAAGAGCGTGTTAGGGAACATGGTTATCTCTAGCTCACCCAAAGTAAAGCTTTTTCTTCGACATAGTACTAGTAGAAGAAGTTTGGCATTATTTTCATTGATAGGAAAAGTGAACCTCCACTTTGATTTTACAAAGCTCTTAGACTTACTAATTAGTAAATCAAAGGCTTTGTTACAAAAAAAAAAAGAATAGAGGAAAAAGGAGATTGAGCAGAACGTGAACATAGTAGGTGCAAGAACAACAAGCAAAAATAACGTAAATAAATAAAGACTGAAGGAGAAATCTTATTTATTTGCAAAAAAACATGAATGATCTCTACCATCATGGTCACATCAATGTAGCAGTCATGCCATCAAGATTCTTGTCTGTTTTCAACTTTGTAGTAAAGCTAAGACTCTAAAGTCTAGAATCAACTTCAATTGGTCAACTTCTTCCTAAAGGTTGACTACACAATGAAGTCCAAATTTACATGCATGAGATTAAGTACACAAATAAAAAAAATTAGCTGTCATGTCTTTCAAAATTTCTTTGCATCATTTCTAAAGGAAAGGAAATAAAAAAAGAGAAATTATATTGTTGACATTTTTTTTATAATTTTCTCCTTTAAAGTAAAAAAATTCTAAAAACACAAAAAAAAAATATTTTGGGAGGACGACTTGTAGAGTAAGAAGAGCCCTTGAACTCGTCAGCACGTGGCATCAAAGCTCCTCCTAGCATGCAATTGAATTGTGAGTGTAAGAGCAGATTGTTTAGTTGACATAGAATAAAGTCAACCTCAACTGCAATTTGACTCTAGAAGTTTATAAAAAAAATTTAATCGAAATGAATTTTTCCTCAACTAATCCAGTTCCTAGCAAATGCTTGAGTGAGTCTCTTGAACAACTCATTATTACAACTAGCATGCTAAATCAACTTGACTCCTAAGTTGTTGGCTTGGCTAGTGACTTCAAATCTTGCATTTTTCCTCCATTAAAGGCTTCATTTTCTTGACCATTTTCACCTCCTTGGCCTCTGCATTTACTTAAAGATTCTTTATTGCCGCCTTCAGAGATTCAATGTAACAAGAGGTCCTTGAATTTGCTTTTATATGGATTTTCATCTTGAACTCCCCCAAAGGAAACTTTACTATTATCCTCTCAGAATCTCTAATATTTCAAATGGGAATTTGAGATCTTTCCTTGTTGGAAAATGTGACATCTTCATGAACAAAGATTTGCTCTTGCCTGCCACTAGCATTAGATCCAGTCACTTCGGTATCACCAATAAGGCCGTCACCTCAACAACTTCAACATCGTCAAGGAAGACTCTGGAGTGCTAAACTCTCTGCTTGGTCATACTTCTAGTGATGTTTCAACCTTAACCTTCATTAATGGAGCATCTTTCAGAATATTGGACTTTCATTGGAATACTAGCTCCCTTAGTAGCAAACTCGTAACCATCATAGGTTTTCATAACAACTTATTCAATTCCAGACGTTTCCTCGATAGTATTTTTACTCTTTTGAAAACCCTACTCTTGTAATCTTCTTCATCGTGATCAACCTTCACCTTCTTCAATGGAGGCATCTTTGCAACATAAACAACAAGATATTGAAAATGAACCATGAACCTTATATTTGTAAGCATTAATGTTAATGTGTTAACCACGTGTCAAAGATCTATGCATTCTATAGTGTCAGTGTTCATGATCAAATCTCTGTCACCCATGCTGAATATGGTCCTTTGGAACCTTTGTTCTTTTATCTTTCTGGGCCTTTTTGTTGGGCTAATACAACAACAACAAGCCTTTATCCCACTAAGTGGGGTTGGCTACATGAATCCTTCGTCTCCATTGTGTCCTATTATGTGTCAAATTCTCATTTAATTTAAGTGAAACGAAGAATTGATGTACCTTAAGTTCATCAGGTCTGATTAATCAAGTCATCATGAGAACCTAAACCAAGTTCAACAAGATATTGCCTGCAAACATCTAAAGCCTCAAGCACCTAAAATTGAATCTAGTCAAATCTCCTTAGAATCAACCCTTATTCAGCCTTGAATACTAAATAGGGAAATTTACATACATATCATGCAATTCTTCTGCATTTACATATTTCACACCCAAACTTTAATATTTACAAAACTAGCAATTTCCCTATGCTCAAAAAAGTGCATTTCACTTGAAAAAAGTAAAAAGGGTGGTATTTTTGATGTAATAATAAAGATTTAGGTGCTATTTAAGTAAAAATTAAAGTTTGGGTGTGAAATACGTAAATTCATAAGAATTGCATGGTATGTATGTAAATCCCCCTACTAAATATTAAGTGTGTTCGGGGAAACACAAAGTTGCTTGTTTGCCATGGCTATTTGTTCGAGGAACTTGGCTACTCAAGAGTACTCACCAACCAATTTGGGGTCCTCTCGATAAGAGCTCTCTCATGGTACTCATCCTCAATCTAATACGTTCCTGAAGTTTTAGACTAACAACCAATTACAAGCTAGTTACCCATGACACAATTGTATACATTGAGTTTAATTTATATTAATCACATTATATAGCCAATTCTATAATATTGTCCACTCCCTCACTTGTAAATAATTGGTTCTTGGTCATACACAAGTATATGAAATTCAAATGCAATCACAAACCTTACATGCGATCGTATCTAGTCTCTCTCTAAATTTCTCTAAGATTCTCTTAAATCTCTCCTTTTGTGAATGGTTCTCTATAGTTTGGTTTGACTCATTCTCTCTCTCTTAAAAGGGTCGATCGGGTCTTTTTAGATTCACCAAGAAAGTCATTGAGATTTGTCCTTTCCATTTCATCTCCTCTCCTATTCAGGCTTAATTCATATCACTAATAGGGTCTTGGCATCTTTTACAAGGGCAACATTGTATCCAACGGTCATCATATGAGTGAAGCATTAAGAGCCATCTTCTTTATTCCGATTTAAGCACGGAATCTTTAATTAATTACCTCAAGAATCACATGATCAGCCTCTGCTTAATCATTCATTTATGCAGAACATGAATTTGATTTTCTACAAATACAATTTATACTATTGTTTATATACTAATTGACAATTTTATATACTGATTGACAGCAATCTAACATTTAAAAAAAAAAAACCTATAAATCTTAGTTTCCTGTTCTTGAAAAGTTATCAGCTTTGTGATGATTGAATTGACCATTCATGTCTAGTTCTTCCCTTAAAATCTCTGATCTACTGATCTATGTAAGAAGCGAAATGTCATATCTTTGAACTCTTTATTTCAGATACCTGCAATGCATTGTTATGTGCAAAACTGTCTATTGAAATATAATTTCAGTCTTATCCTGCAGCAACTGACCTCCTTCAGTCTGGACTCTTCCATTGGGCTGGCGATGCCAGTGCTCTCAAAGAAGGCGATGGCCCTTACATCGAAGTAGTGTGTTCGCCGAGCAACCCTGACGGCCTTATCAAAACAGCATCATTCAGCCCCGGCAATGGAAAGGTAATCCATGACCTTGCATATTACTGGCCACAGTACACTGCCATCACTGGTCCGGCGGACCACGACCTCATGCTCTTCACCGCTTCCAAGTGCACCGGCCATGCTGGAATGCGGCTGGGTTGGGCCATTGTCAAGAACAGAGATGTGGCAAAGAGAATGATGAAATTCATTGAGATCAGCACCATTGGAGTGTCGAAGGACTCTCAGTTGAGAGCAGCAAAGATTCTGAAAACAGTCTCTGATCAGTATGAGCTTGAAGCAGCGGAGGACTTCACCAAACTCTTCCATTTTGGCAGGAAGACGATGAGAGATCGATGGCAGAGGCTTCGAGCGATGGTCGCCGCTTCCGATGCTTTCAGCTTGCCTGTCTTCCAGCCACAGTACTGCAACTTCATGAAGGAAAACACCCTGCCTTTTCCTGGTATATTTTCATACCAAGCTCACATTGTTCTGTGAAACATAATGTGACAGTGGCTTGATTCTCCATTTTCTTGCAGCTTTTGCCTGGTTGAAGTGCGAACGAAACATCGATGATTGCGAGAGCTTCATTCGACAGAATCATAAGATCTTAACTCGAAGTGGGAAGCATTTTGGCGCCGACGCAAAGCATGTCAGGATTAGTATGTTAGATCGTGTCGAAACTTTCGATATGTTCATCAAACGGCTTTCTTCGATCGATCTGTGATGGCTTAATCTGTTGATGTTTTACTGGAAAGCTGATGTTTCTTTTATTTTGCTGGTTTGATGTTATGTCAAATGATGTTTATGTGCATTATGGTGCTTTGTTGACATGGAAGATCTCTCTTTCTTGTTGAGGAAAATGAATTTAGGTGCTTTTATTGTTGGATTTGTGTTTGTTGCTTATTTAGATGCATATTGACATATTTTTGTGGGGAGTCTCTGTTCAATTTTTATTTTATTTTTAATGATTTTGGTATAGTAATTAGGTATGTAAGTGAATAAAGTTTGATTCATAAGATTATTATCTGTATAATTAAAGGAGATTTATCTTCAAGGTGATGATTATTATTAGGATTGGTAATGCTAATAAAGGTAACATTTTTATTCATTTTTCTCAATGTGGGGTATACTGATATTTCTTCTATGAAGCTTTCACTTATTTTGAATTTATTTTAAAATAAATATAATATATGATAAGTTAATTAGATTTGGCATATTTATAAATCTATAGCAAATTAATTAAAATTTATAACAAATTTAGGAGCTTTTATATATGACATATATTTTTATATAGCTACATGTCAAATATCCTTTTATTTCATTTTTTAAAATTATTAGTTAAATATTGATAGTTATAATGAAAAATTAAATTATATATTTTTAATAATTTGATTATGACATGTATAAATATATGAGTTTAATAATTTTTTTAAAAAAATAAAGATATTAGATTTGTAAATATATAAGAATTGGGTTCTCTCTATAAATTTTTAAAATAAATTTAATAATTTTGTGATATATTTTATGCAAAATTTAGTCAGAATATTTTGAATGTTAATACTCAAATTTTTGGTGAATTTCTCACTTTGACCTTATTGATAATAAACTTCTTTATGATATTTTCACCTTAGAGGAAATTAAAGAGGTTGCTTTTAGTCTATTAGGGAATAAGACCTAAATACATCTAAATGTTTTATTTATTTTGTAGTAATAATAAAAAATATATCACATAATTTTAATATATTTATATTTAATATCTAAAATTTTATATTTACATATATAATATTTTTTGTGTTTGTAAAATTATATTTTACTATTAAAAAATAAATGATAATAGTATTTTTCATATGATGTTAAGAAAAATAATTAAATGTTATATATGCAAAACCCATTTTATATAACAAGAAGATATAGCTACTTAAATAAATTAATTTGATTATAAAGTTAAAAAGCATTCAAGTGTAGAATAATATTATAGAATTTTTACGAATTTTTTTTCTTTTATGAAACAACAATTGAATAATCAACTTAATTAAAATCGCTCGGCAAATGAATAATTATTTGATTCTTCAGGTCCTAAAATGATTTTAATATGCATTATAATAATGCAATTAGTTACTTTTGAGTTTTATAAATTATTAAATTTTAAGTGTTCCTGAATGAATCGCTCATGATAAATTCAACTAAATAAAGAAAATAATGGTTTATAATAACATATGGGTGTTCAATAGAATTTATGGTCATTTTTGAGTTTTATCAGAGAATAATTCAATATAAATATAATTAATTTGAATCTAGTTTTTATAAAAATAAAAAAATAAATTTGAATCTTAATCAACTAAACTCAAATTTACATCAAACAAAAACCTAATTCAAAATGAACATGATCATAAGATCTCAACTTGATAACTTAATTTGAATAAGATAAGTTGAAAAAAATAATAAATTATAATTTAATATAACTTTTTTCATAAAAAATAAGATTAATAATTATATCATGGTTGTAATCTAACCTTTTTTTTTCAACTTAAACAGATCTTAACCTAAACCCGAAACCATACATTGATTGACTTGCTATTGCTGTTCTTCTTCATTACGTGGCTAAGTTTGTCAACTCCGTTCTGTGTCCTAACTGACTTTGAGCGCTAATTCATTTTATGCCCATCATAACTCAGTTGGTGAAGCTTTAACCCCTGATCGAGTCAATCCTCTCCGGGGGCGCTATAGGTGAAAGTAAGTAACCCGACACGTGGGTGATTTAGATAAAATGATTACACATTATCCCCACCCATAAGATAAGATGTGAGTGAGATACCATTGCAAAAAAAAAAAAAAAAAAAACTATATTCAACTGATGGACTGTGACGCTTATGAGTCCAAGCACAAGATAGTACGTGCCAAGGTCAAACCAGACTAACAAATAATCTTGATATTATAACATTATCCGTATAAATGCTTTAAGATCCCAATATTTATAAAATGATCATTATTAATAAAAATATGTTCAAAATTATATTAGTTATAAATTATAAATATTTAAAAGATAAAAAGAATAAAATAAAATAAAATAATAGAAAAAAATATCAATATATTATGATCTAAGACAAAGATTTCAAGTTCCTTTAAGTGACGGCAATATAAAGGAGTTAATATTGATCAATTTTAAAATAAGATTATTTTTAAATTAGAATATTTAGGTATCAAAATATTTTTTTAAAAAATAACTTTTTTTTTATTTCACTAATCAGCCCTCAAAAAAGCCACATTTGCAAATATCCCCGTAAAGGCATCTCGTCAGTATCAAAACGTAAGGTGTCGACTCGCATGAACCTCCCCGTCCACACGTGTCGTAACATTCCCACACGCGTCGCTTCTCCCCTCCTCATTAAAACCCTAACCCCCTTCCCCTCCCTTCCACAACTCTCCAAACCTTAACCCTAATGGCTGATCAGAGATCCGATCTTCGCCACACCGGCGACGACGTCAAGCGATATCTGCATGACAAAAGCCCGCCGGCATCCAAAGCGGTGGTGGCCGTTACGCTGTTTCCCATCGGCGGCTTCCTTCTCGCCTTATCTGGTCTAACTCTCGTCATGACTGTAATCGGACTGGCGGTGACCACGCCGCTTTTCTTCCTCTTCAGCCCGGTTCTCGTCCCCGGCGCCATAGTCATCGGGCTCGCCGTGACGGGCTTTCTGGCCTCGGGTGCGCTAGGGTTAACGGCGGTGACGTCGTTATCCTGGATCGTGAAGTATGTGAGAAGCCGCAGCGGGCATGTTGGGAGCTCGGTCAATGAGCAGGTGGAGTATATGAGGAAGAGGGCGGGGGAGGTGGCCGGGCAGATCGGGCAGAAGAGTAGGGAAGTGGGCCATAGTATTCAGGGCAAGTGAGAGGTACATGAGTACGGATAGTACTACTTGTGTACTTGGAAGGATAATATTACGTGGTTTTAATTTGTGGGTTTTATTGCATGTTTTTTGTTTTAATTTTGTGTTTTTTTTTTTATTATTGTGGAGGTGGTCAGTGTATGCTTTTTGAGTCCCTTAAGTCAGTTGAATAAATGTTGTTCAGATATTTTACTTTATTTTGATTATTTTTTTTTGAAATATTTGAAAAAAAATTATGATAATGAGTTTTAATTCATGTTTTTCAATATATTTTTTAAAAATATTGCTAAAAAATATGTAATAAAATAATTTTAAATTCATTTATTTTCAAAGGAAAGTGAAATTTATGATTTTAGGGCAATCAAGTGGCTATATTTATTTAGATATTTATAGTATTATTTTTTATATTAAAGGAATAAAATTTTAAATAAGGTTAAGTGAAACAATTTAGAGATAATTATAAATAGCATATAATTTTTTGTATATTTATATGTAAACATCTAAATTTTAATATTTACACAAATAGTATTTAAATCTATAATATTATTTTAAAAAAACATACTTATTATTTTAAAAAATAAAATCTTTTTTAATGCATAAAAAAATGTTATATTTTTAAATATCAAATTTTGGATGTGAATATGGAAGTGCATAAAAATTGTGTGCTATGGATGTAATTTTTTTCAAAAATGTATTATAAATTTAGGGTTATTTGGTATCTTACTTTTGCAAGAATTTTTCAAGAATTTTTTAGATTTTAAATTATATTATTTTAATAAATCTTATTTTAGCTTTGTTAACGATGATTTAAATATTTCATAATATTTACTCTAAAAAATTTTATATTTGAAGTAAATTATAGAGCATTTATTTGGATTTAAAAAGATTTAATAATTAATATTAAATAATTTTATAAATTTTAATTATCTCAAAATTTTCTAAATTTAGATTGTTAGATTTATTATATCCTACCAATGGCAAATGCAATTGAAAATTAATAAGAAAAAATTAATTTATTATAGATGGCATGATGACATAAGCATATGGATGATAAATAAAATTTATTGCCAATCATATTTATTTTTTGGGATGTCTCAATTAAATATTTTAAAAATCAACATATCTCTAAACTAGCAAAGATGAAACTTTGTTTTTCTTTTTTCTTTTTTTCTTTTTAATTCTTTGATTAAAATATGGAGGAGGTAAATATGTGATAAAGACTAATTTATATCTTTAAGTGAGATTAAATGATATAATATGCTAGCAATAATTCAAATAATTAACCATGTATTAAGACTTAAATCATCAGTATAATTTCATTAAAAAAAGTGGTTCCATATAACACACTCAATTTAAAAAAAACTGCAAATAAAAGGCTGCATTATGGACATCTTATAATTATTGCTATATTTTTTTGTATCTGCATACATACAAAATTTATTGTAGTTATATATACAAACTTTGATATAAATTCACATGATCATATACCCAAATAGCTAGAATAAGTAAGAAATGTTAAATTGGTATGACATCCCAAACAACAATTGGATATTTATAATTAATGCAATGTTATAATCTATAATATAAACAGCTAGAATAAGTAAGAAATGTTAAATTGGTATGACATCCCAAACAACAATTGGATATTTATAATTAATGCAATGTTATAATCTATAATATAAACAATGATTACAACATCTATTTCATTAAAATTAAATTAAAAAAACTATTCATTATCAATATGATCATCATCATTATTGTCATTATTATTGTTGCGTGCTAGAAAACCAGAAGTAAAAGTTTTAGCTTGTAAATCCGACGCATTACGCGTATTTAAAGAGTGAACAATAAAATTCTAGAATTTATACGTGGAAAATCTCGAAAAGAGGGAAAAACCACGGGGCCTAGCCCAGCAAAAAGCTTCCACTATGTATCTGTTTCATAGATAAGATCTTCCATACGGGATTACGAATGTATATCGAAAGGAACAACAGCCTATGTGACAATGAATCGGGTAGGTAGTAGATGATGGTGAAGCGGGAGCAATCAGAGGAGAATAATAATCAGAATGAACAATCACCGGTAGCATCAGATCCGAGAGATTGACTAAGGATCAACGGCGAGAAAGGCGCTGACGGCTGATTGACGACCGTCAGTGGCGACTATTTTGGAGGATCTTTAGAGCTCTATCCTCTCTCTTTCCCCTCATATGAGGAATGAGATTTATAGATGGAGAGTGGCGTCTCAGAATACATGCAACCACTCCTCCAATCGACTCATGATGATTCCCTCGATCATATGATGTATTTTGTGTATTTGAATGCTCAAATGAAGTCGAAATTATAAGATCTTTGGCTTGTTGAAACCGGCTCATCGAGATGCTTGATTTGACTATAAACACTCCATATTTGAGAGCTTTTTAGGAATTTAACTGATGTTTCATAGTTTCCAATGATATTTTAAGTGCTTGATCTACCCGACTGACAGCTTGCTTTGCATCAAGATTCGCTTTTGGAGGAATTTTCAGGGTCATATCAATTATTATTGTGATAACTGATTTGATAATAATTGAACCTAGTAAGACTTATATATTTGTTTAGTGTCCATTGATTTTGTTTGAGTTTCAAACTTAATTTTATGTTTAGTTTATTAATAGAATTTCATAATTTTGATTAGACATAATTTTAACACGTTGAAAATTTACCTTATTGTATTTAATTGATTTTTTTAAGATGTGTTTTATGTCAAATTCACAAATCATTTTCACCACATTCTAGAGCACTCTTGACTTTATTTTAAGCATATTCCTTACTATTTTATGAGCATCGTAAGTACAAAAATAAAAATTCCTTATTAGGATTGTCTTCTTAAAGAAAATTTTATATCATTGTAAAAGTGGTGTTTTTTTAACTGTTTTCACCATTGTGTTTTAGACATCATGTTTTAGTTATTGACTAAATTTTATAATTTTTGGAGTTACAAATTTCAAGATTTAAATAAGTTTATGTTAAAAATATTAATAAAAAGTAATATAGTTTAGATAATTATCAATATGCCCTTTAAAAAAAATTATATTTTCTTATAAAATATCCAAATCCACATCTCATTCTCACATTTTTTTTTCCATTTCCCAATCAAAGAGTATTTTAAAGAGAGAAAGGGAGAGGAAAGAGAAACTTGGATTTAGAAGTTGTAGAGCCTATTTTGTCCATTGGGTCAGTTGGAAAATTGTTCAGCTCTGGGTAGGCTAATGCTTACTACTTCATATTTCAATTTCATCGCTTGTGTGTATATTTTTAACATTTTGTTTGATTAAATTTTGTAAGAACTCAGACCTATGAAGATTTATGAACTTTTCATAGTATAACTTTTGATATGTTATAAAATGAACTATGCTGGACATTTTGACATAAAAAAAAAAGTTTTACTATTTATTTTATGTTGTATAGTATTGTGTATTTTTGTTAGTATATTGAGCCTAATAAAGATTACTATAAAATAATAAAATCTTCAAAATATTATTCTTGATATTGCATATAAATAATTTTATAAATTATGATTATTTATAACACACATAAATTTATCTGTAATTTTCACCATTAGTTATACGCATTGACATTAACCTTTTTTTGTAATATGTTTGATGATGTATTTATCTACTAAAAATGATAATATTCAATCATTAAGTATCAAAATATATATGCAAAAAGAGTGAGGAAGTACAGGTCGCTGGATGATTATATGTTATGTGCATTCAAGTGGAGTTATAAAGACCCGTGCACCGATAAAACTATACATCTGTGCGTTTTATATGCCTGAACAGATGTGAACAAATAATGGTATAAGTGAATATGAAGATTTAAGGGGATGAGAAAAAAATATGAACAAGTGGAGATATAAAGTGTGAAATAAAAAATATGAAATAGTCTAAATAAATAATGAATTATTATTTCATATTTTCTTATTTTATTTCTGACATCTTGTTGCTCACACTATTGTTTGATGTATGCTTACGATAAATATTAGCTTTTATAAAATGATAGACACAACATGAGACTTATTAAAATGTTATTTTAATTAATTTAAGGTATATTTAATTATTTATAAAATAGTATTTTTTTTTTTTTGACAAATATCTATTTTTTTTCTATTTTGTGTATTCAAAACTATAGTAGATTTTGAGTAGCCTACTAAGCTGTGGTTGCTCACTCTTGTTGTATTCACATGTGTTGTTTCAGGAAAGAGTAAGACTCAAGTTGAGTAGAGGTTTTTGGTTACTATTAAGAGCCTGAGTTTAGGTATGTTACTAGTTTAGATATACTCTTTTGATAATCATGATAATATACATATTTAGTTGGTAAAAGAATCATACTACAATTTCTTATTTTGATGTGTAGTTATGACACAATATGATATGACTTTTTCCTAAGAGACTAGATCATGTAGGGCATGTTTAATGACTTAAATCTAATGCAAAATTTTCATATATTTTTATTTTTCATTTTGGACAATCAATTTGACACAAGCTTTAGGATTTTTATGCCTAATGTATGAGAAATTAGATTATGGGCCAAAATCAATAAAATGGGAGGTGTGTTTTCACCATGTCTCTCAAAAGTCAAGTCAAATTCTCTGGCACGGGTGGAAGCCCTCCAAATCAAGAATGAAGCAATATGTTTTTATGCATGATGTTAGGAAAGAAAAGACAACATCCAGCTAAGGGGTTGCTAATTTTTTTATCTTGATTTGTACCCTGAGCATTAGGTGAGGTTATGATTATTTGTTTTAAATTTTGAGTTGTTTAATTTGGTAGAAGATTTATTTTTTCCTAAGAGCATAATCGTCATCCAGACCATACATCAAAGCAAGGAAGAAACTAGGAAAATATGTCATTCCTAATGCACAGGCTAAACAAACATCTAACATTTTATAAAGCTAGCGCAAAAGAATAAAAGGCCAAGTGTGTTTGGGAACCACCGCACAAACCCGAAAACAAATTGGGTAGCCGAGCTCTATCCTTATACAACCCAGATTACAAATGAATTAATTACAATTAAGCAAAAAATTCATATTATGGGGGTCTTCATTCTTCATTTCTTCATTCTTCTTTTCTTCTTTCTTCTTTATTCTTTTGGTTTCTTCTTTTGGATGGTTGGAATCTGTATACTCCAAAGGCTTCACATGGTACATAAGATATGATCTTATAGCTAATGCTCATCCTAATCTCCTATAACAATCATCTCAAAATTCTAATTACAAAAGTACATGAAAAAGGAAAAAGTTAATCTAACTAAAACCTGCAAAATATAGATTAGCTAAACAAATCACACATTCCCAAGCATATATATAAATAAATTGGACTTAGCACCCCACACATGGGTAACCAAGTCCACCCGACCTATTTTGGATTATGCTTAGGGGTATAAGTAACCTGCACAACAAAAACAGTTATATTTTTATTACAGCGCCCCTTAAGCACAAGCCCCTACAGAAGATAATGATTAAATTAAATCATCCTACCATTTATTCTACGCACATACACCCTAACATCCAGACTAAAATATCACATCACAAAATAAAAGCAAATATCAAATAATGCACTGCCCTAACATAAAATTAGAAGTGGTGACTTAGGTTAATGTGTCTGTTTTAAAAGATTTATGTGGTATGCTTAGCTAGGCTTTAAGGTTTAGATTTTCTAAGTATGAGAATGTTCAACTTAGAAGATGATTTCAATTTAAGTTGATTTGGGTTAATTTTATTTGATGATTTGATTTGGTTTGAATGAACCTACTTAATTACTAAGTGTTGTAAAGAGAGGAAAAGAGAATATAACTTTTGTTTCCTCCCTACCTTAAGTGATTTCTAAGGTAGATTCATTAATGATTTTTTTTGTTTAGTAAATTTTTTTATGTGTTTTAATTAATCTTAAATTTAGATTTTCTCTAAACAAATCTATTCAAAAAGAAAGATATTTTAAGATTAACTAAAGTGAATTACTATCATAAAACATATAATATTTTATTTTTTTCTCACATGTGTATCATACACATGAATAAATCCTAAGCATATCTACACATATGATGCAAGTATTTAGAACACCTTAATAATGAATGCTAAGAGAGGTTGCTTAAGAAAATTTGGAATGTTTCATGTATGCATGATTTTGTTAAGTAGAAGAAAGTGATTCTTTTATCCATTTTTCATATACACATTTATAAGTATAAAATACATAAATGACTACAGCGCCATTGTTAGCACCAGGGGAGTAAGGTACAAGACCTACTTATGACTACTTAAAGCCTCACAACCTCGAGGTTGTCTAGACTAATATACCACTTTTCTTAAATACATGTGCATGTACAAAAAGAAATGCATAGAAAGAGAATGCTAAGAGAGGTTTCTTAAAAAAATTTGGAATGTTTCATGCATGCATGATTTTGTTAAGTAGAAGAGAGTGATTCTTTTATCCATTTTTCATATGCACATTTACAAGCACAAAAGACATAAGTGATTGCGACGTCATTGTTAGCACCAGGGGTCTAAGATACATGACCTACTTAGGGATACTTAAAGTATCATAACCTCAGAGTTGTTCGGACTAATATACCACTTTTCTTAAATACATGTGCATGTATAAAAAGAAATGCATGAAAAGAGAATCATGCAAAAAATTTTATGTTTGTTTGTTTGATTTGGTTGTTTATTTTATATATGTGATATGGAATTCCTTCTCGAGTCATGACATAGGAGTATATGAGAATGGATTTCAAACAAGTGTTATGTCCTTTTAAAATGGACTATACACTTTGCAAATCTTATGCAATCCTATGTTAAGAAAGAGACAAAAAATCACATAACACATTTTATACTATTCACATGCAAGCTCATAAGTACTTATAGATAGCATACTTTTCATTTGTAATATTTGATTTATAAGTTTTGAAAATAGTTTTGGATTTAGTAGTAATAATAGCCATTCATATTTTACTTTAGCCAAAACATACAATTTGACATAAAAGAATTATTTCATTTTTTTTATTTGATTTTTCAAAAGACATGAATGCATGATTTTTATATGACATACATATTTAACATGTTAGAAAAGAACTAAAGTGATGCAAGCATGTAATTTCATTCACGCTAATTAAATCATAAAAACAATCCTATGGAATAAGATTGTTTAAAGTAAATCAAAGTTGGTTTAAAGAGACTTTCATTTTGTTTTGAGTTTTATTTGAATTAAGAAAGTGTGAAAAGATTTGCTAGTCCTAACCCATTCCTATAGGTGTGTATTATTTTAGTTTAATTTTTAGGTGATTAGATCAATTTTATGCTTTAGTTAGGTTAAGGTGTAAATTAAGTTCATTAATTACCCTTTACCTATACCACCTTAACATATTTAATCAAATAATTATGAGCCAATGTATGACATAAAATCACAAAGAATTTAAATCAGCAATGCATGATAGGAAATAAAGGTACCTAATGCAATTGGCTCATAATTAATAATTAATTAAGCTAAAGGGTTTAATTTAAGTAATTTCATAACTCTTTCCACACATGTGGGTTAGGTATGATTTCCTTAAGCTACTTAGGTTATTGAACACTTAAGTATCTACCCAAGAAGGATTGATTAAATTTTTAGATTAATTTTAGTTTTAAGAATTTAATTGGATTAATTAAGTAGATCATTAGTGGATTAACCCTTAATTAGATTTGGATTAAGGAAGAAAGGGGATTTAGGGAATAGCTTAAGAAAAATATTCCAAAATCATTCCATAAATCTACTAATCACTTAAATAATGTTTAATTATTTTAATCAACTGTTCACATGCTTAATTAATCTTAATTACATTAAGATAGTGATTAGGAGTTCATTAATAAATTTCCCTAATTAAATCATTAATAGATTCCAAGAAAATTAAGGGAGGCAGAAGTCATCCCACTAAACATGCTTGAGAAGTTTGGAATTAATTAATAAAGTCATTAGGGAGTAATTAGGGTTATTAAATTTTCAAATAAACCCTAATTAAGGAAAATCTATTATTTAAATTTAATTAAAAATAATTTTATTGGATTCTCCTGTGAATTATCTTTAAAATGAATTTAAGTTTGTATTTTTTAAATTTGTCTACAATTAGTTATGGATTTAAGAAGTTTCAATTGATTTAAGTGATTTTTAGTTAATTTATTTTATTAAAATAAATCATTTCAAACTCAAAATTTAATATGTTTTAATCCAAAGGTCTTATTGACTTAAATTTTTATGATAGGTGTATTTTAACTTTAATTATAACCTCTGAAAAGTTCAACTTAATCTGACATGTATTTTTGATTTAATTAATGAAATTTAATTTTTATTAAAACTCAAATTAAGGTCAAATTATTTAGTAAAATTTGGGGATTTTAGTTTGTTGGATTCCTCTCAGAAAGACAAATCCAACAAGCCATTGTTTGCAATTTTTTGTTAAGTAGTTTATTTTCTATGAATTTTTGAAGTTTCAGGTGATTTAAATAATTTTTTAAATAAAAAAATCTGAATTTCATACTTAGCATAGTCAACACCGCTACGGCGATGTGCACCGCGTGATTAGAGACGATCTTTGTGTAGCACCGCGCAGCCGCGATTGGCCGGTGCGTGTCGAGATGAGCTAGAAAATGCTCCAGCTCATCGAGAGCGATGCGCGATTTGCTCTAGATCGTCTGATCTGCCTGATTGTAGATCGAACAATCTAGATCAGATCGCGCTATCCAGAGGCCAGGACGTGCGATCAGAGCATGATCTTAGTTGTCTGATCGCGTGAACTGCGGGATCGGACGGTCCATCCCATATCAGCGAAGTCCCGGATCAGCGCGATCATCTCTCGCGAATCGCGGGATCGCATCTACCGCTATCCGACGACTTTGAACAATAAAAATAGGGGTATTTTTGGGAAAAATGAGAAATTTTAAGTGAAAATTTGTCCAAATGGACTCTTTTTCGCGTTGATTCGCACCAAAAAAATTTTATTTTCTAATTGTACTAATTTAAAGTAAATATGCGAGATTATTTAGGATAAATTCCTAAAAATAGAGTGAAAACTATCACAAATAGAGGATTTTAAGGCCGGCTACAGTTTTTTTTTAAAGTTACCTCACCGAGGATGACTTTCGATGGTGGTGATGACTCGAGCATGCTATTGAGTGAGGGAAGAGACCTTGGAATGAGCTTGGATCTTCGCCTTCACGTTGTAACGAAGTTCCACCGATAATTGTCATTTCCTCACCGAAATCCACTTAATTTTGGAGTATTTCTCTCTAAAATGAAGTGAGGGTGATTGCCAATGTGTTTAGGAGCTATAGGGGAAGGAGAATGAAGGAAATGGATGATTGCTTTAACCTCTAATCCCTTAGAATGAAAAGTGAATGAAAATCTCATTTGTTTTGAAATTTTGGCTTCAAACTCATGGTAGTTGGGAATGGAAAAGAATCATCCTAGGTGGCTCACTTTGGTTGGCTAAGGCATGGAAAGTGACTGTCATGAAGGACAAATGGGTGTCCTAGCCAAGGGGAGGTGAGAGTCCTTCATGCCAAGTATTACAATGGGAGAGGTGAGGTGATTTCACCTTCCCATGAGTCATGGCTATCCCAACCACTCATTGGGTCAAAAAATCAATGTCGTTGGTACCTATGTGGACCAATGGATGAGTGTCAAGTGGCCAAGGAAGAGAAATGACCGCTTGGGCAAGTGTCTTTTCTCATGGGATGCCCTTGACCTAAGAGCAAAATGGTAATTTGACATTGAATTTGATTTGAGCAGATTTAAAATGAGTCAAAAGTAAGTTGAACCAAATTTCATGTCATTTGAAGTTTATTTGGTTTAATTTGGGTCAATTTGATCTATTTGGGTCAAATTGGGTCAAAATGGGTTAGGTTGACCAATTGGCCAAATTAGGTCAAACCAAGAGTTTGGTCAAGTTCAAATGACCATTTGGGTTGTATTGGTTTTAATCAATTTGGTCTAATTTGGATTTTGACCAATTTGATCATTTAGGTCAATTTGGGCTAAGTTGACCAATTTGACCCAATTAACCAAATTGGCTTGAATCACAATTTGTTTTGGGTTATGTTGATCATTTGGAATATGTTGCAAGCTTTGGTTTCAATCAATTTTAGTTTAGTTTGATTTTAACTTGATTTGACCTTTTAGATCAAGTTGGGTTCATATGGATTAAAGGGTTGACTTGGTCAACATGCTAGGTTGACTTAGTTTGACCCAATTCATGATAATTGATTAACTTATGATGATCAACAAATATGACGTGAAGTTTGGATTGACTTAACTCACTTTGATTTGTATTGAATTGGATTTTGGTTCATGTAAGTCAAATTGGTCACTTTGAGTCAAGTGAGCCAATTGGGTTTAGTTTACTTGATCAAAGCTTGATTCAAGTTTAGTTGAACTCACATATGAACTTATGATTGAAATAAAATCCATTTTCAAGTGATTTGGAGTCAAATGGGTATTGATTCATTTGACAATTTCAAGTCAAAAGGGTAAATATTTGGGTTAGCTTGATTTTGATTTGGTGATTGAAGTTTATGTTTATATTTGGATTCATGATTGAAAGATTGATTGAATCATGGAGAAAATCCAAAGGTTTATATTGATTTAAATTTGATTTGACTAAGTTCAAGAATTTAACTTGAAAGGCTTTAGTTGAATTTTGGTTGAATTTGAGTTTGAGTTTTGAATTTAGTTTTGGATATTTGAATTTATATTTCATTTATATTTGTAAATATAAATGAGAATATAAATGAGTTATGAGAAAATTTCTTGAATTTGAATTTATTTGGATTTGATTTGAACTAAGTCCATAAGATAGAATCAAAGGACTTAGGAAATATTTTTGGAATTTGAATTTGGTTATGGATTTCAATTATTTGGAATTGATTCATGATTTGAGAAAATCCATTGAAATGGGTTCAAGGTTTGATTTGAAGTTGAAGTTTATATGAGTTTGGAGTTTGTCTTGAAAGACGGAAGTGAGGATTTGGTTCAGGCTATAGGGTTGGCAAATTTTCTTAACACCCCTAAGGCATGACCTATTCATATGGCCAACTCTTCTAAGTCTATAGGGTTAGGTTAAGTCCCCACTAATCACTAGATGTGTCTTAAGATTAAGGAACTCTTAGAGTCTAAGAGAAGTTCTATGTCTAAGATGGAGGAGTTAAGAGCTCATTCCAAAAATGAGGTCAACAAATGTATACACCCCTTAATCTAAATCAAATTATCTATAGCTGCATGACACATTTATCTCAAGAAAAGCTACGAGAATAAATAAAATCTTAAACGAGTACATAGATTGAATGAACAATAAACTAAAATTGAACGGGAAGAAATTAAAAAAATAGATCTAAGGAAAGACAAAATAAATCTTCTTCAATGGTGGCGAGTTTTCTAGCAATTTTTTATTAAAATAAATTCTTTGAAATTATAAAAAAATTAAAATAAAATCCCTACTAGTTATCATAATGATTTATATGATTATTATTATTATTATTATTATTTTGATAATAGATCCATTGATATGAGTGCATTATTTTATTTTAAGAAAAATATTGAGGCATGATCTCACAATCTCTCAATATTGCTTGCAAGGATGCCATATAAAAGCTAATATGGGTCATATTGGTAACACAACGGGATGTAGCCCCCATTGGATGAGTGTTGTGGTTTGGGATTGATTTCTTTCATTGGAATAGTTGATAAGTGGCAAAAGCCCTCAATAATGACTTCTTTAAACAACCTTACAATGAAGGGTAAGGCCATAATAAAAATTTAGGAGTTGTTATTTCCATTCATTTCATATGGTCATCTCCTAACATTGTTTCACTTTTCTCATTGTTTTAGTTTAAATGTGAAAATATTATAATAAATATTTTATAGTTATTATAAAAAAAACTAAAAGAAACACTAATAAAAATTTTAAGCTCTTCAAAACAACACAAAAATTGAAAGCGATGAAAGATTATATCAACACATGCTCATGTATAATAATTGTAAGTACAAAATTAAAAAAATAAAATAAAATAAATATATTTTTATATGCTTTTTTACTTTTTGAGATCGTGTCGAGATGTACCAGTTAATTAAATACACAATATATATATTTAAAAGGAATTATTTTTCTTCAATTTCATAAATACGTAGCCACTATTATCATCAAAATATCATAAAGTGTGTTTAAGGACTAAGTCTCTTTCTAAATAAATAACAACCTTGCTATCTTGCATAAACATATGACTTGCCAACATGAATTTAAAGTCGTAGGAGGAGTTAGTTGGCAGCCACTCTCAGGCGGTTGTAAGTCCAAGCAGTCGGGTGATTTATCCTCTCTTATGAAGGTAAACTATATGCCCATTTTTGTCTTAGGTTTAGGTTGTGCCTTGACCCTCATCAAAGCTCCATAGATTTAGGTTCCGAGGTTGTCATTTCCCTTCAGGGCCGTGAGTATAAATCCTCATCTCTTAGGTATTTTTGATGATCTTGTATCATGGAATTATAAGCTCTAACTTTCTAATAAAAATTTAACTCAAATAAATAAACTCAATTTCAAAAATGTAAAGCTCAATCATAAGGTAGTTTGGGGTGCTTACTAGGCTTCCTAGTATCCTAAGCATCCCCTACTTATCTTCATTTAGCTTCCATAAGAAATGTCTCCTCTTGATCGATCTCATTTGACTTTCTAAAAATAAATCAATCAATTGATAATCCTACCTTTCGAAATCTTTGGAGACAATGCTCATTTACTTTAATCGAGAGTATTTCTAAGAAATTATGTTCCTTAAGATGTAATTAACTATAGGGGCTTTGCCTTGTAGGAAACTTAACGAACTCGGTTTAAAATAAACTATGTTTTACTTTTTCAAGTAAAGCAGGGGAAGAATCTTTGGTACATTCTGAAGACCCATAGTCCTTAAGAGTCTTTATTAAGGTGATTAGGTCCATGGTAGGGTGGTGACTTCTATCTTTCGAGATAGTACACATTCCCTCAATGTCATACCCGATCATCCTAATAAGAATATCTGCAGATCTATGTGGTGTCCCGACAAGGCATATATTTCTGTTTTTCATTTATCCTCTTTAAAAGGATAGATGAATGCGTAAATATTTTCACCACAACATCTTAAGGATTTTTTTATTTAACATTTATTTTGTAAATAACTTTTATAAATATAATTTATTTTATTATTCTAAATATGTATTCTTTGTTTATTTTGTTTTTTATTTTTATTTTTTATATTATTTTAATATGATTTTTCTTATATACATTAGCAAAAAATTTTGAGAGTTAATATTTGGTATGTATTTTGTTATATTTTTAAAAAATAATGCAAATTTCTATTATTATTTTTGCTAGAATATTCAATAAAAAATTTTTTGATAAAAAAATATAAAAAATCCATCAAAAATTTTTTAGATGTTTTTTGTACACTCAATAGTATTTTTAGTGTGGATTTTATCAATGAAAAAATTCATAAAAAATTATCAAAAAAATCTAATTAGGATAAAATTTTGGATATTTTTCAAATAGATGTTTTTATAGTTTTCTATACTGTCTCTTAGGCATCCCTTACATTAGTTGTCTCATGTGATGACTAGTAAACGAATCCTTGCAATGGCAAAAAAAAAGTGAGTGTTAGTATAATTTATCAAACAAATGAGTGATCATGAGTAAATAAATCATACCTCAAATCACCCCTTAACATCTCCTTAATAGTAGGGAATTATGTTGGACATAGATGAGTGAACTCATCCTTTAAGTCTTTAACTAGAGGCCTTGCCACTATATGACTAATGAAACTACAATAGAGTGTAAAGTAACACAATTAATAAATGAAATAATTACTTCCACATTGCTTGCATGGTATATATTAAATATGTAAAGCATTTATATTTATAATCATAAATTTAAGAATTGAAATTGTAAATTGAAAAGAAAGACTTATCTCTTATATACAATTTCACTAATATATGGCCATTGTTAAGGCTCACTCCCATTATCCCTCTCCAAAGAACTATTGTCACAATAGCTAGACGAAGGTACTCAGCCTTTTTTTTTTTATATGGAAATCCACAACCACCACCTCTACTTCTAAATATTTTTATTTAAACTAATTAGCAAAATTACACCAATAATAAAGTAAATATAGAGACAAAATATTAAATTAATATTGAGAGATCTTTACTATCTTATGGAATGATAATCTATATGATGGAGCTTGTACTTCTTACAGAGGTTGAGGGTCTATACTCTTCACCTTCTAACCATGCAAATGTGGGGTTCCCTTCGCTTGCTCTTTGGAATCAAACTACTAATGCTTGTTACCTTCTCAAGTAGTTCTTAATGTATAAAAAAACCTTAGGATTATCAAGCTAAATTGATGAGGATATAAGCTTTATCGTGCTTGTTGTTTTTTTTTTTTTTTTTGATAAGCTAGGTTGATCTTTAGCCAAACTCTTAACTTGTACTATTTGTGAAAATATTATCTCTCTTTATCATGAGTTAATGGAAAGCAATGCTAAATTAAATTTCTTAAACATAAACAATCAAAGCAATCAAATCTAGGCCAAAGTAACAAATGCCCTCTCATATATATTATATCAACAAAATACCTTTAGAAAAGATTTTTAACATAATATATTATTAACAAATTATATATTATTGAAAACCTAAAACATAAATGTCTGAAATTTAATTTTATTCCAAAATTCATTTTAAAAATTTAAACACTTGAATGACCATGTGATAGCCGTATGATCAAACTAAGATGCATAACACAACAAATAAGGAGTTAGTAGAGAATTGTCAACCTTTAAGGCATCTTGTAAAGGTTGTCAATGATAGAGCTTGCCTAATGGACAAGGGAGTTAGTTCGTGAATGACAATAAGAAAGGTTGACAAAGAGGTGTATACACTAGACGAAGAATAAGAAGATGGATTAGAGGATTAATATAAAAAAAGGCTAGAGTGTGAGAGAAGATTCAAGATTTATCTTTCTAGTATTGAAAGATGAAGCTTGTGGAAGAGGTTATGGGAGAGGCTAAAGTTGAGCAAAACCATGAAATGAGAAATTAGGATTGGGGATAGAATAAATAAATATTTGAATAAATATATATTTTTGACCAACCCTGGCTATTAATTGCAAAACTTATCTCAAATAGTAAAAGAAAACCTATAATAAAAGTTATAAAGTTAATCTCATCTATAAAGCAAGTATGGATAAAAAACATTTATGTAGTTTGGCTTTTGTTGACCTACACCCATGTTTAATCCATCCACTTATAATTTTCAATTTTTTGTTCTTGTCATCAAAAGGATAGCTCCTTCATTCTTAAGTAAGCAAATAAGCCTCCTTAAAATCATCTAGTCTAAGGTTAAGAGCACTCTTTTCTTTGAGTACCTTATATAAGCTTTATCACATACTAAACTTCATTAAATCCCATTAAAGTTAGCTCAATTTTAAGAAAAAAAATAAATCAAATTAAAGCGTTTTAACACTTTGGAGGTAACTAAATGTTTGTATCCCATGTTCAAATAGAAGCTGCTTAAGTTTCTTCAACAAATGATTGCTAAATATACAATAAAATAGTAATCTAAAAAATACAAGAACTTAGTAGGTTAAATGAGAACATTTTATTAACCAATCAAGGATACTTAATAGTGTACACTTCAAAATCTCCTTCAAACATCTCGAATGATTTTGTTGTTTTAGCTTAAATTATAATTACCTCTCTTTGTAAAGAAGTTAGAAGGGTATTTATATCCAATGAGTCAAAGGGATAAAGGCTAAAGTACCCTCCATTTGCTCTTTACAAATATTAAACATTCATAAATCCAAACCAGTTGTTATTGTTATAACACTAAATGATTGTATGAACAAGCCATTATCGGATGTAAAATTAATTCAATTTTAATAAATTTGATTTTAGTCATATATATAATTGGTTGTTTGATGTATGATTGCAAATTAGGTAAGTTAGCATTCCCAGCTTAAAGGTGGCACCGATACATCACCCCAATGGCCATATGTCTTATGTATAGTTCCATTTAGTCATCAAGATAATCATATATACAATCCAAGATACGTAATATATTTCAATTTTTATGCACACACACACACACACACACACACACATACACACACACACACACACATATATATATATATATATATATATATATATATATATATATATATATATATATATATATATATATATATATATATATATTAGTGTGTGCGTATATTTGTACATATATTTTACATAAAACTAAAAAGTTTTTTTTTGCCAAATTTAGATATTGTATTCATCAATCATTAAGATTTTAAGTAAAAAAAAAATGAAAATGATTTACATGGAATGCTAAATGCATACACAACTAAGACTACATAGGATAGTCATTTTCACTCTAGTCTTCATGAATATTCTCTTGCGTTCATATCCAAGTTATAAATGTTCTATGTTGGTCTAGTGAAGATCATCATCAACATCATTTTTATATTAATTTAATAAAATATAAATCTTAAATTATTAAATAACATAAATTAAAGTTTATTGTTATCTACATATGCTTGAGTTTATGGGATTAATTAAAAAAATATAGCCAAAAGTAGAATTTTTTTATAGCAATCAAGACTAAGCCTAACAAAGGATAATTTAATTAACTTTTGTTGCTCATGTAGATAAGAGATTGAAGAGCATATCTTATTATCCATAAAAAAATGAGAAGCACATGTGTGCCAAACTTGCCCCCTTCAAGAAATATATATCTTTTACATAGGGTTTATCCATTAAAGTTAATATGATTAGAATGGCATGGCTAATATTAATGAGAAACTTATATGTGTAAGATTTTGTTTAACCATTATGACTTCTTCTAATCTTATTTAAATGAAGGGTGATTTTACAAATTTAAAAATATGGTCATTTTGTGTGGAATGCATAGAATATATGTTCAATGATAATTACCATTATAAGACACTCCTTCTGATTAATTTGTGTAGAACAAATATCTCTAACACATCTTTTGTCTTCGAAGCATGTGTGTGCCAAATATTCATATTGAGCTGGGCCTTAATTTATCTCTATTATCGAGAATTTTCTACCATGCAATAAATTATTTAAAATTGGGCAAACTATCATTCTTAAGATAATTCAACATCCACATGCATTGTAAAATAAATGACTATTTGATTAAATTATATTAAGTTGTTTCTTAAATATTATAAAATTATCATTATTTAATAAAATGATGTGAAATTATAGTTTTTGCAAGATTTAGGAATATACTGATATATCTAATACTTAAAGTTTGATATTCATATATAGAATACTTTTTTTATGTATGAATATATGTATCTCACCGTTAATGATACTGATGTTTTTGATGTGATATTAAAAATTTGTGGGTTATTTAGGTAAATATTAAAATTTATATATTAGATATATAAATATATAAAAATTATATGATATAAATATAAATATCCTTAATATTTATTGTGAAGTTGAATAAACAATTATGATATAGAAAAGAGTTTCATAAGTTTAAAAAAAATAAAAAAAATATAATAATTCTATTAAATGGAGCTTGTTTTTTTAACCAAACTTTTAAATATTATAAATTATTTTCATTATATAAAAAAACAAGTGATAAATAGCTAAATAAAACAATACCTTCCTATATTATACACAAGCAAAGTAACTCCTGTCAAGCCTTCGAGAGTCGAAGCTCGGCTACCGCTCAGATCTCTCTCACACTTGTCATAGGGAGATTAACCAAATCGCCGACCGTCGAATTGCGGCGGCCGCAGATTTGACCGGCGCCGCCCGGACACTTCGAAAAACTACCTGATCTAATCGATATCTCTCTTTAACGTGTTCACAAAGCTCGATTTCTTCTGTATTCCGTCGATTCACTACAAATTCTTCTCCGCTAACTTTGAAATCCATCCTAAGAAGTCTCTGATCCGCTCCAATCCCGCTTTCTTGGACGGGGTTGTTGATTGCTTACTCTGAATATGGTATTTTGGTGAGTGGAAGCTTTTAATCCTGTGTATTTTTTGTGATAGTACTGTTTTCTTCGGAGAATTTCTGTTTTTCTGGTTGTTTTTTTGCTGGATCTTGCTGGAGTGGGGCGGGAATTGGGGAGGATAGGTTGGGAGTATTTTCCCCAAATTTAACTCCAGTTTTTTTTGCAACGGAGAACGATGTATATTGTAGTGAATTCGAGAAAGGTTCTTAATTGGAGCTTTTAGTTTGGAAAGAAGGTTTCTTATGTGAAAGGGTTTGTGGCCCAATGGTTAGAAGAGAGAGTCATTTCTCCAAGGTCAGGGGATCGAGATTTATCGCTCACACCTCACAATTCCAAAAAAAACTGCTTGCTTGGATATGATGTGTCGAGTATTAGCATCTGGAAGTTTGACGGTAGGATATTTTATCAGCAAGGCCTGCTTTACCTGATTTAAAAAGAATAAAGAAGAAGTTTTCTGTCTGTATATAGATTCAAGAGCCTTCATTTTTCAAGGAAGTTGATGCAAATTTTTTAGTTGGTTTACTTTCTTCCGCAATTGCTGAATTTTTAGGCTTTGAGCTGGTCTAAGATTTAAAGTTAATTGTAGATAGATCAGCATTTGTTTGTGTTAATTGTGGAACCATTTCATAAAGTATTATTTACTCAAAATACTATCATATTGAGAACAAACTTTGATGCATTTATTTCTGATGTTTATAAAGAAATAGCCATGGGTAACATTTTTGGTATCATGGCTTCTTTTTTCAATTAATGTCATCTTAAAGGGCTGTTTCATAGAGGTAAGCTTCTTGAAATGAACATATTAGATCTCGATGAAGACTTCAATCTGTTGTTTTTGAAAAAAATTGTTTTCAGTAGACCATACTATGTTGTCTTTGTGTTTTTTTTATGTGAGAGCAAGTGACACTCTAGATGAATATAGTCAAACAACAAGAAATGATACATTGTGGAAGGATTTTATGGTGGATGCCGGAAGGACCTGTCAGCACGTCGATATATGTTATTTTGAAAGTATATTTGTGTTGACTTTTAATTTCCTTTCTGAGGGGAGTAGCTGATGCAGAACTAAATGACCTGTTTTCAACATTTAGTTAACTGCTGTAGTGAGAAGGCATGAATATAACATGTGATCTTCATCATGCATATCATTAATAATGATCATATTTTTTTTTTTTTGGAAAACCACTCTTCTCGTTAATACCCACCAAATAAATTCTTTTACTTTTCGATCATGTCTTTCAAGGTTAATAAAAACATTTAATTTTATTTTAACGGATATATATACTTTCTATGTATTTTCTTATGTTAAAATCATATCATAGTAGATAATACTTGCATAAAATGCAATTTATATTTCAACTTCCATGTGATTTTTCTTAGCCTTTGTTTATAGATAATACTGGCCTATTAAGAAATAAATGAAATGAGAAAATGAATATTATGAAGGGAACAATATTTTATGTTCACACATGTAAACTTGACTAGCATAATGCATATTATTATTAAACATTAATCATCTCCTTTAAAGTATTATTCAATAAGATTATCTCATTTATTATTATGCCTATTTTTATTTAGGAAATATTATTTTATAATAATTAGAAGTAATGTACTATTTTATTCTACATTTTATTTTATTTTTTATGTCTAGTTTGTAGTTAGCATATCATATTGATTTAATTTCATAAATAATTTAGTTTTATTTTAGAATTTTTTATTTTGTTAAGCTTTTAATTTTTCTAAATATTACTCTAGCTATTATTTATGATAGAGGGAAAGACAAAGTTGATCATGAGTAAGGATCAAGTTTTGAAGCAACTATTTTGTGTTTGATATATAAATTTGATATAAGATTGAAGGCACATGACATTGTATATATGATGAAAGTTTGTTGTTATGCAAAGGAACTTTGATATTTATTATAAGGTCTATAGTTAAATGAATGAAAATTTTTGGATGGCTTTTGCACAAATTATTGGATCTCTATGGTTTAGGAATTGTAAGATTTGATATGTTTGGATTGTTCAAGTGATTGAGTTTTCACTCACTTTATTTTGGGGGTTAGGATTGTAAAATGATTACTTGTGGTAGATTCAATCAGTTGAGTTATATCCATCTTTGTTATGTGTTGTATACAACTAAGAGAAGTCATTATGTGATAGGACAATTTTGACCTTTTTTTCTCTATGGGTTTCAAAGTATTTTTTTCTAATCAGTTTTTATTCTTTTAAAGATTTAATTTGATCCCTTTTTTTTTCAAAATTTAATCATTAAGTAATATATAATATAAACCTTAAACCTTGCTATTATGAATCTTTTGCAAAGCTGACATGCCATACTTTGTAATTTATTCATTTCGGTCTTCTAAATAACTTTTTTTTATTAATATTCTTATTTAATAACTAGGATTGTAATCAAGTCAAGTTGAGGCAAGCATATCATCTATCAGACTTGTCTTGGTCATACTATAAGATGCTCATATTGAACTTGAACTCAAACTGAGTTTTCACAATGAGTTCATGCCGGCTTGCACAGAATTATCGATGATTGAGCTTGGCTTGTATTTTGCCCACCTAAATTAATTGGATACACACTTGAAAATGTTAATAAACAAGTTTATAAACGAATAAGTATTAAATGAATTTCATTTGGTTATCATATTAGCAAATAGTTTTATAGGCTTAAATAAATAGGCAATTCAGTAAATTGGGAATTGGTGTTCAACTATTTGATGCTAATTAAACAAGATAATATGATTAAAAAAGAACTAAGGATTGAAAATGCATGTTAAAGTCCCAAGGGGCGTGCGTCATCTAAATAGTAGGATTAAAAAGAAAACATGAAGATTGCAATCTGTGAAAGGGTAATGGTGTGCTTGAGAAGATGTTTTGACAGCTATTATAACATATTGATTGTGGACAAGTTACAATGATGAATTTGTGCTCAGCTTCAATTTTCATTCAATTTTCAGCGTATTGGAGGAGATGGTCTTAGGGCTAAGACAATGTGCTTATAGATTGTAATCAAAGCTACACTTAGTACAACCATACTGAGAAGGAGAAGATGTGTTCACATCAAGGACCTCAAATTTTAGTATAATCTTAACAAAACATTCACATAGACGCACCTCTTGTGACCTAGGGAAATTAGAGTTGTCAAGATTGAAAGTGAAGGAACTATAGAATGCTATGTGAAACATGAAAATAAGAGTGAAAAATAATAACTTAGCATAATAAATGAATATATAGTATATTAGTTTTAAAAAAGTAACTAAGCAATCTTTTAAAAAAAAAAATTAGTTGAACAATATACGAGGCATCATCAAGCTTAATATTAAGTCTTTAATAGTTATTTATTGAATAACAAAGAAGTTGTTTGTGAATGTAAATAAATAACTTAGACTGTTCAAGCTTGATTTATTTAACCTCTAAGCTTATAAAAAATATTTAAGCTTATTCAGCTCCTAACTTGCAGGAGTATTAATTGACCAAAGTTCAAGTTATTTGTATAGTGCATTGATTTATAATCTTATCAAATTTTTTTTTCAAATATCAATTTTATCTTTCTTTGATGTTTTCTTCCTTAGAGTCATTATATGTTTCAATATTTGTTTTTGTTGTCAATAACTTTTTTATTGATAATATGATTTTATAAATAACTGTTTATTCTGATATTTATTTTTGAATTACCCCTCTTTGATTGCAGAAGTTAAATGTAGTTTTTCCAGCAAGGTCAATTGATTTTGACTTTAATTTTGATTTTGGGAGTTCGTCTGCAAGAATTCCTTATGGCTGGGTTAGAGGCTCTAAAGAAAAAACTACAGCCTTTATTTGATGCCGAGATTGGACCTTCCATGGGAATGTCAATGGATCCTTACGACTCATATATGGTAAGAATTTGATAAAATTTTGAGATAAAATGTCAAAGAATTTGAATATGTTGTTGCGGAATGGAAAGCCTTCTTAATCATTTGTTGAGCTAGATCTCATGCTTGTGAGTGTTTCCACTACATGATTCCAAATATGAGTAATATCAACTAGTAATTGGAAATGCCTGTAGTACGGATGCTTCTAATGGGATGAATCTATTTGTCTAAGATATTTTATTATGCATAATATTCGAGGAGGATAGCCACTTGGCATGCCAAATTAAATATGCAGAAAAAAGCAGCATTAGATATTCATATTTGATATGCTTGTTGACTGATAAATAAAAATATAGAAATAAATTTCACATGACGAAATGCGATACGGTAGATTATACAATTTATTAGCTTTTATATATTCTTGCTAACTTTGTGCATTTATTTGCTATCTAATATTCTTTTTAATGCATTTGCTTATGATATTTTTGCTTGCTTTGGATATTTACACTATCATACATACTTGGATTTGTATATGATTATTTATTTTATGTACAGTACTGTGTTCATGCCTTTCCACACACACTCATATGTAGATAATGTAATATATTTCAGTGCTATGTATTCTATTTTTTCAAGATTTTTTATATATTCCTATAATATTTGCATGATATCCTTATGTTGTATATCATTTACATGTTTCATAGTTTCAAATTCTATTGCATTACTGATCGAAGATTGGGATGAGCGTTCTTGTAATGTTTTGCAATACGGATGCTAGTGGTCTAAACTTAATGATAGGGAAATTCTTTTTAAGGTTAGAACAAGTAATACTTTCATGTGTATAAGAAAGCCTAAATATGAATTTGTATTGGAATTAATTTGGAAACATACTTGGTCACAGCCTGTAGGCGTGTTCTATGAAATGGGGTTTATCTATAACATGTTTATTAACAACATTGTGAATATTTTCGGGCGATACATCATTTGTTCATTGAATAAAATTATTCCCATGGCAGGTTGTGCTCATCAAAAGGGTGATGTCAAGGGCCACAATTCCTTGTTGCCATGTCTTCCTTTTTTATCTTTTTTTTTTTTGTTTTCTTAAAGAAAGATTCCAATTGATGATCTTTTTACCTGAAGGTTATTGTCAGGTGATATAACTGAAAGTGTGTCTGCCAAAAATTTGGGGCTCGAGCAGTATACTTCTTAGTTTCTAACCTAGAGGTCTTATTTACTCATCTCCATGAACATAATCGTGATGAATTTCTCTAAATCCAATGTTGATTTAATTTCTCTAATTGACCTTTTACTCATTTTATATATTTATCGACTTTAGTCTCTCCCAACATAAACATAGAAAGGATTTTTATCTTTAAAATAAAATTGAAGTGTGTTTATTTTTTCTTCTTTCACAACCATCTTACTCATATCCCTCCCTGTATGGATCCATCTCCAATGGTCCACTGTTTTTTAATGGATATTTACATACATATCATCAAAATCATCTTTATTTATAAAATTAATAATTATGTTTTTTTTTTTAACTATTGAACATGCTTGCCACAATCAAACTGTTGGGCATGTGACAAAGGCAAACAATACATATTGGGATTTTATGTGTCTTTGTTGTTTGAGTGAGAATTTAAAGAATGAAAATATAAGGGTTCTAGTTTTGTAAATTGTAAAGATTTGTGTTACATATAAAATTTCTCTTTTTAAAAATATTTTTTAGCCATTTATGATAGCAAACATTCAACACTTTTTCCAAATATCATAATAACTTAGTGTTCTTAATATGAACATGTGCATATCTAGTTTTTGTTATATTTTTAATGGGAAGAATTCTTTTAGTTCTTACAGTAAAAAATATTTTTTCTAATGTATTTTTTTAAATTTTAATGAAGGTATCAAATGAAGGAGCTGTCAATTTATTGAGCAAGTCTTGTGGAGTTTACAGCTTCTCTGAATATGGCTTGGAGAAGCGAACAAGTGGGATTTTTGATGACATTGACAACAGCGAACAAGCATATCGTTGTTCTTCCCGCGAGATGCATATTTTTGGAGCCATCGGATGTGGTTCAAGTAGTGTTGTTTACAAGGCCATTCATATAACAATTCACAGAATTTTAGCATTGAAGAAGATTAACGTCTTTGAAAAAGTGAGTCTCTCTGCTCCTTTTTGTAGCATTGCAATTTATTTTTAAGCTACTAAGGTATGAATACTTTCTAAAACTGTTGATACGAGTTGATGCCAGCGACACTTTGTTTATTTAATCATCTAACATAAACTATCACCATGAAAATCAAACTTAGACGAGTTAAAATGTTTTCTCCCAATTATCAGCATCCAATGCTTCAAATGAATAAGAAATGTCAGATATACATGTTCTTGGTAACCAATTTAACAGTGAGTGAGAGAAAATCATCATTCTTGATGTTGAACTTTCAAGTCCATATGCATTTCCTCAAGAATTTTGAAACCAGCCAGCCATATTCACATTTGAAGCATCTTCATGTCCTCCAGGATCAGTCTATCCCCTTAGACACATGGGAGTTAGTTTTGAACATTTTTTTGTTTCATATTTTTAACTGCCTTTAACCTTCCTGCATGATTAGCTGTAGGGTAGCTCAGATTGGTATTTTTTCCCTCTATGTGGTAAGAGTATAAGATTTGAAAGCGTGAGCTTTAGCTTCCAAGCCAATCCATATACTGTATGAGCTTATTCAACAAAAACAAGCTTGCAGGTGAGCTTGTTAAACTATGCTATGTAGGTATTTTGTGTGCCAGTATTGAATGGCTTAAATTATTTTCATGTCTAATATTTCTATTGCTATTAGAGTTTTCGACCTGTAATTTAGTTCAATGAAGTGCTTTTCATTAATGTATTTCATATGAAGGATCAACATTCCATATATATTCTTTTAATATTAATTATAGAGATACTTAATATGGTATTCAAAGTGAGGTATATTGGTGTATGCCTTTTGTGGATGATATTATTTAATGATTAAGGCCTCTACTGAAATAAGTGAAAGAATCAGAATAATGATGGAGTTGTTTGGAAGATAGAAGACTTTAGATTAGTAGAATAAAAATTGACTATATGATATACCATGATTTCATATTAGTGACTATTAAATGATACTGCTAAAGGAATAGTTGATAACAAGGTGTGATTGGTTTATGCATCTATCTATTATAATTAGAGAATGAAGATATAAATTCTATTGTTAACTTTAAATTGTTAAAAAGGAGAACTGCATCGGTATATCATGTGATGAGAAACACAATATAGACTTACATGATAAGTTTTTTTAAATTGCAAATAGAACTGCTAATACTGCATGAATTTGAGTATTAAGTTGTTAAAAGTTCATTGATATTCATTTTGAGAATGATAGTAAGGATAGTATTAAGATGGTTGTTTGACAAAGATAAGAGTAATTTAAGATGCTTATATTAGAGGGACTATCAGAAGAGCATCTAAAGATAAAATAATGGAAACTAGACTTGTATGATACAATCATGTACAATGAAGGTGCTGCAGATGATGATATTCTTCTACAAAGATATTGTTATCATTTTTGCAAAATTACTCGATAACTTCATTTCTCTAATTGTCTCATTAATCGATAAAGGGTTTTTTGTTTGCTTTAATTTTTTTTATTCTCATAGACACATCCTTATATCTCCCTCGCATTTCTTGGATCCCTTGTTCATCAATCATGCAATGAAACACTAATATGAAATGAAGGTTTATCTTTTGTTGCCTATTCTTTCAACCACTCATCACTCTATTCTCATTGAAAAAATAAAAAATGTTTGGCAGGTGAAGACCTAAATCTAAGTATAGGAAAAATGCAAAATGGGGGCTAATTGCATTCTGAAATTTGTTAAAAGAAGTGTTTGATGCATAAAATTTTAACTATCCTATTTTTAGATTTTGGGCTATATGTGATTATAAATAGAGATTTTTGAGATGTGTTAAATTAGATTTTAATAATAGTTTCTTTGAGTTTCTATTTTTTCGTTATCTTGAGTAGTGGTTGAATGTGGATATTTCTAGTGTAGTGTTAGTGACTATTAAATAGGGAGATGCCGTCTCCTTGTAGTGAGGCTTGGACTAACAATTTGATAACTTTTTTCTTGATTTTTTTTTTCTATGTTCTAGTTATTTGTATGTCCTTGTGATTGGATTTGGTTGGAGATCATACAATTTGGATGTCTGATTACATTGCAATTTTTTATTATGTGAGTTTCATTGTTTTTATATATATATATATATATTTTTTTTTGATAAAATTCTATTAATCATCATATCATTATTTTAGGCAAAATTTATGTATTTTCTAGCTTTCATCAATAGCAATTATTTTTTTCAATATATTAGAAATTTGTGGTATGCAACCTTAACTTTGTGTATGATTTTGTACATCTTATCCTTGATGTATTCATTTATATTAGGAAACTATAGACCTTAAGGTGATCTATATCACAGTTAGTATTGAAGCTTAAGATTACATTTTTATATTATCTAGAAGTAGAACCTAATGATTGAGTCAATTAATAAAAATGATAGAACAATGCAAACTAAACAAGATCAAATATGTTAAGGTTATAAATAACTACAATGTGACTCATAAAATTCAAAAGTATATTATTACAACTCGATGGGAGATGTACTCTTTGAAACTTTTTAAATTGGATCAATAATTTAAATCTCTTCGACATTCAAATATGTATGATTCCGAAAGGTTGAACTTGCTAATAAAAATTAGCGGGATATGCTCCATATTATTGAATAAGTGTTTTTGTTAAATTTATATGAGTTTATACAAGAGATAAACCTAAATCTAATGTTTATGATTAAAGAGCTATTTGATATGAAGTAATTTGAGTGTAGTGTAAAGAGGAGTACAAGGATTTTAAAAGTTTAATTGTTTTGTTGGATAAAAACCAAATCTAATGTAATTGTTGATGTACTTTAAATTTATCTAGTAGTTTATCTTTTGTGAATTCAGAAATCGCCCTATTCAAACGATTTTAGGATAGACTATATCACCTATCCCACCTATAGTTGCTACTCGTTGTCCGTCCACATGTCAGCCATTTACTATCATCACTGACAGTCATAGCTACTGCCACTACCGCTACCACCCATTGGCTGCCAACCCCACCAGCTGTTGGTTGCCACCCACTTCCCCATGCAAGTCACTATCGTCATCCCCTGATGCCCTAGAAATTTTTTTTTTTGAAAAAATAAAAAAATTACAACGATCCATATACAAAAAATTAATTTTATGAATTTATTTTATAACTAGTCAAACACCACAAAATATTTCAAATATAATGAATTGATTTTGCATTGCATTTGGAGTGCGTTGAAATTTTAAATACTTACAACTAAATGACCAATGATAAAATATAGAAACTAACGTCATTGATCAATTTAAGAATTATAAACCATATTATTTTGGTGTGTTTGACAATTATGTAATGTTTAAGGACTTATAGTTAATTATTTTGTCTTTAGATAATTGTATTATTATCATATGTTTTATCAAATGTATTAAGAGAAAAACTAAGTATGAATTAAGCTACAATTCACTAAAAACACTACTTAAAATGTTATAGAGAGCTTTGGATATTGAGGATTTTTATAAATTCTTAATTACACAAGTGCTTAATATTCCAAATGAAAAATCATAAGAATCTTTTATAAAGTTTATCAAATTTATACTGATATAAGAATTCAGCATGGTTGTGTTTGGTCCAATTGAAAAAATTATAATTCAATTGAGAAGCCATATAATGCAACTCTTGTTCAAATATCTACCAATTTTATTGTTAAGTCTGCGAATCAAACTTACATCGATTTTGCTTTTGTTATTGATTTTCTGATTAAAAAAGTCATAAAAAGAGCCTTTGGTAGAAGTGAAGTTACGTCAATATATCTAATAATTTGTTAATGATAATTACTATAAATAAAACTAAAAATAGAAATTCATTTATATTGCCAAATCTAAAAGTATGCACATCATCACAAGTATTATCAAAGTGTTTTTTGTAGGTTTCTTTAAACAGATTGTCTATCCATATATGCATATCATATTTTGTGGTTTATTTTAATAAATTTTCTTTATTATCTTATCTTCTAGGAATAAGTATGATGTCTTGATTAGTACCTATTAGCAATCAATATATTATCATTTATGTAAAATTTTGTGTATTTTTTAATTTTCATCAAAAGAAATCATGTACTTATTTTTGTTAGTGGTATGCAAACTAGAAGCTTTTTAATTACTTTAGAAACTCCAGACTTCAAGACATCTTACATCATTTTTTTCTTGGTGATTTATATAAATTGTGAATGGAAAGTCTAAAGGATGAAGATTTGGATTGGAACATATATGTTATTCCTTTCAATGTCAATACTCATTGATTAGCATCAATCAATTTTGCAGCCTTGAAATGGTGGAGGAAAAATTGAAACAAATTAATTCAATTTCATAAACAGCTAGCTAATCTGGACAGAGCACCAAATTGTACATTTTAATAAGCATATTTGGAACTTGTATTAACATAAACAATATACAAGGACACCCCAACTCTACTGCCACTATATTTTCCCCCATGGCCCCATACATGTGTGACATGTGTAAGAATATTATAATAAATTATCTTTATAAATACCCAGCAGATATCTTAAGAAGAAACAACTGTTGTATGCTCATTTCATAGAAGTAGATTTTCTTTTGATATTTTTTTTCCTTTGTCTTTAAAGGAGAAAAGGCAACAGCTTCTTAATGAGGTAAAGACACTGTGTGAGGCAGCTTGCTTTCAAGGACTCGTTGAATTTCATGGGGCATTTTATACCCCTGAATCTGGGCAGATAAGCATCGCACTCGAATATGTGGATGGAGGTTCACTTGCAGATGTTCTGTTGTTAAAAAAGTCTATACCTGAGCCAATTCTTTCGCACATAGTTCATAAATTGTTGCTGGTAAGGATATCCTGCTTGTTTCTAATATTTTGATTTATGTATTTTTTTTCTTCATTTGGACTGAGTAATAGTAACATATGAAGGCACTGGGATATTTACATGGAGAAAGGCGTTTGGTTCACAGAGACATAAAACCGGCAAACTTGCTGATAAATCTCAAAGGCGAGACTAAGATTTCTGATTTTGGTATAAGTGCAGCATTAAACAACTCAATTGCCATGGTTTGTTTTCTATTTTTCTGAATTTCAGATATCATGTAGATTTTTTTTTTATGTTTATGTGTATTATATAAATGCTGCTTATTCGTTAAGTAAAAATCTTCTCCCTAGAAGATGGAATGAGTTTCTGTTTCTTACCTTGTTAAATGATTATTCCAGTGCGAAACTTTTGTCGGAACAGTCACATACATGTCACCAGAGAGAATCCAAAATGAGAGTTATTCATATGCTGCTGATATCTGGAGCTTTGGTGTTACCATGTTTGAATGTGCTACTGGCAAATTTCCATATTCAGTAACTGAAGGAGCTGCCAATCTGATGTTACAAGTAAGGCAATATGATATTACATGTACTTATGTAGGGTGGTAATTTGCCAATTTTTGGGAGTTCCTTCCCTTAAGGGCAATTATGAAACTCCATAACATGATTATATACTCTTGCGACATTATTCTTCATTATAGAAGGATTGTGTTGTGCATTTATCATTGCATTAAAGAAAATCAATTATTTGCAAACTGATGGTATGGGTCGTAATTTATTAAGAAACCTATAAATTTTGTACGTCAGATTTGGTATGAATAAGAGCATTGTAACTGCAACCCTTTAAAGAGTTTTTACTAAGTCGCTGCCTTGTTTTTCAACTTGCATTCTATATGTGCTTATCAGCATATTGCTTTTCATGTTGTAGTATGCCTGTGATCCACATCCATGCATGTCCTTCAAAAAGCACATTATTTTAATCGATTTTTATAGCTTCTAAACCCGCTGCATTGCACCTGTTACTGCATACTGAACTGATGCTACAGAAAATTGTTCTCTCGTCGAACAATTGATTTGGTGAAGATATTTAGCTTCAAGCTATCCATATGATAATATAATAGTAACTGTGCTTGTTTTGCCGTTTATGTATTTTTGTTTTGATATAAGATTTCATGAGCGTTGTTTTTTTTTGTCAAATGCCATATTTACTAGTATTTTCATGCATGCTACAGTTTATTGTTATATTTTATTGTTAGCTAATCTTGCTGCATCTTCTAGAGGTACTTTTCCTTGTTGCTTTATTAAATTTCCTTTAAATGTATCTTATTGCCTGTGGTCTTGTAATTGCATGACTTGGGCCTGTACGTATTTAAACTTGAGTAGCTTTTAACAATCACTTGCATCGCAGTTGCTGTTATCATATGTTCAATATATTGATTCAATTAGTTTTTGGAAACCTTCAATTATTACACCAGTCTCATTGCAGATTATGTATGACCCTTCACCGTCACCTCCTAAGGACTCATTTTCACCAGAGTTCTGCTCCTTCATTGATGCTTGCCTTAATAAAGATCCTAGCGCAAGACCAAGAGCAGAAGAGGTATGAAAAATATAATTTCATCTTGTGTTATTTGATTGCTGATTCATTTTGTTGTATAGTCCTTTTCAGCTTTTCATGTGTTTATTATTCTTTCTCCCTTTGATGGAGTCAGGCCTCCAATGGATTATATTTAGCTTTATGTTTAACATGATGTTTTCACTTAATTTATATTTCCATGTAATTTAGTTTTATGTGCTTCATCCTATATATAGGAGAGAAATTTGTGTGTAATGGATAGCATGATGGGATTAAACAAATCATTTCCTCTTTTTCTATTCTTTTTCTTCTCTTTCTCATTTCCTTGGCTGACCTAGGGCTTGGTCAATTGTCTAGTGGCTGCCTAAGCGAATGCTACTTGTCCTCTTCACCTCTCATCACTAGTCACCAACTAGCTTCTACCTCAATCCTCTCCATGTACAGCGTTCACTAAGCTCCCATGGTTTCCTCTTCACATTTTATTGTTGTTAGTTTGAGCTTTTCTTGCATCAGTTGGTATCAAAGTAAAAATTCTACAAGGACTAAGGTCCTCCAATGTTTTTAGATTTTTTTTTTAAAGTTGGAAGAAATTGTGTTGAGCGCTTGTATGCAAGGTATTTTTGGGTTTGTCTTTGGTTTATGTAGCAATTGAGCTGGCTTACAGTTCCCCTGACCCGCGCAAACTCCCACTTGCAATTTTACAATTTCACAATTTCATGCACACTGTTCTCACATTCACCATCCTGTAGATCCGGATGCCAACTCTTCTACAAAATTATTAAGAACGGTTCTATGTGAAAACACTGCATGTAATTATCATTGTTGATATCATTAGTGCCACAAATCTAACATTCATTAATCATCTATAAATCTTTGCTACCTATGTGAAAACACTTCATAATTTCAGCTGCTTATCACAATCCACGCAAGTACCCAACGATATCTCCTTAAATCCTCATCCACTTATTGCATCATCACTATCAAATAGCATCATCAATGCGTCTTATTGATTGCATCATTCGCAGACTCCAGTTGTCTGTTTTCTACATTTGGCGTGTTGTAAATTGCTTTATGCTGCGTTTGTTTACAACACGTCTAATCAACCATTGCTCTCACCTCTACATTGCTAGTCTCCCTAATCATTTTGCATTGATCTGTTTCATATCATTTCAAATTCTACAATCAGTTGCTAATCATGCAAATCAGGCCCAGTTTTGCCTAGATAAGTCATTTCATATCATCCGCATCATCACATTTTCAATCATATGGCTTCCTTTGTGTTGCATCTTGCTAGCCATGCATCTTTGTTACTCATTTGCGTTGCACAAGATGCATATATATTGTATCATTCCTAATCCTTGTAGGATGCGATCCTCTTACATGCTAGGTTTGTGATTAGTCAACTGCACATTAGTGACTGTGTGGCTTCGCATAGACTCTTTTTATTTTTGTTGCATTACAACATTCTGTAGGTTTGAAATAGAACTTCACTTTATATTAAAATATTTTGAGATTGGTTTAAATTACCCCATCAACCCCATCCCAAACATGTCATTTTCAACTACTACACTTCTAAAACCCCACCTTACCCAAACCACCATCATCATAAACCCTTCAAACCCACATACTAGACTAACCATGTCACTCCATAGACCTCAACCCATCCAATTATCTCAAGTAAACCCATATCCGTCACTTACTCTCGTAGACCATCAATCCAAGACTTCTTCATTAACCTCTCCAACTTCACAACCTCTTCCAAATCTTCCCAAGGCACATAGCAAAATTACCCTACCAATTTCATATCCAATCTCACTCACAATCTATATCTCCACCATCTATTGTAGACTCGTTGGGGTTGTCCTGATCATAAGCCTTAAGATTTACTGCATGAAACCTATCTTGGAGATCATTAAATTCTAAATTGAATGAGAGAGAGTGGGAGGAAAGGAGTTTGTGAGATTTAGAGAGAGAGAGAGAGAGAGAGAGAGAGGGTGGACTGTGTTAGATGTTAAGAGAGGGAGTAAGGGTGGTGGGGAAGTAAGGGGATTGAATGAGGAAGGTTTAGAGCGTAAGGGGAGGGTGCAGGAAACTGGGGAGTGATTTGGAATGAAAGCCTAAAAAATTGAAGCCCTCAATGGAAGCATGTCAATGAAATAACTGATTTGGCTTAAGATGTGTTATTTGTTGTATCAAACTGATTGTTTGTGTTTTTTGTTAAAAAAATAATATGCACTGAAAACAGCTGATATCGAAAAGTTTTGTCAAAACGTTTTGCATTTATTTTTATAAAATTTTTGTAAGTTTCTATCTTGAACAAGATGAAATCTGCCTAATGTTATTACCGGCTACTGTTTTCGGTACCTGACCTTGCTTATACTGAATGTTATACAGCTTCTCATTCATCCATTTATAACGAAGTATGAGAAAGAAAGTGTTGATCTGGCTGCATATGTTCGACAAGTTTTTGATCCAGTTCAGAAATTGAAAGACATGGCTGATGTGAGCTTCTGGTAACTTAGTGGTTGTTTGGGATCACTTTTATTTTTTATTTTTTATATTATTTATTTTATTTTATTTATGTTTCGATTTGAAATAAAAATTATTTGATAGTGATAATTTATTTTTAAAAACACTCAAATCATATAAGAGTGTTGAGTATTTTTAAAGCAATGTGATCTGTTTTCAAAAGAAAAACACTACAACAACAACAACAACAACAACAAGCCTTAATCCCACTAGGTGGGGTCGGCAACATGAATCCTTCGTCTCCATTGTGTCCTATTATGTGTCAAATTCTCATTTAATTCAAGTATACTAAGATCATTTTTATACATCTTAACCAAGTCTTTTTAGGTCTACCTCTACCTTTCTTAACATAAGGCAAATCTAATGATCTACTCTCCTAATCGTAATCAGACGTGACGCTTTATGTGGCCAAACCATCTAGCGACTCTCCTAATCTTATCTACCTGGAGCTACTCCAACTTTTTCCCGAACATACTCATTTTGCATTCTATCTCTAAGGGTAAAGCCACTCATCCACCTGAGCATCCTCATCTCTGTAACACTACAAAATATGTTAAATAATATATTTTTAGGAATAATATTAAAATAAACAAAAACCATAATAAAATTGATTCCAAGCAGGCCCTTACTGTCTATTGTTTCTTCAATTGATGCCGCTTTTCATGATGAGATTGTAGATTTTGGTTTTTACTTAAGCACTGGTTTTTAATCAAGAATGGGAAAGCAAGGTACATTAGTATCCTATTAAGCTGTCCAATCATTTGCACGTTTTATTAGATTTAGCAATAATTACTCGAATTATTCAACTTCATTATGTGATTTTGATTTGCATGATTTTCTTTAACAGCAAGCATAATTTACTTTATTGACTATATATTTTTATTTCCATAATTCAGATGCTTGCTATACACTATTACTTGCTCTTTGATGGGGCTAATGGACATTGGCACTGTGCTAAAAGCTTCTATGATGAGAAATCAATTTTCAGGTACTATTTCTCACCCCGTAATTTCATTGAGGTCATTAACAAAAATTCAATTTTTCAGTAGCAAGGTAGTAATTAAGGGTGTGTTTGAGACGGCTACAATTATTTGAAAAAATAATAGTAGAGTTATTGTAGAAAAAACTGTTGTCTAGAAAGATGTGGTGGGTATTTTTAAAAAATTAGATTAACTTTTTTGACAGTTATCACATTTTGTTAGGCCAGGTTGAAAAACACAGCTTTCTCACTACAGATTCTCTAAACGCGATGAGAATACTGTTCTTAAACAACATAGCGGTGTATTTTCGCATTGTGCCGTATCGCCGCCGCTGTCTCAAACTCACCCTAATTTACTAATTCTACTAGTCAAGTTGTGATAATGGACAAGCTATATCCATTACACTTGTGGATTAAAATACATAAACTTTCTTACACTCTCATTTTGTAGGGTCTGTGCAGGTTGATTGCTATTACTTATAAAATTTATTGTTGAATTGTTGTGATAGAAGTAAATTTTTTGAAAGCTTTTGTTAGTATTATAAACTTTTTTTAATAATAAAAATCAGATCATAATTTTCTTAGGGCTTGTTTGGGATCAATTATGTTTTGTATTTTTTGTTTTTGTTTTATATTATTTTTAAAAATATATTTGTTTAGTATATTTTTGTAAGTATTTTTATTTTTTGCTTTTATAAACTAATAATATTATTTTTAAAGACACTCAAAATAATTTTGAGATTTAAAAAATATCTTTAAAAATAATTATCACCACTAAATATATTTTATTTTGAAAAAAAAAAAAAAAAAGACAATCACACATCTCAAGGTCAACTATCGTTGAAATCGAAAAATCGCATGATTGAATTACCTTCTCTCCGCAGATTCTCAGGTAAACAATTCCGCGGACAAAGCCACATATTTCCAACTCTCACTGATATAAGGAGAAAACTAGCAGGCGACCGGCCTCGCGAAAAGCTCGTCCACGTCGTCGAGAAGCTCCATTGCCGCGCCCATGGAGACGACGGAATCGCCATTCGCGCGTCCGGATCGTTCGTCGTCGGCAATCAGTTTCTCATATGTGGCAATGGTGTTCAGGCAGAGGGTATGCCCAGCAGCTTTCAGGTTGATTTGGCTAATAAGAGGAAGGGTACTTTCCAGGAGCAGTTCATCATGAAACCTGGGAGTTGTGTGGGAGTTTTCATGATCACTGAACAAGATCTCTACATTCAAGCATGAGATTCATACCATCAAATTCTTATATATTTATATATCTAATGCATAAATCTTTATATTTACTTATATAACACTTCACTGCTTGAATCACATCAAAATATAAATATGAAAATTGTGTATTTTACTTTAGATTAATTACATTATTTGATATTTTTGATGTGATCTAAAGGTTAAGGTGTTATATAAGTATGAAGATTTAGGTAAAAAAATAAAAAGTAATGAAGTTTTAGGTGTTAGATATGTAAATAAGTAAGATTTAGGTGGTATGTATGTAAATTCTCCAAATAATGCATGTGTATTTAGGCAAGAGAAGGAAAATAGAACCTTATCATGATTATATATTAGTTTTTTTCTCTCTCTAAGGGCTAGTGCTTCAAGTTTAAATTAGTATTTATTTGATTCATTAGCTTGCCAACTGATTTGTTTAATAAATATTAATATAAAATATATTTAATATTTATTAATATTTAATATTATACATTTATACGTCATTCTCTTATTTTAATTAAGTTATTATTATTTTATTTTTAAATTTTTAATTATTTTTATCATAATAATTATTTGAATCATAATTATTTTATTTTGTTCATATTAATTGAGTATTATGACGGTTAAAATAAAGCTCTAATTTGAAGTTGATATAGCTCAACTTGTTTGTACATTTACATGTATATTGCATAATCTTTATATATTTATATATCTCATAAATGTACTTAATATTTATATATATATAATATTTGTTTTTTTAATTTTATATAAAAATATAAATATCAAAATTTAAATATTAAATATATAAAACTTATGTGATAAGTATGTAAATCCAATTTGAAATGGCGCTTTTCCATAATTTAACATTTTAACAAATTTGAAAAAGATGAAAAAAAAAAATCTCATCCAGTGATTTCAAAATATCTTCGGGTGAAATGTTTACTCACCCTCTAAAATTTTAATCTCGAAAATGAAAAAAAATATAATTTAAAAATTGAGCCAAATTATAGTTGCTAATCGGTGTGTGAGAATTTAAATGAGATTTTTTTTTTAATATTTTATAAAAGAGTTTCTTAAGAGTTTAAGAGCTAATTCTTATAAATTTGTTTGGTATTTTTTATTTTTAATATCAAAACCAAAATAAAAATTCATCATATTTACATACAAAACTAATATTTAAATTATTTTATATAGATTTATAAAGCTAGTATAAATTTACATGTTTAACTATAATATTTAATATTTATTGTGAGAATTTGACTTGAATATAATCAATATTAACCCCTTTTTGTACTAGAACTCTCCAAAGAACATCTCTTGAGACTTTATCATAAGCTTTCTCTAAATCAATAAATATCATATGTAGATCCTTCTTACTTTCTCTATGCTTCTCCATCAAACCTCTTAACAAATGTATAGCATCCATAGTAGATCTACGGCATGAAACCAAACCGATTGTAAGAAACCGTATCACATCGTAACATATGCTCAATTACTCTCTCCCATAATTTTAATGTATGGCACATTAACTTAATTCCTCTATAATTTGCACACTCTTGTGCATCGCCTTTATTCTTAAATATAGGAACCAACAAACTCTTTCTCCACTCATCTTTCTTCACCCTAAACCCTAAACACTACCATTGCCGGTCCCAAGTCCGGATGCAAAAAGTGGAGGGTTGCGTTAGGTAGTCGACAGCCATCGTAAAATTTATCGAAATAATCATGACATGAATCCTTTAAATCATTGTTATCTTGGCGCCCCTAGAAGCGCGTTTTTGAATACGTTGAAAATGTGCTGAGCGTGCATCTACGCCTCGCAGTGTTAAATAAGGGTTCCCACATTATGGATGAGGCAAAGAAGTTAGTCCATGAAACTAGAATTAGGTTAGGATCTTGGAATATGGTACTCTTACGTAAATTAATAATTAATAGATATTATGGTTCATAGAAAGATAAATATTTTATATGTTCAAGAAACTAAATGGGTTGGTGAGAAGGCCAAGGAGATTGATAGTTTAGGTTTTAAACTTTGGTATTCAGGTAAAAGTTGAACTAGAAATGGTTAGTCGAACTAGAAATAGTGTAGGTGTGATTATAGATAAAAGTTTGAAGGATAATGTTATAAGTATTAATAGATATGGAGATAGAAGTATAGCTTTAAAGATTATTGTTGATACTAAGATTATCAATGTTATAAGTGTCTATGCTCCTCAAGTAGGTTTGGAGGTAAGCTCAAAAGAAAAATTTTGGAATGAATTAGAGGGATTAATACAAAAGATACCTCTTGAAAAAAAATTATTTATTGGGGGAGATTTAAATGGACATGTTGGTAGAGTGGAAGAAGATTTTAAAAGTATTCATGATGGTTATGGATTTGAAATGAAGAAGGTGACTATATTAGATTTTGCCTTAGCTTATGATTTTGTAGTTAATACTTTATTTAAGAAAATAGATGAACATATTATTACTTATAAAATGGATCTAGTAAAACACAGATTGATTATTTTGATAAGAAAAATAGATCGCTTTAGATTGTAAAGATTGTAAGGTCATTCCAAGTGAAATTTTAAGTACCCAACATCGAATTATTAGTTTTAGATTTTAAGATGAAAGGTTGTAAGAGAAAAAATAAATTAAATTATTGTCCTAGGATTAGATGGGGACACTTAAAGAACACAAATAAAAATATTTTTAAGAGCAAACTACAGGAAATTAGAATTTGAGATTCTCATAAGGAAGCTAACGTTATGTGAGAAAAAATATCAAGTGAAATTAAGCAAGTTGCTAAAGATGTGCTTGGAGAATCAAAGGTAAAAACTTTTTTTAATAAGAATAGTTGGTGGTGGAGTCAAAGTGTGCAAGAAAAGATAAAAAATAAGAAGTATTATTATAAAACTTGGTTTATATGTAAAAACTTGGAGAATTGGGAAAGATATAAAGTGGCCTGTAGAGATTCTAAGAAAGCAATATGTGATACAAAAAATTTAGCTTTTAGTGATTTATACAATAGATTAGATACCAAAGAAGGTGAAAGATGTATGTATAAGTTAGCCAACCAAAGAGATAGGAGAAATAAAGACATAGTTCAAGTGAGGGGTATTAAGGATGAAAATAATAAAGTGCTTTTCTTAGAAAAAGATATTGAAAATAGATAGATGAGGTATTTTGATAAACTTTTCAATGAAGGATCTGAAAGTACAATTGATTTTAGCAACCTTAATATCCTAAACAAAATTAGAGAATTTCATTTTATCAGATTAGTAACTGAAGTTAGTGAAGCTTTAAAGAAAATGAAATGTGGAAAAGCAAGAGATCAATAATATTTCAATATGTGGAAATGTTTAGGAAATCAAGAAATTTCTTGGCTTACAAATCTTTTTAATGTTATTTTAAAGACTAAAAAGATGTCAGATGAGTGGAGAAAGAGTTTGTTGGTTTCTATATTTAAGAATAAAGGTGATGCACAAGAGTGTGCAAATTATAGAGAAATTAAGTTAATGTGTCATACATTAAAATTATGGGAGAGTGATTGAGCATAGTTATGTGATACGTAAGTTTTTCACAATCGCTTTGGTTTCATGCCGTAGATCTACTATGGATGCTATACATTTGTTAAGAGGTTTGATGGAGAAGCATAGAGAAAGTAAGAAGGATCCACATATGATATTTATTGATTTAGAGAAAGCTTATGATAAAGTCTCAAGAGATGTTCTTTGGAGAGTTCTAGAATAGAAAGGAGTTAATATTGGTTATATTCAAGTCATTAAGGATATGTATACTAGAGCTGTTACTTGTGTCCAAAAATAAGGAGGGTTGGCAAAATATTTTCCTATTTCAGTTGGATTACATCAAGGATCAACATTAAGCCCTTATCTTTTTACTTTAGTTATGGATGTTCTTAGGCATTTACAAGAAGATGTACCTTGGTGTATGCTTTTTCGATGACATTCTTCTTGTTGATAAGACTAGAGAGGGAGTCCAACATAAACTTGAATTATGAAGGTCAACTTTAGAGTCTAAAGGTTTCGTTTAAGTAGATCTAAAACTGAATATATGGAGTGTAATTTTAGTTGCAGAAGTTTTAGTGGTAGTGTTGTGACTTTAGGTGATCAAATCATTAATAAGAGTGAGCGATTCAGATGTTTAGGTTCTATTGTTCAAAATTATGGTGAAATAGATGGAGATGTTATTAGTAGAATTCAAGTTGGATGGTTGAAGTGGAGGAATGCATCTGGCCTATTATGTGATAGAAAAGTTTCACTTAAACTTAAGGAAAAATTTTATAAGATGGTGGTAAGACCGCAATGACTTATGGTGAATGTTGAAAGAGAAGCATAAGACTAAATTAAGTGTTATAGAGATGAGGATGCTCAGTGGATGAGTGGCTTTACTCTTAGAGATAGAATGCAAAATGAGTATGTTAGGGGAAAAAAGTTGGAGTAGCTCCAGGTGGTAGATAAGATTAGGAGAGTCACCTTAGATGGTTTGGCCACATAAAGCGTACCGTCCGATGACCCAATTAGAGTAGATGTATTAGATTTGTCTTATGTTAAGAAAGGTATAGACCTAAAAGACTTGGTTAAGATGTATAAAAAATGATCTTAGTATACTTGAATTAAATGAGAATTTGACACATAGACACAAATGGAGACGAAGGATTCATGTAGAACCCCACCCAAGTGGGATTAAGGCTTGTTGTTGTTGTTGTTGTTTGAGAATTTGAGCCTTAAGGGTATATATAATTAATAAGATCAGTGATATTATTTGTATTCTATTAAAAATTTAGAATGTGAGTTCACATATAAATTTAATTATATATTAGATACTATCTTATTTTTAAGCCTATTAATTTTGTGATCAAATAAAGATTAATATTTTTTTAGGCTTTTGAGTTATCTTATTAATTTTATATGAAATTATCACGTGTAGAGGCTGAACATTTTATTTTATTTTTATGATGGACTGAAATAAAATGAAATATACTCGATTATAAATAAGATCATGATCCTCATTTTAAAAAAGTTGGTTCTTATTTTTCCTCACATCTCATTTTGAGTGAAAAAAATATCTCTCTCAAGAATACTGCTTTAGAAGTGGAAGTTCAAAATTTCCGTATTATCTTTTCCATGGATTCAGGTACACTTTTAGTTAAATATTTTCGATGATTTGACATGAGATTGGGGCACGATAAATTTATTTTATCTTCGCATGTTTCTAATATATTATAATATGAGCCAAGCAGGATAAGGAAACTCACCAACAGATCTTATAGCTCGGTACTTTCAAATATAAAAGATACAAATAGTTAAAAAAACACACATTTAAAATATTTATTTTGATATTTAATTATTTTTTAAAAGATGATTATTTATAAAATAGGTAACAAAGTTTAAACCTTTATAACTCATTCTAAATTTTACTTGCACTCCATATTAACTAGAACTAATTATATTTTTATTTATGTAATTAGTTAATTTTTAAATTTAAGTTAATCTAAAATTAAATCAATTTGAGTTGAGCAAACTCGAAAATATTTTAATTTCAAGTAAAATAAAAAGATATATATTTTAATATATATTTTTTTATAAATTAAATTCGATATAAGCTTGAATTATATGAAGTTTCATTCCAAGAGAAATATCTTATTAGTCCTATTATTAAACCCATATTGCCACATTTATTATTATTTATTTTATATGAACTTAATGTATATCCAATGCTATAATTCACACCCTAACAACCTATTTTTATTGTTTTTATATAAATAATTAGGGGTTTTTACATACATACCACTCAAAACAACCTATTTTACTCATTTAACATGTGAAACTTTATTATTACTAGATACCACAAAACAAGGTAATTCATTTTTTCATTTCTTAAGGTTGCATTTAACTTTACTATTCAAGTAATAATAAAGTTCACACGTTAAATGAAAAATATTTTGAGTGATATATAAAAAAACCCCAAATAATTAATAATCTCCCTCTTCAAGAAGGTGAACGGTTCAAATTTTTTCTGAGAAAATTTGATTTCTTCCGCCGTGGATCTGTTACAACATTCAGTCTCTCCTGAGCCCTCTCCGCCTTCAATGGCTAGTCTTGCTCTGCGAGGTTGAGCGCGCATGGTTCCGGCTCTGATCACTTCTTAGACGGTGCTTCCAAGTCTATGGCTGGATTTATTCCTGTTCGGTCTGAATCTCGTGTTCTGTTTGTCTCTCACATTTATGAGAGCTTGATGGATTAGGTAAGCATTTTCCTTTTCTGGGAATTGGAATTTATGCTGTTGTAGTGAGTTTGATTATGGCAATGCCAATGATGAGCCCTACTTGATCTCGTTTTTCGAAAAATTGGAGTTCGTTTGCACTTAAATTTCCATTTTTATTCTATCGTGTTTACAGTTTCTTTATCGTTCAACTTTTTTCCTTACTTATAGGTAATTCGCAATAGATTTTGTGTTTAAATTTAAGTTCTTTATCTGATTAAGAATGTGGCCTTTATCAGTTGGAGCTGAGAGTTGTGACTGGTTTGGGTATAAGATTTTTTAGATGGATTTTGTTCATATGGTTGATTATTTTTCTTAAAAAGACTTGGTTAAGATGTATGAAAAATGACCTTAGTTTGCTAGATTAAATGAGAATTTGACACATAGCATGACACAATGGAGAAGAAGGATTCATGTAGCCGATTCCACATAGTGGGATAAAGGTTTGTTGTTGTTGTTGTGGTTGATTATTTTTCCTTTAATAATCTAAACTAAAGAAATTTGTTTATACTTGGTTACAATTAGGTTGGATAATATAAATTGTTGAGGATTAAGCTATCAATGTGTTTTTACTGTCTTAATCCCATGTATTAGCTTAAAATTGTTGAAGCAAGTAGTTATGGTAGTGTGGTGATTGCTATTAGGTTAATTATTAGTGAAGATACTAGAAATTTGGTCAGTGCTTATATTATTTCAGTTGCATAAAGCACTTGATATTTGTCATGTCTTTTGAGATATGATGTAGGACATCGAAGGTTAAGTGAGATGCACTATGCAACACAAAAAAGCATAACAAATTTTTTTGACAATTAATTTGAACAAAGTCACTCGTTTTGGATACAAAATCATAAAGTAAATTTGTATTCACTACAAACGATGATTTAAAAATCTTCAAAATGTGAAATTCTACAAGGAATTTGAGAGCAAACATAAAATTTTGTAGTTAATTAGATTCACATTATAAAAATAAAATTATTAACATGCATTAATATAGCAATTACTAAACAATTTAAAGATAAGAAAAAAAATGATAGAAGTCACTAGTCGAATAATCTATCTTAAGTGGATACAAAGAGTATCATTATGTGGAAGTTATCATTATGATTTGCAAGAGCTCGAAGAATTCACATCCAACAACATAATAGAATTGGAAAAAAAAATGGAAAATTTATTTCACTCTATAATATCCAACTTTCTTTTACATTATCATTTGGAACAAGTGAAGTATTTTCATTATTTAGATTGAAGATGGATGCCTCTTACAGTGTACTATGAGTTTCCCTCTTCAATATTTATCAAAATTTTCTTTCATATCTTTTTTTCTTTTTATATAATTTAATATTAAAGCATGATCCAGATTTCTGTGTTTCTCATGTTCCTTTTTTATTTTTTTAGATGTTGAATTTTGTTAAAATATCTAATTAATTCTATTTTGATTGAAATTTTTATGACATGAACTTAATTTTTGTCTATGAACATTCCTAAATTTTTTATTGCAATTGGGGTTCATTTAGTCATAAAAATCTCAAAGTATTGGATTTTTTTGTTCTTCTTTGTAGAAATTCTATATTTTGCATTGTCTTAGTGTTTGGGTCATAATCTTATCAGTTTTGTTTAGTTTATTGTGGTTTTATTTGGTTTATTTCTCTTTGTTCTCTAAAGACTTCTACCTAATTCCAATTACAAACTCCTAGATAACCAAGTTCAAAACCCTAGCTAATCTTAGAACATGTTAGCCAAATTTATAATTTTGCCTAACCTATCCTAAGCATAAACCCACTAACTCCTATTATTTTTTTCTTTTATTTTTGACTTTTGGCTACGTATGATTTGAGAACTTCTCCTAGTTATTGTTATTGATCATTAGTCTTATCTTCCTCACAATTCATATGCTGCTCACAGACGTTATCTTCTTCACTCCTAAAATCTTTCACAAGATTGTTACTATCATAATTATGGTTACTATATCCTCAATATTCATGGCATAATTAGCCACCCCACCACATCGAATAGATATCTAACTTTTATTTCTCTTCTTGTGGATATTTCCTTGATGAAGCTCACATACAATGTATGCATTCTCTACTTGGGGACATTCATGCTTCTACCAAGGAAATTTATGATGAAATTGATGTTATTAGTAATATCTTTAAAAACATTAGATCCTAATCCTGCCTTGGCCCATCCCTAAGCTTAGTTACTTAATACTTATGAAGATATCTATGGGTTCCGAAAATTCACTCAAAGTGCTAAGAGTGAACTTTCGATTATGGCTAGTCGTTAGGTCTCTAATTACTTACCGCTCAAAATGCTGAGAGAGAACTTTCGATTATGACTAGTCATCAAGTTATTAAGTACTTACGTATAGTAGCAATAAATAAAGTTTTAAATTTAAAATTTTAAAATTCACCTTCTTTTAACTTAAAGTGGATGATGGGGGAAATGATGATGCACCCTATCAAAATCTTATTATTTTGTCATCTTGAGCTGTCATTGTCTTTAGTCTACTTAGTCAACGGAGGTAGTCCACTCAAATTGACCGAAAGATTCTTATTAGCAATCATGTGTTGCTTTGTCTAAGATACCTTACAGACTTAGGTTAATGTTTGTCTAAGGCAATAACTTTAAGTCCATTAATAGAGAGTTTTTTAATCTATCAGGTGCACCTTATGATTCACAACTCAAGGGGCAAAGTCATTGGAAAACATAAAACTACAGTCATGATCGTAATATAGTTGGGGTCATTGAGAGGACAAGCCACCTGGTCAGAGGACTTTAGTTATAATTACCTTATATGAGAAGTATATTGGCCAAACTAAGCAGACAAAGAATTCGGATCATGTCCTTACTAACATGAGATTGTTTAAGGGTGAATATAGTAGTACATTGGATATGACATTATCTTCTTTTGGACTAGATTTTTTTAAAAAAAATTATCAACCCTGATAAATAGTTGTAGATTGGTGGATGGATTATTTTTGTTTTAAATCTTATAAGTTGAATTTCATTTGATTTGAATTTATAAAATTTTGTATTTCATTGGAGTTTAATTTTCACAATAACTCGATTTGAAAATTAAATATATTTTGATGGCAATATCCCTTTGGTTGAAGTCTTAACCCCTAAAATCACGCTCCAAGAAAGGGCCAAAGGATAGACATATTCAAGTAAGATGAGTATAACTGATTCCCATATGACTATAGGGGAGAGCAAACCAAAAATGAGAACCAATCCTAAGTCTTAATAAATACAACCATATAAGAAAAGTGACATAAAAGTAGATCTCAATAGGTGTGATCTTTGTAATTCTAATGTCCACAAGTCTTGAGATGTGTGGTATGCCATCATAATCAGTCGCCTAAGAATATTGAAACTGACGAGTCACTCGATAGGGCTAGTTGGCTTCTAAAATAATCAGCTCATCAAAGCGGCACCATAATTAACTTTGGCATTATCTTGAAAAAGTACTCAACCTACGCAATGTCACGTCCACTTAGAGTTTGGTTTGTATTTGGAATGCGGTCATTCCAAATGCATCTTTGAACATTTCAGTGTTTGATTAAGTAAAGTAAAATTCAGGTGTAATGTGCATTTCAAATACTGGCAGAAAGATTTATGTATTTGAAATTCGCCGGTGGCGAATTTCAAATACTATCAATAAAGTGATCGGCGGCCACCGCCGATACCCCCGATGGCCACCTCCCGGCGCCGCATTATGCCGGCCGCCCAGCCGTCGTCTGCGGTCGCCGGCCCGCCGCAGATGTCAAACCTTCGGTTCTTTACATTACATTTTGTCAACCAAACGAAAAAAAGCAAAGTCATAAATTTGTAAAGCTCTCAACCAAACAACTATAAAGTAATCCTTTTACATTGAATTTCTTTTACACTACATTCCTTTTACACTGCATTCCAAATGCAGACAACCAAACAACCCCTAAATAGTAATACATATTTACCCTCTCATCAAAGCTATCAATAAGATTAATCTCCATTAAATCAGGTGGTAAGCTAATTATCTTTGGTTGATTAAACAATGAAAATCGATCTATTACTAAATTGGGTGTAAAGAAGAATAAATGTATTCACTCTTGCTTTAAAAGTGGACGATACTTGATATAATTGGATGACTGTAGGGTATTTTCTTTCCAAAAATATGAAGAACACTCGAAGCAGACAAAGGTTCCATGCATATGAAGATGCACTCGAGCAAATAAGTATTGCCAAGCCAGTATGACATCATGTAAATCAAGAGAATCAACCTCAAAAATCACTATAAAAATTTTATGAATTCTGGCTAACACAATATGAGCTAAAGAAATGTGCTCTCCCTGAGAAATCCTGTTGGCCACTAATATAATACTAGGATATGCAGACCTTCTCTAATAGGGAGTACAAAGATACAGAACCAAGTGGCTATAAATTCTACTAATAATAGATCTTCATCCATATCTTGTATAGCATGAAACCCTTATCCTACTAACAAAATGGGCTCAGTTGTTTCTTTAGAAAATAACCATTGTGCAACTCTAAAGGATCATATAGTAATACTATCTCAAAAGATAAAACATCATCTGGCAAGGAACTATGAATATAAATGCTCACAAAAAGAGTACCTCATGATCATACCGTGCAACCTGATGCTCTAAAAAATCTGACGGTAGTGGCTTAGATGTTTAATGTAAATGGGAGACATAACTAGTTCCCTTCGTCAGGCTCCATTCGCTGTAGGTCATTTTCGAAATAGCTCAATCAAGAGGGAAGTACTATTCGTAGTGGCAACAAAATATTGGAAGCCATGGCGTAGTCTGTAATTCCCATAATGAAATTGTACACTCCTCTAAGCTAACCTAACAGGTGTTATTGCGTGGATCCCAAAACTCTATCACTCCAAGAGCCCAAGGAAGAATGCTTTAAAAGTTGAACATTGATACACATAATGCCTCATAAATGTCAGCTACCCAAAGAGTGTTCTTATGCGCCTGCAAAATAATTTAGCCCATGTAACGTACTTGCATGGAGGATTGGGAATTCGGCCCATTGATGAATCTCGAGGCCAATCCATCGAACTTGATTGTAATTGATGATGACTCAGTAGACAAGATTGTCCCTTTTGTTCAACACTATTAGAAGTTGGTAAAAAAATGTCATAGGGTCCATAACTAATTTGGTTTACTATACTGTCAATAGGATTATATTATACACACTTTGATGAATTATTACTCAGGATCCTCAAAATAAATAGTCTAAAGCGCAGTCTGGAAGCATGGGGGAGAGAAATTTTGTCAGCCACTTATCTAAACATAAAAAATATATATTTCTCACCTTGTTTCACACATGAGTTAGTTGGTCTCATAACTTCATTTGTCCACTCATGTCATCAACCACTCATTTCATATATATTTTTTATATATGCTAAGCAATAAAAAAAACTCCACCGCCCACCTTAACCAATAGCAAACTATCTTCCCTTCTCATACCTCTTCATGTGCAAGAGAAGAAAAAAATATGTTATGATGAATAGATTTTTTATTCATTTTTTAATCCAAAAAAGGGGCAACAATTTTTTTAAATATCCTTTCATTGCTGGTTTTAGCGTGAATTTCTTCCCGGCTTCCCACCCTCCCTCTCATTTTTTTTCGTCTTCTAATCAGCTCCCCACTCAACTCTCACTCTTTCTCTTTCACATTTTCTCGGTCACGTACACCAATTCTTCCCCTTTCCATGCTGAATTAGTCTCCTCTCTCCTGGCTGAAACATAACAGTCCACTTCGAATCCTTGCTGCTGGTCATCACCCCACCTCTCTATTGCTCCGGCCAACTCATCTACTTTGCCTCCTCCATCGCCTTCACACATGAAACTCACAGCCTGGCCAATCTCTTTCACAACTAGGCCAGCCCTCTTGCTCTCCTTATCTTTCTCCACTCGACCGAACCTCCCTCTTCTTAACCCAATTTATTACCTCCATTTCCTTCTTGTTCACACGCTTCACACCCAGCCGAATAAAGCATATCCCGAGCCCTCATTTTCTGTCATTCAGCTCACTGTCCGTAGCTTTAAACACCAACATCCAGATTCTTTATCTCGGTATGATCTATTTGCATAACAACAAACAATTTCTCTTCATACCTATTGCACGAGCCAAACTCTCCTCATCTCTTCTCTAACACCTCTTCTCCTCTCTACCCCAAAAAACATATTTTCTGTTTCTCTTACAACACCAAAATAAATAAAAAATTGAAAAAAACATCTTCTCTCCTAAGCCAAAAATTTTTTTATTCATCGCCTCATTGCTTCTGCTTGCAAAGGTATAATATCAAAAATAATATAAATGTATGTTTTATATCTCGTTTTGTACTAGTGTTTAAAGACTCCATTGCGCTTAGAAGAATGTGGTGGGCTTGAAGATGATAGTTTAGGTGTTGCAAGACACCTATCAATGCCTTTAGAAGAGCATGATGTGTAGGCCAAGCAGCCCCTTATGCAGAGACGATACTGAGAGGCTGTCAGAATTCTGCTAAAATCTAGATTTGTAGGGGGCTTAAGAGATGACAAAGCTAGAATAACTATCATCCTTAAAACAAGAATTAAACTAAAAGAAAAAAAAAATTCAAAATTCCAGGAGCTTAAAATAAAAATGAAATTTGTAAAGGTAGAGCTTAAGTTAGACTTAAAAAAAGACTTAGTAAAAACTTGAAATTCTCTCCAAAGCAATGGACAAAGTCTCCTCACACTCAAAATTCTAAGAACACATAAGAACTATTTGAAATTAAATGAAATGAACAGAATAGCCTCTTCTATTTATAACTGAAGAAAGATGTCTTGTGGGACTATTAGAAAATATTTAAATCATATAGAAATGAATCTCGCTGCTTCTAAGAAATGGGCAAACATAACTTAGAATTTAATTTGTAAGCGAGCAGAAATTCACACATGTACATCGACAAGAAGGAATCCATTTTGAAATTTAAAGAAAAGTGATGAGACTTTTATATGTCAACTAAGGATAAAGTATTAACATGAATTCTCAAATTTTAAATGATGACAATAATCACATGAATTTAAATATTATTTTCAAATTCAAACCTCACCGAATCCGCAATACACACTTGCAAGCAGATAAAAAGTGTTAATATAATTTTAAATGAAACTTTACATGTATTTCAAGACGCTTTGTCTTGCAAATATAGTGTCTTAGTATTCATGTAGATGGTAAAATGAATTATATTTGTGCTTCATGAGACAAAATTAATTCAAATCTAATATCTCAATAGGTGTGCAAATGCACTTAAGTATTTTACACACATTTTGAGAAGTTTTTTGAGCTCAACTTTAAATGCCTCAAAAAGCATACAAATCTTCTAACCTGTACAAAAAATCAATGAAAATTAAAAGTAAACCTGCATGGGTCTCAACACTACGTTAGAAACATAAATCTACTGTCTGAGGATGCCGTGTAAGTTGATTTTCAGTTGAGTCTTAGGATTGAGTTTGGGATAATAAAACTTAATGATGTTGTTATAACTCTCTCTACTTGTGAAAATATTTAAAAAATTAATTTCATTATACAATTGCAAGATAAGCCTATTGATATTATTGCCAATAGAGCTTCTCATATCTAAACTCTTCAAATACAAATCCTAAACCCAATCCTCTATGATCAAGTTAGAGTTGACAAAATCTGTATGATGGTTAGTCTTTAAATAAATTTCAAATTATAAAATATCATGGACCAATCCTCTGCAAGCAGACAAGCAGAGTTGATAAGGTCTAAAACTTCGATAATGATCGTGTTGATTGTAGAATTTAACTAGAGGGGTTATTATTATCAAAATATTTAAAATATTGTTGTTATTTGATTTCAAATTTAAGATATAAATTATAGACATGATCTTTAATAAGCACACAGACAAGTTGACAAGATTTACCTTAATTATAGCTGCGTTGAATGAAGATATAAATCAGATGAGTCATCATTATAAAAGTATCGAAAATATTAATGTTTGATTATTCGAAATTCAAGTTCTCAAAATATAAACTTAGATTCAATCTTTTGTCATTAAATTAATGGAGTTAATAGGATCTTGAAACTGAATGATCAAGTAAGTTTAAACACCCAGATTATGACTGTGTTAGAAGATAATCTCAGCTGGAGGGGTTCATTCTGAAAACGAAATTATCAAATTATAGTGTGAATGCTCAAATCATTCACACCTTGATGATAACCGAGTTAACTGAATATTTCAACCAGAGGAGATATTATCATCAAAATATATTTAATTTTCAAATAAAGTTATTATGAAAATGAGACTCTAATGAAAGATAAAATTATATAAATTCAAATCAAATGAAATTCAACATATAAGATTTGAAACAAAAATAATCCATCCACCTATTCGCAACTATTTGTCGGGGGTGAAAATTTTTAAAAAAAATCTAGCTCATAAAGAGGCTAATGTAAAGTCCAATGTACTACTATGTTCACCCTTAAATAATCTCATACTAGTAAGGACGTGACTTGAGTCCTTTATCCGCGTGGTTTGACCAGTAGACTCCACATATAAGACGGTTCAATCAGAGCCCTCTGACCGGGTGGCTTAACCCTTCAATGACCCCCACTATATTATGATTACGACTAGCCTGTATGTTCTTCAATGACTTTTTCCCTTGAGTTGTGAACTATAAATGCACTTGATAGAGAAAAAAGTTCTTTGTTAATTAAGATGGACTTAAAGTTATCTTCTTAAACAAATATTAACCCATTATACAATGTTATTTTATTGCTTGCTAACAAGGATCATTCGGTTAGATTAGGTTGACTATCTATGCTGACTAAGTAGACTATAGACCACACAATCTAGGATGATGGAATCAAGGGATCTTGATCGAATGCATCATCATTTCCCCTATCATCTACTCTAAGTTAAAAGATGGTGAATTTTATAATTTTAAATTTAAAACTCCATTTGCTACTGCGATAAACTTAGTAATTTGTGGCTTAATGACTAGCCTTAATTGAAGATTCTCTCTCAACATTTTGAGTGGTAATTAACTATAGGTGCTTGCACTTACAAGAAATCTAGAACTAAATTTAAAGTCCTCAAAAAAATAAGGGCGAAATCTTTGAGTAGTGTTTTATTTACAACCTCATTTACCTTCAGAAATTTTGATCATTAAATTCAAACTCTTTTCATGATGATGATCCCTAGCCACAATATTATTGCTCTCTAAAATACTTTTTCTCTCTTTCTCCCTCCCTCCCCATGAAGACATTAAGAGGAAGGGGATTTTGAAGCATTCACGGAATCAAGGAGATAATCAAGGAAATAAGAGAAGAAAGAGACAAAGCAAAAATGAAAATCACGTAGGATGAAAAATGGGGAAAAGCATTAAAGGACTTCTACATGAAGAGGTCTACAATAGATTTTGGGAGGTTTTAAACCGTAGTAGTTTAATTCATTTTCTTTCAAACTCTTTACTAGATCATCATTTCCTTCGTGTTAGTTATTTTCTTTCCATAACATGCTCTTATCAATAATCTAATTTATTGCTCAATTCCACTATATTAAGGATAATATGAAGATTTCTTATAAGAAGACACAATTACAAATATTCTCATGACTTATATACATACAAACATACTAAGATAAAATAACATAACATAACATAACATAATAAAACATAACATAACATACATATATACATATATACATTCATGCATAACATAACATAACATTACATATATACATATATACATGCATGCATACATACATATAGGTTATGAGGATAAAATGTTAAATAAACACACTTCCTTTTTTATATCTAACATCGGAGAGAAATCAGCTATCATACTCATTCTCCTTAATTCTCGATCCAATTATCTTGGGTTTGATGTAAATCATTACTATGATTAGATCATCCCAACGGAGCATAAATTCTTGCATATAGGTTATGAGGATAAAATGTTAAAAGTTAGAGTAACACGTTTTGATTTAATGAGGCAATTAAACCTTCCAATGCTCAAGGTGAAACCCCTATGCTAAGGAATTTTGTGAAGTAAAATAAACAAATTAGATAACTTTTGTATGAATCATATGTAGCAAATGGCTCTACAAAGGACCCCAAACACTCCAAATAAGACATATGTTACTTTTGCTAGCGCTGAACTACATATGTAGAGGGCAATGTCTTTTGATTAGAAGGAAAATGGTGATGTGGCAATGCAAAGTGATGATAAAAAGGGAGATAGATGAAATCTCATCCACCTCGACAACTAAATTTCATGTAATATTAATACGAAACTTGAAATTCTCACAAATAATGGCACTTTTGATGTGGAAAAGATGTATAATTGGGTTGATCTTCTTGAACATATTTCTCCATTTATAAGAATACTTCTACACAACTTTATTTTTGGCTTGTTTGAAAATATCATCGCATGCCTTAATTAGTAGAATATGAAACCCAAGAATCATCATCTATTAAGATTGATGTGATCAAGGTTCAAGTATTTATTTTAGTTACAGTTTTTGTCCTAATTGCCTCAAAGAGAAGTAGATCTATTGGTAATAGTTTAGATAGAAGCACGGGAAATATGTGTAATGCTGTATTAGGGAGTTTTATAGACAAACTATTTCCTTAAGAATATCCTTAGAAGAGAAATCCATCCTTATGAAACATATAACAAGATTGCAAAGACTTTAAAAGAAAACTAAAATTATTCCTAATAAGGAATATCTCTTAGAAAATATCAAACGCCATTGCTCTTGTGCAGGGGAGCCAAGATAAATGTAAAAAAAAATCTAGAAACTCCCTTGGAATGGTAAACTTAATGTAAGAAGTCTGAGAAAGAAAAAAAGGCATAGGAAGACACCTTCTTTTGCTTACCACTATAATTTGAGGATCTCTCAGCCAAAATTGTTGGAAATTGTAGCCTGAAAATATGCCAACCAAGATTAAACCAATAAGTTATTTAATGTCACAAATGAAGATGTGGTTGAACTATTAGTCATGGAAAAGGTCAATTTTTTATTGATTTAACCATATAATAATGAGGAGAAACTATTCAATTTAAACCTGCAGGTGAAATAATCTATTTTTAGTGTTATTGTAGATACTGGTAGTGATAAAAACTTTGTTTCTGTTGTCATAATTGAAAAATATGGTGACGCCATTCTTGTGATTGATTAAGAAAGAGTCTTAATCTAGGGTTGATAGACAATGCACTTGTAAAGTTTGCCATCATTAGGCAATGGTGATGTTACCTGTGAAATTCTTTTTATAGATATGTGTTATGCAATCTTAAATCCAATTTTATAGGATAGAAATACTATATATTATAAGACGGAGCAAAAGATTGTATTTGTAAATGAGAGTAAGAAATTTACAGCGCACGTCCATCCAAGGTTGAAGGACTTGAAGGCAACATAACATACGCAAAGGACGGTGACCATTTGATATAGCTAGAAGTCCTTTTATCTCCATCCAACAGCACTCAACCTTCCAGAAGCCTTTCTGCTTATGTAGAAAAGGAAGAGGAGAACAATGAAGAACTATTAAAAGAAGAAGATGAACAAACCACCCTTTTTGTTAACCTTGGTAAGAGCTACAGAGGATGCCCTATTGTAGAATCGGATTGGAGTAAAGAATTTATTACCTTGCTATGCCAGATAATCTTAGGAGAAGTACTATTGTAGTGCCAACCCAACAAGAGTAATACATCAAAGGTATACTCATAACTCTGACTAACGGTAGGAGCCAATTTAATATGAGTCATGAGTCTTATATTATAGGTAATCAAGAACATTCATGATGTACTCATTTTATTTCTCATGTATTATATTTTGTTGGGTCCTTATGTTGTTAGCTCTTGATGTCTGGTTATATTTTAAACCTTTTGTCTACTATAGGGTCTTTTCAAGTCATTCCTTTTGTTTAATTTTGTATATTATTGAGTCATTGTTTGATTTAATAGGTTTTACCAACCAACCATGTTTAGAATGATGTAGGCAATATTGATCATCTTTTAACTTTTTCATCATTTTTTTTTTTACTTTCCCACTATCTTTTTAACTTCTCCACCATCATATTTGACTTATTTATCACTTTTTTTTTTATGTCATCTCAGTAGTTTTGAATGTTGTAGAGAACATCTAAAAAAGATAGGAGATCATTACAATGATAGACTATTCATGGAGGTCGGCCCTATTTAAAGCGCTATTCTAGGCATATGCGTCAAAGTTCACCTTGAAATGAGGCATAAAAAACTTTTATCGAGGCTTAAGTGTCATTGTCACTAGTGAGGCATATATATTTTTTTGTCAAAGGCGTGTGCCTCAAGGCTTTATGCTCGAGATGTTTGAGCAGCGCCTTAATAAAATTATATAAAAATATTATATTATCATGTTGATACATATTATATTATAATTTTTTTTAAATATACCTAATACAATGCTTTAAAAATTCAAAAGATAATTTAAGTATAATATATTACTTTATTGCATTATTAATTTATTATTCTATTTTAATTAGATTAAAATTAATATTAATTGATATAAGGATTAAGAGGAAAAATATAGTAATTTAAAAGATGCCAATGAGATATACTCAATTGATAATAGAATTATTACATAAGATAACTCTTCTGAATATGATAAAAGTGAGTATAAAATCACTATGGATCTTGATACTTATGGTGGATTTAAATTTTAAGTGCGTGCTTATGTTGAATCTTATATTAAAATTTCATTTTATTATTAACATTTAAGATTGAGAATTTATAATTTATATCCTTATGATGATAAACTATGCAAATATAGCAATGATTTATTATATTTATGAATTATTTTTAATTTTATAAGTTTTTAAATTTTCTTATTTTGAGACTTACACCTCAATTCGCTTTGAGCTTGCCTTGCTAAAGAAAAATATCTCAGTTCCCAATTTCGTCTTTTTAAATTTTGAAGGTCGACTTTAGTTATCCATAACTATTGCACCAATTATGTACAATTTTTCACAAAACTATGTTATTTAATAAGATTATCATCCTTTTTTTTCTTAGGATTATAAGTCTTTATTTCTTTATATAACTAGAATTAGAATCACACTTCCTATATTGTGCTCATGTTACCATATTAGTTACTCAATAGTAACTACATTTACTATCAACTCAAGCTAAAATATTCGATTTGATTTTGAAGCCATCCTCAACCTCCAAGTCAAATTCACAGCCCAATTCTTATTCTTGATAAAAAATTGTTTGTTCTTTCCTGACAACTTACCATCTTCTCACAGGAGCATGCATATCCAAGCTGCATAGCTTCCATACTGACTCAGGGCAGTAGCGATTGGCCACATCTTTGTCATTATGGCTCAGATGGCTTAATTGTGCATTTGAGCACTACTTATTGGGTTTGGTTAGGGTCTGAATTGGTCATAGCGCCATCTGCTCCTTCTGAACTGTTCAGTTGAAGTACAAATTTCTAACTCTTATAAATCCCACTGGCTCTCTAATATTCTCAGTCCCTTTAGCCAGCCACATACACATATCTATATATGCCTGAATCAGAAACAGGCTTACAAGTACCTTTACCTGATATCTTTTAATAACAATGCTCATGGATCCAAATGTGACTTGCTCACTTGACATCATCATCGAGCCTAGTCCGAGGCTACCTTTTAGTATGGCTCGCCACGACGAGCTTCTGGTTCGTGCGAGCCTTTTCACGACAACATAACCTGCCTAGTTGCTCCGCATAGCCAACGACAGAATGCTGAATAGCAAAGTTGCTGTTTGCTTCTTTCTTTCTTTCTTTCTTCCATGATGGGGTGTGGATTTTGTAGCATTATGGTTATCTGAAGTTTAGTTCTTTTTTATCACAATGGGTTTGTCTAAGCCACCATTTACAAGGAAAGCTCAGACATGAGCTCTAAATCAATTGAAAGTGTTGCTTCTTTAGGTGTGTTTTCGACTCGACACGAACTCTCACTTGATTCGAAATCAAAAGCATGGTATGTAGTTCCAATTGTTTTCATTCTATGGCAATCCATTTGAATTTGGCCCATTTTCTCTCAAGAGTTTTGCCATCAGATAATCCTGAGGTCACTGTTATGTGGGTAGACTTGGTAGATTACTTTTTGGAGTTTATAATTGTTCTAAACTGTACTTTTGAGAATTATTAATTAAGAAAGAAATTTTCTTCCATGATTCTTCCTTGAATAAAGCTACTGTCAGTGGAGAGATTCTTAGTTCTGAGTTCTGACAAGATGACTGCTGGCTCACCAACATATTCTTTTGCTTTGAACTTCCTCCATTTTTCTGTTCTTGTCAACTTGTTATCCTTAAATCCTCTCCAAAAAGTTTTTTTTTTTTTTTAATTTCCTTTTGTTTTCTAAGAAGCTGTATATATATAGTTGAAATTGTAGAGTTTCATATTAAATTAAATATTTAATAGTTGGAATTTGGAAAAAATATTTTTAGAGCAGGAAAAAAAAATCATAACTTGGTATGGAGGAAAAGAAATGTGCAATAACTTTTATTTTTATTTTGGTTTTACACATGCTAGCTTTCTTTTTTCTGAAATTGCACATGACACCTTTTTTCCTATGGTGTTGTCACTGTGGGAGAGAGATATTTTTGATGGTTTATTTTATTAATTCTTTATTTCATAATATTCTAACCTTAACTCAGCACTATAGTTAATCTAATAATTATGGTTAAGCTTTCTCCCAATTGACCTTTTTTTTAATATGCTATTAATAATTATATAATATAACATTCACATGGCATGGACCCCACATGAGTTAAATTTCCAGCAATATTTGAAAATCCTCAATAACACTTAAAATAAAAAATATATATTATGCATTATTAATATCAACTTTAGTGCTGAAAAAAGAAATCAAGAAAAAAATTAATTTATAAATATTTACACTGATGTGAAATTATTATTTTTAAATAATGTAATTGAATGGTCCTTTGTAACTTTTTTTCTTTAATATGCAAATTATTCCTTTTTATTTTAAAATTTATAATATATTCACACAAACATTACATTTGAACCTTGGTTATTTATTGACCATAGTTAAGATTGGGTTTAGAAAATAAATTATGAAGTGTGTGGAATGCCCTTTTTGCCCATGACACTGTCTTACCCTTCTTTAAAGTTGTTGGTTTTAGCAATTTTGTTTAGGTCTAAGATGGTCTTTTCAAAAAAAAAATTCTTTTTATTTGATCTACTTTTTTTCCCAGGTTTGGTGTAAAAAAAAATAAAATTTTTTTTTGAGATGGAGGATTTTTGATCGCAGTCCGCAACCCAAAATCGATCGGCAAGCTTGGATTCTCTGCAGACGGGTAATTCTACTTACTGTTCGAATTTCGTCGAGCTTTTTGCGGAATCTATTTTCACCGTCATGGCCGATGGCCGGAGATCGAGCACTTAGGGTTCCGGGGTTTTTTTGCTTATGGTAGCTGCTCATTGGTGTTCGCAGGACCTGCATAATTGCTTTGTGTTATTATTTTTCATGATTTTTTGGTTTTTCTGTGTCCAGTATGACTGTTTTCGGTGCTATGACTGAGGACTTTTTGCTATGAGTATTCACAAGCAGTCAAACTCTTTGTTCAGATTTGGGTTTTACTAGTTCGTGATCGTTCTGATGTCGCAATACTGTCATTTCGAGTTCTGTACTTCTTTCCTTGCGTGCTTGATACATAATAAGCTCCTTCATTTTACGCGCCTTTTTTTGGATCAATTGTAGTTTGACGTGCTTTTCGTTGTTTGATCTCCTTGATAGTTAGGGACACTAATTTTGTGCTACGAAGTCTGATTTGGTTCCATTTTTTTTGTTTGAATCAACTAGGAGTGACCAGTTTGCAGAGCTTAGGAGTTTGAATTCAGTTCCACGTGGTTTGTTTGGTTGAATTGGACAATGGATTGCAATAGGGATGAGGCCATGCGGATTAAAGAGCTCGCTGAAAAGAAGTTTGTTGAAAAGGACTATGCGGGTGCTAAGAAGTTTGCGTTGAAGGCCCAGAATCTCTTTCCATCCCTAGAGGGAATCAGCCAAATGATAACTATCTTGGATATTTACCTCGCATCAGAAGCTAAAGTAAATGGGGAGAAGGATTGGTATGGAATCCTCCATGTTAATGGTTTAGCAGATGAAGAGATAGTGAAGAATCATTACAGGAAGCTTGCTGTTACGCTCCATCCAGATAAGAACAAGTCTGCAGGTGCTGAGGGTGCTTTCCAGCTTGTTTCTGAGGCCTGGAGTGTGCTTTCAGACAGGAATCAGAAACTGTTGTATGACCAGAAGATCTCTGGGAGAGGTTCTCATCAGAGAACTTCTCAACCCAGTAAGGATTCTTCAGCTCCTGGCATCGTTAATAATGGATTTTACCAATTTGCCAACAATGCTGCAAACAAGACAACAGCACAACAGAACAACTCTTTCAAGCCTCCATTGTGCCCGCCACTCCAGACATTCTGGACCTCTTGTGCTGCTTGCTGCATGCAATATGAATACCACAGGATGTATCTTAATAAAAGCCTTCTTTGTCCCAAATGCAAGCAGCCATTTCTAGCTACAGAATTGCCTGCTCCTCCTACTGGACTCAGCAATCCTCTATGGTCCATTAAACAGCATAATAAGAAAACTAAATATAAGAGTGGATATAAGAATGCCTCTACTCCCACAGGAATGGGAACTTCAGGATTCCAGCATGGACTGAGTCATGAATCTTTCACCAATCAAAACAACCAGTGGGCACCATTTTCTGGAGCTGTTACTAATGGCCTGTCTCCTCGTACTACCACACAGACTGCTAATGTGGTTCATCATGCATTTAAAGCGAAAAGGCAGAGAGAAGAAGCACAAACAACAGTTAAAAGGGAAGAGGCTCTCCGCAAAAAATTATCTCAGCGGACTGCTATTGGTTCTGGAAATCTTAATAGTGTAATTGTTTCTGATAATTATGCAATTAGAAGAACAGGTACTGGAGATGATTTTGGAAACAACATTATTGCAGATCAGGCGGCCTCAAATATGAGTTGCAGCAGAAATACTGTTTCTGAAGCTGAAAAGGGCACTTGGTTTTATGGTGATTCCTTCAAATCTAGATTGAGCTCAAGGTCAGCGAACTTTAACAGAGCTTACACACAGTTAGATGTCCGAGCTATATTAATAGAAAAGTCTAAGGATAGAATTCTGAAGAAACTTAGAGAATTGTATTTAGCTGAAGCCACAAAGGCTAAGGATAATAATAGGTTGATGAAGAAGCTAAAGCTTAAAGATTTTAAAATGACCAAGGCAGTTGATAGAAAAAATGGGAAATACAAAGTTCAGGGAGATTCTGCTGATGTGCAAATTACTGAACGCTCAAGGAATAATAAATTCTTTCCTTTCAAGGAGCTTTGCCAAAAGAACGTTAATGATGATTCACACAAGCAAGTAAATCACCATCTGACAATAGATGTTCCTGATCCAGATTTTCATGATTTTGATAATGATCGCACAGAAAAAGCTTTTGCAGCTGATCAGGTATGGGCTACATACGATGATGATGATGGCATGCCTCGGTATTATGCCTTTATTCAGAAAGTTCTATCTGCTAAACCTTTCAAGGTTCGTATGAGCTTTCTCACATCAAAATCCAATGTGGAGTTTGGGGCATTAGACTGGGTTAGTAGTGGTTTTCCTAAGACATGTGGAGATTTTAGAGTGGGGAGATATGTGGTTGCCACTAGGATTAACATTTTTTCACACAGGGTTAAGTGGGAAAAAGGCTTCCGTGGAGTAATTAAAGTTCTTCCAAGAAAAGGTGATATTTGGGCTTTATACCGAAATTGGAGTCCTCACTGGAATGAGCTTACTCCTGATAATGTGATCCACAAGTATGAAATGGTGGAGGTTCTTGAAGACTATAATGAAGATCAAGGAATCTCAGTTGTTCCCTTAGTGAAGGTTGCAGGATTTAAAACTGTTTTCCTGCGGCATATGGATCCAAAGGAGCATAAGAAGATACGAAAAGATGAAATGTTTCAGTTTTCACATCAGGTACCTTCTTATTTGCTTACGGGTGAAGAAGCTCATAATGCACCGAAAGATTGCCTTGAGCTAGACCCAGCAGCTACTTCTCTGGAGCTTCTTCAGGTTCTCACAGAAACAAAGGATGAGGATGTGAGGATGAATGATGATGAAAGGAAGTTGGTTGATATTGGAGCTTCTTGGTCCAATTTTTGTTCTAATGTCTGTGATTGATGCTTAGGATTCATCAACGTGTAGGGATTTGCCAAACTATACTCCTATTCAACTTTTGGGATATCACAAAGATGATGATTTTGGATGTGCCGTGTCACAGAATCATTTATCATTATCTTCAGTAGGTGTCAAACTTGAATTTAAGTATCTGTACAAAGTTGTTTAGGAGTAGAAGTTTATCTGAAGTCAGCTTGTCGAGATCATTCATTCAAATGGAGTTTCTGATATCCGCTCAAGAAGTGGTGCTTCCACTGATTGTGGGTAAGTGATAAATCACATAGTGGCATAATTGATTGGCCAATATAATTTATTCACATAGTCAACAAACATTTGTTTCTGGTTTTAAGTATTAACAATGTTTTTTATTTTTCTGGAATGTGTTTAATTCTAGCAGTAATGACTACTCATTTTGATATCAAATCCAAGAATCCACTGCATGCAATATAATGAATTGCATACCATGTTTTGCTCTTGCTTTATTAAATTTATGCATGCACTTATATGACATATTTGTCTATATGTCCTCATTGACTAGCCACTTTTCTTGGAACAATGTGAAGTGGTGCACATTTTAAAATTCTTTGAACCTGGAAGATGCTGATTATTCTTTAAACATCTTACCAGTCAGAGTACTTCAACATTTCTCGATGACTGGGAGAAGAGATCTTCCTTATATTGTTTTTGTACTTTACCTTTCTTTACTGCCAAAACAATTTAATTTTCTTGAATTTTCTTTAAAATCAATAGTCAAATTTATTCAACCTTTTACTTATTTTTACGGTTAGAAAATTCGTGCTCTGATGTTTCATTCTGACTTTTCAGCTCAGCAAGACTTCCAAGAACTATTAGCAATCTTGTGCAGGAATGTTTGCTCTTCGTTTATTTCTGCCTTGTTTTTCAATTGCTTGTTGGCAATATGCTTGTACATGCTCCTTGATTACCTTTCCTAAGTTTGGCGTTCACTTAAAGGTTAAAACTCTATACATATTCAAATGACCATCGGTTCTGTTACTTGGATCAAGCAAGATTCTTTGTTTTGTTGTCCGTTCTGTTCTTTAAATCATAAGAGATGCTGTGTTTTCTTGGTCAGTTATGACTCAAGTAATGCTATGTTTCTGTAGGAACTGTTTGGGATCAAATTTTTTGTATTTTTTTGTTTTTGTTTTTATGGTGTTTTTAAAAATATGTTTGTTTAGTGAATGTTTATATATTTTTTATTTTTTTTGTGTCTTTAAAAACAATTATCATCATCAAAGATATTTCATTTTGAATCAAATTATAAACAAAACAAAAGATGAAAGTGGTCACAAATGGCATGGTAGCTTACCATTCCTTTCGGTTTAGCCTCGCTATATTTCTTGATAATTTTCGGCATTCAACTATATCTCAGTTCTAGATCGTGGCAATGGAGCGTACATGAGAAATTAGCCTGATAAGCCTGCTATTGTAACTTTGATCAATTTCAAATGAAACTGCAGGCCTTTTCACTTCACTATTTAATACTCATTTTAAATTCTATTATGTTGTCCTATACATGATTTGTTATGATAATAAGAGGTATGTCTCACTTCTTGTACTTATTTCTAGCTGTATCATCTTATGCAGCTTAGCTATGCCACTGGTTTCTTTAGAACCGAATGAAATCAAAACGCCTATTTCTCATGAAAATTGTTAAAAGCTAATGTAGTGCCTGTACTTCACAGACGAATAAATGATGGTGCACTGACTTAGGGGACTAAGAACACCATGCATGATTTATTAAGACCCTGAAGGTTACAAATTTATGTGATGAATATCAAAGTGGACTGCCTACAAACCTCAATTAAAATTTTGTTAAGTGGGTGAAAGTTCTTTGCTAAAATAACATGGAAGATGAAGTCACGGGAACCCACAAAACTTAAACATAACTGGCCAAGATGCAAGCTATCAAATTCTTGTGACTATACTTCCAAATAATATCAGACAAAAAAAGAAACCATAAGATTCTGTATAATCTGGTTCTTTTGACGCATAATGATCTACTATTTTACACTCAGTTTCATGGGAACACTAATTTGTTGTTTTATGACCAAAGGTATACTGGAATAACTGATAATCAAATCAGCACATTCTTGAAATCAGCAGGTTGGGGTATGTCCCAGTTTGCTGCAAAAACAATTGTTACACTTATTTTTAGAACACTTTTGTTATTCAAACTGGTTATTTCTTTACTTCTCCATCAATTGGCAGTTAAGTACTAGCAATTCCTGAGAAGGTATAATTAATTTTGTGAAAATTTGCATGTTGCATTCCATTAAAATGGGGGAGAAGTTAAAAGGATAGGACACTATAAGCGTCACAAAGAATGCGTAGTTGCATTAGTGTCATCATTCTTTTTGTTTGTTTCTTTTTTTTTTTTTTTGGTGAAAGAATGAAGTGCGATGAGAGTTCTTTGGTTTCCTTTAGTACTTCTGCTTCTATTATGCTGTGAAGTGTTTATAAAATAAAGTCACGAGCTCTCTCACAGATATGAATGAGCTATTCTGTAAGTGCATTACCCCTAGTAATGGAGTGTTAATTCTAATATGGATGAAGGTCGCCATGCACATGTGGTGGAATAGGGCCAGAATTCTCAACATAACTATATCAGTTTTACTTTTCAAGTGTAAGTACTGAGTATCTTATGAACTTATTTTGAATGACAGTAATATGGATATTATATGTATCAGTTGAGTTTCTGTTTGATCATTGGACTCAGATACATAGAAATTGTTAACATTTTTGGCAAATTCTCTGTGTTCCAGTGTTTATCTATCATTCTATCTCACAGCAGTCTGTATTTTTCATAGCAATATATTGGATTTCTTGTCTCTATCAGTTCAGTGGCATAATAAATTGTAGAATTCTTCAAAAACCCTTAATGCAGATGCTTTCTGATTTCGCTATGATGGCCATATACTGCTTACTTCTTTTTTTTTTCTTATTCTTTTTTTTGAGGTTAAGATCTAAAGTTATATCGTCATAAACTGTCATAAACTGAACTGATTTACTGTCTTCGTTCACCAATTATAGAAGTGAACGTAGAATGTGTATTCATAATAAAGCAGATCCTAAATAGTTAGGAGGAGGCTAATGATGATCACAATGACAATTTTGTGAAACTAAGAGCATGTTCAGGATCAATTTTGTTGTGTTTTTTACCTTCATTTTTATGTTATTTTAAAATCATGTTTGTTTAGTATATTTTTAAGCATTGTTATATTTTATTTTTAAAAATAAATCATATTATTTTTAAAAATACTCAAACAATATTTAAATATTTTGAGTATTTTTAAAATCAATTATCGCCATCAAATATATTTTATTTCAAAATAAAATATAAATATAATCAAATAAAAATAAAAAATAAAAACAAAAGTGATCCCTCCCTAACAACCCCATGTTATGAAAAACAATTCCAACTATCAATGAGGCATATGAATCAGAAATGTATGAAAGCCTTTTTTTTTAAATTAAATTATTATTTCATATATTAACTTCTTCAGTTACATGACATTTATTACTTAATATTTCCTGCTAATTCACTGATCTTCTTACTTTTGATCTTGATGTTTATATTGTAACTTGATTATTATTTATTTTGTTTCCTTTTACTGCAGCTTTAGTTGAGCTGAAGAAGCTTCCATCTTCTTCAACCTCTGGCTTTCTTTTTCGTAATTTTCTATCACCTGGAAGCAGACAAAAGCTGCTGAACTAAAGAAGATTGAATTGTTTGATCATTATAGGCTGACTGATCACAAATCAAAGAGGAGGAAGAAGGCAAAAGGTATCATATATACCTCTTACTATTGTAATATTGTAGAAATCCTTTATTTTTCATATTCTTTTTTTGCTTCATTTTCTCTATATAATTGTATTCCTCTTAAACAAAATGGATGAACTTTAAAAAAAAAAAATTTCTTAGGGTTTGTGCGGGTTAAACAAAATGAATGAACTTTAAGCAAGGGTTTTCATATTATAGACGGATGTGGGCAAAGAAGTTAGACCATAAAATTAGAATTAGATTATAAACTTGAAATATGGGTATTCTTATAGGTAAATTAATGGAATTTATAAATATTATAGTTCATTGGAAGATAAATATTTATTGATAATTTAGGTTTTAGATTTTGATATTTTGGTAGAAGTCGAATTAGAAATGACGTAGGTGCGATTATAAATAAAAATTTGAAGGATAATGTTATAAATATTAATAGATACGGAGATAGAATTATAGTTTTTAAAATTATTATTGGAACTAAGATTATCAATATTATAAGTGTTTATGCTTCTGGTTTGGATGTAGGCACAAAAATTTTTTATTTGGAATGAATTAGAGTGATTAATATAAAAGATATATTTCGAAAAAAAATATTTATTTGAGGAGATTTAAATGAACATTTTGATAGAGTGGTAGAAGATTTTAAAAGTATTCAAATTGGCTATAGATTTTTATTAATGAAAAAAGAAGGATTATATTAGATTTTATTTTAGCCTTTGATTTTGTAGTTGTTAATACTTTATTTAAGAAAAGAGATGAGCATATTATTACTTATAAAAATGGATCTAGTAAAATATAGATTGATTATTTTCTGATAAGAAAAATATATCATTTAGATTGTAAAAGGTCATTTCAAGTGAAAGTACTCAACATCGATGGTTAGTTTTAAATTTTAAGATGAAAGATTGGAAGATGGAAAATAAATCAACACTTAAAAAATATTTATAAAAATATTTTTAAGAGCAAGTTACAAGAGTTTAGAATTTGGGATATTCATAAAGAAGTTAATATTATGAGAAAAAAAATAGCAAGTAAAATTAAGTTGCAAAAAATGTGCTTGGAGAATCAAAAAGAAAAGTTTTTTTTAATAAAAATAGTTGGTATGGAGTCAAACGGGAAATAAAAGATAAGAAAAGATATTATAAAAATTTGGTTTAGATGTAAAAACTTGGAGATTTGAGAAATATATAAAGTGATCCGTAGAGATTCTAAGAAAGTAATATATGATGCAAAAAAATTTAGTTTCTGGTGATTTATACAATAGATTGAATACTAAAGAAGGTGAACGATAGATGTATAAATTAGTCAACTAAAGAGATAGGATAAGTAAAGATCTAGATTAAGTGAGGTGTATTAAGAATGAAAATCATAAAATATTTTTCTTAGAAAAGGATATTGAAAATAGATGGATGAGGTATTTTGATAAACTTTTTAATAAAAGATTTGAAAATACGATTGATTTTAGCAACATTGATATCTTAAATAAAAATAGAAAATTTTATTTGTATCATCGTATTAGTAAATTTGAAGTTAGAGAAGCTTTAAAGAAAATGAAATGCGAAAAAATATTAGGATCTGATGATATTTTAATAGAAGTGTGAAAATGTTTAGGAGATCAATGAATTTCTTGGTTTACAAATCTTTTTAATGTTATTTTAAAGACTAAAAAAAGGTCAGATAAATAGAGAAAGAGTTTGTTGGTTCATATATTTAAGAATAAAGGTGATGTGCAAGATGTGAAAACTATAGAGAAATTAAGTTAATGTGTCATATATTAAAATTATGGGAGAGAGTAATTGAGCATAGGTTACGATGTGATGCAAAAGCTTCTCACAATCAGTTTGGTTTCATGCCAAATATATCTACTATGGGTGCTATACATTTGTTAAGAGGTTTGATGGAGAAGTATAGAGAAAGTAAATAGGATTTACATATGATATTTATTGATTTAAAGAAAGCTTACAATAAAGTTTTAAGAGATCTTCTTTGGAGAATTCTAGAAAAGAAAGGAGTTAATATTGATTATATTCAAGTCATTAAGGATATATATATTATAGCTATTACTTGTGTCCAAACACAAGGTGTTGACCTCCATATGTGTGTCATAAGTCAAAGTCTTGCTTACAAATCGAATTCGATGGATTTCAGAGGTGACAGTGCGCAAATTGAGGCTCAAAATGCAATGGACGTTACCGAAAATGGTCGAAATGATCTCCGATCGGCGAACGGACTTTGCCGTTGCGTTCAGAACCTATCAAATGAGACCGCTTCAATTTACAGTCGTAAATGTCAAATGATTTGAATAGCAAATGCGTCAAAACGCACATAATGGTCACCAAAATCGACTCAATGACCGATCGACGAACCGACTTACATCGCGTCGAACGCTTGAAAGGGATATAAATATCGACAACTTAATGATCAATCATCGGCGCCGAGTCGCCAACATTGCAACGCATATCGAGGTCGGGCGCGCCGACGGGATCAAACGACCTCCGCTGAAATTCATCATAGCTTCAAAACGCCGAAATCTATCAACGAATCGCGGCTTCGATGAGAACGAAATGTCGAATGATTTGAAGTGACATCGTGTAAATTGAGGCTGAAATGCACAAAATGTTACCAAAATCAACTCAAATGACCTCAGATCGACGAACGGACTTCGCCTTCGCGTTTAGAACGTCGAAATTGGTCAGAGAATAAATATTGATGACTACGATCAACCATCGCCGTGCCGAGTCATTAATGCCGCACGCAGCCGAGGTCAAGAGCACCAACGAGGATCAAACTTGCGTGAAATTGATCACGCCATCGGCTTCAAACGCCGAAATCTATCAAGTAGCATCGTTGCATTCAGGACCAGTCTGCACGAAAATTGAGCGGTCGAAAGTGGTGACGCACATTTTTGACTTGAAATGGACTCAATTTAACGTCGACTTGAACCAAACGGCATTTGATCAAAGCATCGGCTGTCGTTTGTAACAAATTAATTACATATATATATATATATATATATATATATATATATATATATATATATATATATATATATATATATATATATATATGTGTACAACATAAAATTCACATTAAAATCGTTTAATCAATTTTATTTTAGAATTTTAAATCAATCGAGCCATTTATCGCATAAATCGGTCGATATAAATTGCAACAACTTAACGATCAATGATCAAATGCCGAGTCCAACATATTTGCGCATCGAAATCCGACGAGATCAAACGACTGCTCGCGAAATGGTCACATCATAAATTTTCAAACGTCATTATCAACGTGATCGCTCAGCCAATTCGATAGTCAACGAAATGTCGAATGATTTGTGACATCGCCAAATTGGTAAAAATGCATAACGCCACCAAAATCAACTCAACGACCTCGATCGAACGACTCCATCGCTAACGCGTGAAACGGTCGTCGAGAATAAATATCGCGACAATTTATCAACCGATCGCCGCCGAAATGTTAATCTGCTCGCACGCGACGCCGGAGGCTTAAGAGGCACCAACGAGGATCAAACTACTTCCGTTCGTGAAATTGATCGCGTTATTGGCTTCAAACGTCAAATTTATCAAGATCATCGCTCGGGCCGGACGAGTGCGACATTAAAATCGAAGGCCGAAAAGTGGACGCATATTTTGAGTTGAAATGATCATTTTAACGCCGAATTAACCAAACGGCTCGCTAAAACAGACCGCGTTATCGTTTCAAAAATAATGAAATTACCTTACATTGATTGATATATATATATATATATATATATATATTGACTATGTATGTGTACCGACATAAAATTTACATTAAAATTATTTAATCAATTTTATTTTAGAATTTCTAAATAATCGTCCTCTCATTTTATTTTTCAATTTTTCTGATTAAAAAATTCCCTCCCATTTTTAGCGATTCCTCTCTCCTCTCGTCCCCGAAAAAAAGCCTCTTATTCTCCCCCTCTCAAAAATCTCCTCCCCACTGCATGGTCGCAGCCCGCGCAATGCCCCGTATCCGCACGGCCCGCCTCCGGCCTGCCCGCTCCGCTCCGGCCCCCGCTTTCTGCTCCGACCCTCCGCTGCACCGCGGCCCGCGAAATCGCTCCGGCCCGTGTTCCTTGGCCCAATCCCGCCTCTGGCCCACGCGTCCCGCGCACCGACCCGCCTTCGGTCCACAGCCCGCCGTTCCACACACCGCCGGCACGTCTCACTCCTGCTGCCGGTCCTGTTCACGCTGCTCCGTGAATCCAAAACTGCGGTCTGTACTGTTCTCCGCACCAGCACGTTGCGTTTCGGTCTGTCCTGCCTCTGACCACGCGGTTTCAGCTGCTGCAATCCCATTAAGACTGGCTCCACGCTGCTCCTGCCCTGTTCCACGGCCCAAGCTCGCACCGGCCCGCTGCGCCTTTCCTACATCCCAAAGTCCTAATCCCATGTCCAGCCTTCAAACCCGCAAAACCTGCAAGCCCACCAGCCTGCTTCCTACAGCCCGCTGGCCTGTTTAGCCCGCCTCCACAGCCTTCAAACTGCTAGCCCGCAACTCGTCCAAATTTCGTCGCAATCGCTTCGTCGCAAATCGGAAAAGAATATCATCAAGAGATGAATTCTTTTTTCAATTTTCGGCATCGCATCCTTGCTTTAGCCTTCCAACCTTTAGCCAAGAACCGGAAAGAACATCGTGAATTCTTTCGGTTTCCAACGACGCTTCAGATAACCCATCCAATTTTCACTTCCGTCGGGAAGATCAGAAAGACGAATTCTTCTTTCGATTTTCCGTCGATTCCTCGCTATTTTTCCACTTCGCTTCATCAGAATCGGGAAGAACATCAAAGACGAATTCTTTGGTTTCCGTCGACTCATTGTTACATTCTCAATCGATATCTAACCCCGCCTTCTGAGCATCAGAAGGCAAAAACGCGTCATAACATGTGTGATATGTGAATGTGAATATATTACATGCTTGTGTTTATTTATAAGTTTGAAGACCTCGTTGTGCTTAAGAGGGCGTGACAAGATGAAAAAATAGGTTGTGGTGTAGCAAGACACCGCTTGCTATGCTCAAGAGGGCATATCGAGTAAGCCAACATTTGTTAGATGTCGCTCTCCCTAAATGAATTGTTGCCAAAATTTTATCAATTTCTAGGCTTAGAAAAAAAAAAGGGAAAGGGGATGAATATATATTGCATTGTATGTCTTCTTTCAGGTCTGAAGGTCTCGTCGTACTCAAGAGGCGTGTGAGAGAGATGAAAAATAATTTCTGTCATGAAGCACTTATCTTTCAAGAGGCGTCGAGTAAGTCAAAATACCCGATCTGACCTACACTGCGGATGGCGTTGGGAGACTCAAATTTAGGTCAAAATTCTAGACTTAAAAAAAAAAAAGTAAAGGAATCAACTTAAGAATGTCAAGCAATGAAACCTAAAGCTAAAATTCAAATTAAAAACTCCAAACAACAAAAGGGGAAGATAAAATAATATACAATAAACACAAAAGTAAAACAAAAGAGGGGGAAAATGAAAGCTACTCTCAGGGATAAATGTTCTTTTAAAATAAGAAATTAAATTGTCTTTTGGAATCTAAATCAAAATGTCTTCTTTCTTCGAATCAACTCTTGTCAGCGAGAATCATAAATTAAATGCGATATGAATGAAAGAGCTTTCCTTCAATATAAAATTTAAGGAACTTCATTCTAAATTATGATTTTCAAAATTAATCACTAATTAAGTGAAATTATCTAAGTATAAATACTGCATTGCGGAGATTTCAAGTGCAAATTTTAATGTCTAAAAAGGCTGCGCAGGCTAAAGTTGGAATTAAATAAAAATCTGAAATCAATCTCATAAGTCAGAAGTAAAAACTGTCTAAATTCTTAAATATACTCGCATGGGCCCCGAGACTATGCTGAATGCTTAAATTCTGGGAGGATGTTGTGCGGATTGCTTCCTGGTTTAGTCTTAGGACTGAGTCCGGGTTAACAAAATTTAAAAACTTATAATAAGAGTTTCAAATCAGTGAAGTTTCTAAGAAACTAATTCATGATAATGATCTAATCCTCTCATTAGCGAGTTGATAGGATCTATAGCTCTTAACATATTCAAATTAATCAATTTTTCAAATCAAATTAAGTAGCAATCTGAAATTACTTAAATGAAATTCTATCGTTAAAAGCTTAAACCAAAACTCAATCTATCCGCCTTCCCCAATTGTTTATCGTGGGTGACAAATTAAGAAAACTCTAGCTCGCAAATGAGTCAATGTCAAATCAAGTGTTCTACTATGTTCACTATCAATCAATCTCTACTAAGTGGGGCGTGGCCGTCTCGGCGTGGCTTGGTCGGTGCTCCAGATGAAGTAGTTCTGAGAGTCCTCTGATCGGGTGGTTTGGCCAATCAAGTTCCATTATATTACGATCACGATCGTAGCTCGTATGTTCCCCAATGGCTCTGTCCATTGAGTTGTGAATCATAGGGTATACTTGATAGGGCAAACAATCATTTGTCAGCTAAGGTAGACTTAAGTATGTCTCCTTATACAAACATCACCCTAGGTCTACAAGGATTTCTTGGATGACATAACTTCATGTGTTGTTGATAATGATCGCCATGTTGGGTCAACTACCACCATTAAGTATCTTGGGGGACGCGGATGATGTAGATCTAGATCACATCATCATTCCCCATTATCAGGTTTATGAAATGATGAATTTTATAATCTAAATTTTGAAACTCTACATACTGCTACTATACGTTACACATTAAGCGATTTAATGACTAGCCTTAATTGAAAGCTCTCTCTCTCACTTATTGGGAGGGGTAATTAACTATAGGGGCTTGCGCCTATAAGAAACCTGGAACCAGATCTAAAGTCCTCACCAAATGAGGACGAAATCTCTGGGTAGTGTCTTATCTACTATTTCATTTGCCTTTTGAAAATTACACTGACACTTCAAATCATACTCTATTCAATTCAATTCAAAAATTGTCAAGAGGTTGGTGGTGAATTTTTGGAGCCCACAGAAGGATTGACAAAATATTTTTCTATTTCAGTTGGATTACATCAAGGATCATTGCATCAAGGATCAGCTTTAAGCCCCATCTTTTGTTTTGTTTGTTATGGATGTTCTTACTAGGCATTTACAAGATGTACCTTGGTGTATGATTTTTGTTGATGACATTCTTCTTATTGATAAGACTAGAGAGGGAGTCCAAGAGAAACTTGAATTATGGAGGTCAACTTTAGAGTCTAAAAGTTTTCGTTTAAGTATATCTAAAATTGAATATATTGAGTGTAATTTTAGTTGTAGAAGTTCTAGTGATAGTCTTCTGACACTAGGTGAACTAGTCATTAAAAAGAGTGAGGGATTTAGATATCTAGGCTCTATTGTTCAAAATTATGGTGAAATAGATGGAGATGTTATTAGTAGAATTCAAGTTGGATGGTTGAAGTGGAGGAATGCATCTGGCCTATTGTGTGATAGAAACATACCGCTTAAACTTAAGGAAAAATTTTATAAGACGGTGGTAAGACTTGAAATGATTTATGGTGCATAATGTTGGTCAATAAAAGAGAAGCATAAGACTAAGTTAAGTGTTGTAGAGATGAGGATGCTCAGGTGGATGAGTGGCTTTACTCTTAAAGATAAAATGTGAAATGAGTATGTTCGGAAAAAAGTTGGAGTAGCTCCAGTTGTAGATAAGATTAGAGAGTCGTCTTAGATGGTTTGGCTATATAAAGCGTCGACCATCCGCTGACTCGATCAGGAGAGTAGATGCATTAAATTTGCTTTATGTTAAGAAAGGTAGGGATAGATCTAAAAAGACTTGGTTAAGATGTATAAAAAATGATTTTAGTATACTTGAATTAAATGAGAATTTGACTCATAATATGACACAATGGAGATGAAGGATTCATGTAGCCGACCCCACTTAGTGGGATAAAGGCTTGTCATTGTTGTTGTTATTGTTATTGTTGGTTTGTGTGGGTTATCCTGATGAATATTATGCTACCAACCTCTCCTATGGATATAAATACACCGTTGGTAAGAAGATAAAAAAAATCCAATCATAAATTTTTTTTTTAATTTGGATTGTGTGGAGATTATTGGATCTTGTTAATTCTTTATATTGGGTGGAAAGAAGATTTTTGTGTCTTACTGATTTAAGGGATTATAAATAAACATATAAGTGAATATAATAAGAAAATTAATTATTAGAAATTTAAAAATAGTATTTAAATTTAATTATGAGTATAAATTTTAATATAAAAAATTGTGTAGTAAAAAACATTATTAATTGATTAATAGTTTCTCATAATTTAGAGTCTCTCTCTCTCTCTCTCTCTCTCTCTCTCTCTCTCTCTCTCTCTCTCTCTCTATTATATATATATATATATATATTATTCAATAAGCTTCATATAATTTTTTTTAAATAAGCCATAAATTAGAAGTCAATTTCAAACACTTCAATTTGCTTGCAAAAGTTTATTTAAAAAAAAAAAAAAAATTTTTAGGTGATCAAAATTTTTTTAAAAATAAAGATGTAATATTGTGAGATTGATTTCATATTTTCAATAGAGTTAATATGATCAATATTAAATTAATGAATTTAATATTTAATAATTTTTTATGAATTAGATATATTTTCTGAAATATTTGATGGTTTGCAAATCAAGTTCTTTATTAATATTTGATATTGAGGAAGTTCATCAAGAGATTTATCTTCATTAGATGAGGCTTGAGACTCCGTTAGATATTAAAAGACTCATAATCAAAAAAGATTTTTTTATAAGAAAATTAAAAATATATTTCTTTTGTAAATAATTTTTTTTTTACTAATAAATATAATTTCAAACAAGTGTTCAGGATATCCTAGATCCTTTTTAATGAAGTATTTTCACAAATAATATTTTATCTTATAAATGCTATCACTTTAAATAATCAAAATGTTTTTTAAGGCCAATCTTGGTTGGGATTTGAATATTTTATTAAATTATGATTTTGAAATTCATTTAAAGTTATGGGTAACCTTTCTAAGTGAACATATATGGTTCTCTCCAAGAGCAACATACTTGAGAAATTGCTCATTAGATGAATTCATCTAGGTCACCATTAGGGAAAGCATTAATCTAATTTTCATTGAGGTACTAGTATTAGTGGAAGATGAAGAAATATTCTTGGGCTTCTCACAGAGTAGGCTATCAAGAGAGTAAATACTAAAAATGTTGAATAAATTGTTACTAGGCTAAAGAGAAAATGATCAAAATAGTTCCTAATTATCTATGAAGGTTAGAAATGATTTCATGCTATATAATATGAATAATTTAATCCTTCAACTATTTAGAAGCGACCAAATCAATCCCACCATCCAAACTAATGAAAATTTAGGATTTAGGATACAGGGTATTTTTAAAAATTATATTTTCTTTTGGTTTTTTTAGTAATTACAATTTTTATATACTCTTCTACATATTTAGAGTAATTACAATTTTTAAAATTAACTTGCTCTCAAATATGCATACTTTTAAGTCATATCTATTGAATGTGATTGTACAAACTATGCATGAGAAAATAAATTTAGTACAAGAAAATTAAAATTACATAAGGAATTAAGTGTGTGTATTGTATTAAAGAATACCTCTATTTTTAGCACTCCAATCCTTAAATTATAGTTTGTTTTGGCATTGTTGAGAGATTAAATTGATAGTTTATGAAGCCATTTTGAAAATTAGATAAAATTATGCATAGTACCATGGGAAAGAGCATCCAAAATGTTAAGTTAGAAAAGTAATAAAGTACTTAGACAAAAAAATATTTTACTATTATTAGTGAATAAAAAAACAAATTATATGCAACTTTTTATATTTAAATATTAGTTATGGTTTTCCTCTAGTCAGTCAGTATATGCCCACACATCATTAGTTAAAGTAGATTTTTGTAGTTATTAAGGAGCTACAAAATAATTAGTTCATATTATAGAATAATCAACCAAATTTAGTATAAAGATTAGAAGGTTTAAATAATTTTATCAAAAAATTTATACTTGAAGATATCATTTATTATTTTAGGTACTTCATATAATATATTTATAATCTTTAATGGACACTTCAATAATAAAACATTCTCTGAGAACCCATCTTCTGTATCCATAGCATCATCCTTATCAAACTCTTAAATCGATGGAAGATGTTGTACTAACTACCTTATAGCATCCTTATTTAAAACCACCATTTTATGCCTAAAGGAGGACTTTTGTCACAGCTACAATGTCCAATTATTAGAGAAATTTACGTACATAACACAATTTTTATATTTATGTATATAATATTTAAATTTTAATATTTATATATATATATATATATATATATATATATATATATCACTCAAATTTTTAATATTATATCAAAAACAATACTTTTATTATATTTATAAATATTAAATTTTAACATATAAATATATAAAAATCTTCTGATATATATATATATATATATATGTAAATTCTCCTAATTATTTACTTCAAGATGAGAAGACATATGATCTGAATTGATAAATAAATGCTCAAGTAAAAAAAAAATATACATTAAATATGAATAAAAATAATACCAATAAGAGCTTTTTCCGTATTATTTATTGCTATTTTTACTTTAAAATGCTCTTTACAGACATATTTATATTTCAAACTTTAGTCATTTATTTTTAATCCACAATATATATATATATATATATATTATAAAACTACGTTTGAAGTAAATTAAAAAAACCAAAAATTTTATTCATATTATAATTTTTCTAAATAAATTTGACATCATTTTAATAGTTAACATACTCCGATACAACTAATTATAAAAAAAAGCTATATCTCATCACAAAATTTTTGAAAAAATAATAATTAAAAAAACTCAGCCAAATATATATATATATATATTACATAGTAGGCGTCTAAAAAACTAAAATTAGAAAAAAAGTCCACTTTCAATTCTCAAGTGAAGGCACAAGCACTCTTTCCTCTACCATGTGCCCTCATAATGCAATTTTAATTAATAGATGCTCTACTTATATTAAACTTCAGCTTAAATACAGGCTCTAATGCATTTATATTAGTTATAAATCTGTTTAATACTCTTTGGAACCTAAATTAAAATTCTGATAAAGCTAATTTAGTATTATATTTTTTTTTATTGTTATCTCTAATCTCTTCTTCCATCTTTTTTATAGTCTTATTTGTATAAGCATTAGGATCAATCAAATAAAATAAGAGGAATTTACATACATACATCACACAATTCTTATGTATTTACATATCTAATATCCAAATTATAATTTTTATATGTATAATATCCCATTCTTCAATATCACATCAAAAATATCATCATTACTCATTTTTTTTAAGTGAAATGCATATTTTCAAGCATAGGAAACTTTGGGTGTTATATATGTAAATTCATAAGAATTGTGTGATATGTATGCAAATCTTCCATAAAAATAAAGCTGTAGTTATTGATAACAACAAATCCAATCAGTAGAAAACTCACACTTTTCAATTAAAAGATTGAAATCAGACAACATTAAATTGTAGCATTAAATATTGTAAAATTTCAAATCCTGTTGTTGGGTGCATAAAAGCATGTCTTCCAATGAATACTGAACATAACCTCTTGTTTGAATAACTGAAGGAAGCAGCAAAGGGCTGCACTGATAAACTTAATCCAAAGTCTAAATTTTTTGTCTTTCTATATAGGAATATTTGCATGAGCATTACAACAAATCAAATAAAATAAAATTGTAGTTTTTTTTATGATTCATGACAACAATAAATCTAATCAATAGGAATTTCACAGTTCAAATTAAAAAATTGAAATCAGAGATTTAACATTAAATAATGTAGCACACTGACCTCTATATTGCAGTAAAATTTCAAATTCTCTTGCCTGCTTTGCTCTTCAGTTACTACAATCAGAACACAAGATGAAATCCAGTAGTTGTTATAAAAGCATCAAACATCAGTGCCAAAGTACCGATCGCCATACTCTCCCAAGCCAGGGATTACTCTGAATTCCTCATTCAGACCAGCGTCGATCTCTGAAGTCACTATCTTGAGGGAAGGAAATCGTTTGCAGACACAATGAATTCCTTCAGGCGCCTGAAATTGTAAAATATATCAAGTAAAATTTATTTTGGTGTTTTAAAATAATCATTTTTTTTATTTTTGTCTTTAAAATAATACTTTAGAATTAAGGGGCTCACCGATATCAAGTTGAGGAAGATAATACGGTCCTCTGGTACTCCCTTCTGGATGAGTAGTTCTATTGCTTGGTTTGCAGAGTTACCTTCAACAAAATGTTTGAGGTTTTACAACAATAGGTTTGTTAAAGATGTGGAGTTGGGATTCAAATATTGGAGAAATCTTTTAATAGCAGTGCTATGGACAAAAACACAGAAATTGTCTAAATATATAATCTTCAGATATAGCAAAACCTGAAAATTTGCAAGCAGTGCATGAAAGATGGTCTTTCATGACAACTTTAAAATATTTTTTTTCAGGAGCCATAATGTACTGATAGAAGAGATTGTTAAGTTGTGAAGATTAAATTTTGTCTGTGAAGAAAGCATGTTACATAGATTCAGTCGCGTGTCAAAATTACTATTGTAAGATCGTTGTAGGGGTTGGAGGAGGGTGGAAGCCTCAAAGATATAGCTCATAAGTGTGTTATTTCATTAAGGATATTTTGAATATTTTATTATATTTTTTGGTTGCTTAAATTTTTTTTTCAAAGCGAGGAATGGTGTCTTATGTTGTGTAGAAGAACTGCAATTTTAATTCTCCACAATTAAATCATAATAAAACCTATAATAAACCCTACAATACGTAATCATCAATTAAGAAAATTTATATAAAATTCTTTTTTTGTGTGTAATGATCCTTTTTTTTTGGACATGGTGTTTAAATTAGTTTTTACCTATTTCCCAACATAGACTGATATAAGCAGATATTAGAAGGATGCAAATTAATCCCATTGTAACAGATGTTTGTAGGGTGCTGAAAAATATAACGTAAATCAGATTCAATCCCAATGAATGGCTATCGTTCGAAGAAGGTAGAGAATTTTAGAAACTCTCTCCAGAAGCAATGATAGAGCCAGATATATCCATCCTTTATAATTTTTTTTAATGATACAGCAATGCATTCAGGTTTCATCATTATTTTGATTTATGATTCGGTGAATGCACACAAATAAAAACACATTGCTTACTTTTCTTCGGTGGGAGAACATCTATTAGATAAAGAAAACAACTTTTTAGATTGCACAAATCTTCAAAACATAAACGCAAATACATCCAAAGAAAATTTAATAATACCTGTACCAAGGACAGGATCAAGAAGTAAAACATGGCGTTCAGATATATCATTGGGCAGCTTCTCATAAATAAGCTGATGAGCAAAAAATCAAACAAATGCACGTTACAGCATATGAACTTGAGCATAAAATGTATTAATTGCATTATAAATACTTACTTGTTTGCCATTATCACCATCACGATGAATAAGGATTTTTCCAATTTTATTCCTTTACAGCATGCTCAAGGCATTCTCCATGCTTTCACCACTGCAATCAATCCAATGAGAATAGTGATATTTCATATAACCAAAGGAGGCAATATTTCCTTGAGCACATTTTTAATAGAGGTGAAATCTAATGTTTTGTATATTTGTGTAAACATTTCACCAGATCTGTTAAAAAAGAAAAGTCATGGCAGTTCTCAAATTTGAGGCAATAAGAAGCGAAGACCTAACTAAGTTCACTTCTTAGGTCAGGCAGCTGTCTATTCCAACATGGAACTACTATTATATACACCCATGTGGCAGCATCAATTAATTCAAATTCTGACCAATATTAGCATACCATGAAATCCATATTGTGTTTCAAAATTAATCCTGCGGCATATATTATATTCTGCTTGATTAAGAGCTCCAATACATTGAATTCAATGCTGAACCTATATTCTGCTAAATTAAGCGCTCAAATATGCTGAACTCAAAAGTCTTTTTTTTTTATTCAACATTCAGCAACATTAGCTACTAAAATTCATATTTTTATCGTCGCATTAATAAAACTGAAGTTAGAGAGACCTTAAAGAAAATTAAGTGTGAGAGTAAGACACTAATGATACTCCAATAGAAGTGTGAAAATATTTAAGAGACCAAGGAATTTTTTTTTATTACAAATCTTCTTGATATTATTATAACGACTAAAAAGATGTCATATAAGTGGAGAAAGAATTTGTTAGTGCCTATTTTTAAGAATAAAGATGATGCACAAAATTGTGCAAATTACAGAAGAATTAAATTAATATGCAATACATTAAAATTTTGGGACGAATAATTGAGCATAGATTATGACATGATACTAAAGTTTCTCAAAACCAATTTGGATTTATGTCGGGTAGGTTATGTTATATATTTGTTAATAGGCTTGATGGATAAGTATAAAGAGAGCAATGATGATCTACATATGATATTTGTTGAATTAGAGAAAGCATATAATAAAATTCAAGAGAAGTGCTTTGGAAAGTTCTAGAAAAAAAAAGATGTTAATATTGCTAATATTCATGTCATTAAGGATATGTATGTTCAAACTAGGGGTGTAAACGAGTCGAGCCCAGCTTGAGCCACTCTTGGCTTGAGCTTGAGCTTAAACTTGATTAATTAATCGAGTTCAAGCTCGAGCTTGAGCTTTATTTTATGAATTCGAGTTTTAGTATACAACAACAACAATAAACCTTAATCCCACTAGGTGGGGTCGGCTACATGAATCCTTCGTCTCCATTGTGTCCTATTATGTGTCAAATTCTCATTTAATTCAAGTATACTAAGATCATTTTTTATACATCTTAACCAAGTCTTTTTTAGGTCTACCTCTACCTTCTTAACATAAGGCAAATCTAATGCATCTACTCTCCTAATGGTCATCTGACGGCGCTTTATGTGGCCAAACCATCTAAGCTCTCCTAATCTTATCTACCAGAGCTACTCCAACTTTTCCAACATACTCATTTTGCATTCTATCTCTAAGGGTAAAACCACTCCACATCCTCATCATCTCGTAACACTTAACTTAGTCTTATGTTTCTCTTTATTGACCAACATTCTCATGTCGCAGTCTTACCACCATCTTATAAAATTTTCCTTAAGTTTAAGTGGAACTTTTCTATCACATAATAGGCCAGATGCATTCCTCCACTTCAACCATCCAACTTGAATTCTACTAATAACATCTCCATCTATTTCACCATCATTTTGAATTCAAATTAAAAATTCCAAACAATAAAAAGGGAAGATAAAATAACATACAATAAACACAAAAGTAAAACAAAAGAGGGGGAAAATGAAAGCTACTCTCAGGGATAAATGTTCTTTTAAAATAAGAAATTAAATTATCTTTTGGAATCTAAATCAAAATGTCTTCTTCGCCAATCAGAACTCTTGTATGCAATGACATGCTAAATTAAATGCGATATGAATGAAAGAGCTTTCCTTCAATATAAAATTTAAGGAACCTCATTCTAAATTATGATTTTCAAAATTAACGAAATTACTAATTAAGTGAAATTATCTAAGCTATAAACACCTGTATGTGCTCGGACAGAGATTTCAAGTGCAAATTTTAATGTCGAAAGCCAGCTAAAGTTGGAATTAAATAAAATCAAATCAATCTCATAACTCGGTAAAAGCGTCTAAATTGTAAATACACTCGCATCTATGTGAATGCTTGAATTGGAGGATCTTGTGCTTCTTGGTTTAGTCTTGGGGCGGGTCGTTAACAAAACTTAAAAACTTATAATAAGAGTTTCAAATCAGTGAAATTTTTAAGAAACTAATTCTGTCATGTGACAATAGATCTAATCCTCTATTAGCAGCTAAACAGAGTTGATAAGATCTATAGCTCTTAACATATTCAAATTAATCAATTTTTCAAATCAAATTAAGTAGCAATCTGAAACTACTTAAATGGAATTCTATCGTTAAAAGCTTAAACCAAAACTCAATCTATCCGCCTTCCCCAATTGTTTGTCGTGGGTGACAAATTAAGAAAACTTCTACATGAAAGATGTCAAATCAAGTGTTCTACTATGTTCACTATCAATCAATCTCATGCTAGTAAGGACGTGGCCCGTGTCCTCTGACCGCGTGGCTTGGTCAGTAGGCTCCACAGATGAAGTAGTTACGACCAGAGTCCTCTGATCGGGTGGTTTGGCCAATCCAGTTCCATTATATTACGATCATGATCGTGGCCGTATGTTCCCCAATGGCTCTGTCCATTGAGTTGTGAATCATAGGGTATACTTGATAGGGCAAACAACCATTTGCCAGCTAAGGTAGACTTAAGTATGTCTCCTTATACAAACATCACCCTAAGTCTACAAGGATTTCTTGGATGACATAACTCATGTGTTGTTGATAATGATCCTTCTGCCATGTTGGGTCAACTACCACCTAAGTATCTTGGGGCCGCGCGGGATACGTAACCATGAGATCTAGATCGACGCGTCATCATTCCCCAACTATCGGTTTAATTGAATTTCATAATCTAAATTTTGAAACTCTACATACTATATCGTTACATTAAGCGATTTAATGACTAGCCTTGTCAGCTCTCTCACTTATTGGGAGGGTAATTAACTATGCTTCTATAAGAAACCGGAACTGATCTAAAGTCCTCACCAAATGAGGACGAAATCTCTGGGTAGTGTCTTATCTACTATTTCATTTGCCTTTTGAAAATTACACTGACACTTCAAATCATACTCTCTTCAATTCAATTCAAAAATTGTCAAGAGGTTAGTGGCGAATTTTCGGAGCCACAGAAGGATTGACAAAATATTTTTCTATTTCAGTTGGATTACATCAAGGATCATTGCATCAAGGATCAGTTTTAAGCCCTTATCTTTTTGTTTTAGTTATGGATGTTCTTACTAGGCATTTACAAGATGTACCTTGGTGTATGATTTTTGTTGATGACATTCTTCTCATTGATAAGACTAGAGAGGGAGTCCAAGAGAAACTTGAATTATGGAGGTCAACTTTAGAGTCTAAAAGTTTTCGTTTAAGTAGATCTAAAATTGAATATATTGAGTGTAATTTTAGTTGTAGAAGTTCTAGTGATAGTCTTGACACAGTGAACAAGTCATTAAAAGAGTGAGGGATTTAGATATCTAAGCTCTATTGTTCAAAATTATGGTGAAATAGATGGAGATGCTATTAGTAGAATTCAAGTTGGATGGTTGAAGTGGAGGAATGCATCCGCCTGTGTGATAGAAACATACCGCTTAAACTTAAGGAAAAATTTTATAAGACGGTGGTAAGACTTGAAATGATTTATGGTGCATAATGTTGGTCAATAAAAGAGAAGCATAAGACTAAGTTAAGTGTTGTAGAGATGAGGATGCTCGTGGATGAGTGGCTTTACTCTTAAAGATAAAATGTGAAATGAGTATGTTCGGAAAAAAGTTGGAGTAGCTCCAGTTGTAGATAAGATTAGAGAGTCGTCTTAGATGGTTTGGCTATATAAATTCGCTGACTCGGTCAGGAGAGTAGATGCATTAAATTTGCTTTATGTTAAGAAAGGTAAGGATAGACCTAAAAAGACTTGGTTAAGATGTATAAAAAAATGATTTTAGTATACTTGAATTAAATGAGAATTATGACACAATGGAGATGAAGAATTCATGTAGCCGATCCCACTTAGTGGGATAAAGGCTTATCATTGTTGTTGTTATTGTTATTGTTGATTTGTGTGGGTTATCCTGATGAATATTATGCTACCAACCTCTCCTATGGATATAAATACACCGTTGGTAAGAAGATAAAAAAAATCCAATCATAAATTTTTTTTTTAATTTGGATTGTGTGGAGATTATTGGATCTTGTTAATTCTTTATATTGGGTGGAAAGAAGATTTTTGTGTCTTACTGATTTAAGGGATTATAAATAAACATATAAGTGAATATAATAAGAAAATTAATTATTAGAAATTTAAAAATAGTATTTAAATTTAATTATGAGTATAAATTTTAATATAAAAATTGTGTAGTAAAAAACATTATTAATTGATTAATAGCTTCTCATAATTTAGAGTCTCTCTCTCTCTCTCTCTCTCCCTCTCTCTATTATATATATATATATAAATATATATATATATAATTCAATAAGCTTCATATAATTTTTTTTAAATAAGCCATAAATTAGAAGTCAATTTCAAACACTTCAATTTGCTTGCAAAAGTTTATTTTTTAAAAAAAAATTTAGGTGATCAAATTTTTTTTTAAAATAAAGATGTAATATTGTGAGATTGATTTCATATTTTCAATAGAGTTAATATGATCAATATTAAATTGATGAATTTAATATTTAATAATTTATGAATTAGATATATTTTTTGAAATATTTGATGGTTTGCAAATCAAGTTCTTTATTAATATTTGATGTTGAGGAAGTTCATTAAGAGATTTATCTTCATTAGATGAGGCTTGAGATTCCATTAGATATTAAAAGACTCATAATCAAAAAAGATTTTTTTTAAAAGAAAATTAAAATATATTTCTTTTGTAAATAAAATTTTTTTTACTACTAATAAATATAATTTCAAAAAAGTGTTCAGGATATCCTAGATCCTTTTTAATGAAGTATTTTCACAAATAATATTTTATCTTATAAATGCTATCACTTTAAATAATCAAAATGTTGTTTAAGGCCAATCTTGGTTGGGATTTGAATATTTTATTAAATTATGATTGTGAAATTCATTTAAAGTTATGGGTAACCTTTCTAAGTGAACATATATGGTTCTCTCCAAGAGCAACATACTTGAGAAATTGCTCATTAGATGAATTCATCTAGGTCACCATTAGGGAAAGCATTAATCTAATTTTGATATACTCTTCTACATATTTAGAGTAATTACAATTTTTAAAATTAACTTGCTCTCAAATGCGCATGCTTTTAAGTCATATCTATTGAATGTGATTGTACAAACTATGCATGAGAAAATAAATGTAGTACAAGAAAATTAAAGTTACATAAGGAATTAAGTGTGTGTATGTGTATGTGTATTAAAGAATACCTCTATTTTTAGCACTCCAATCCTTAAATTATAGTTAGTTTTGGCATTGTTGAGAGATTAAAATTGATAGTTTATGAAGCCATTTTAAAAATTAGATAAAATTATGCATAGTACCATGGGAAAGAGCATCCAAAATGTTAAGTTAGAAAAGTAATAAAGTACTTAGACAAAAAATATTTTACTATTATTAGTGAATAAAAAAATAAATTATATGCAACTTTTTATATTTAAATATTAGTTATGGTTTTCCTATAATTAAATATTAGATTAAGTTAATTATTAGTAAGAATTAACTTCAAGCTTATATTAAATTATTATTTATAAGTGATTAATGAAAAGAATTTTTATTAGCCAAGTATACATACTCCTCTTCAAACTCATCTTCTGTATCCATAGCATCATCCTTATCAACCCTTAAATCGATGGAAGATGTTGGACTATCTTATAGCATCCTTATTTAAAACCACCATTTTCATGTCTAAAGGACTTTTGTCATAGCTACAATGTCCAATTATTAGAGAAATTTACGTAAATAACACATAATATATATATATATATATATATATATATATATATATATATATATATATATATATATCACTCAAACTTTTAATATTATATCAAAAATAATACTTTTATTATATTTATAAATATTCAATTTTAACATGTAAATGTATAAAAATCTTCTGATATATATATATATATATAAATTCTCTTAATTATTTACTTCAAGATGAGAAGACAGATGATCTGAATTGATCAATAAATGCTCAAGTAAAAAAAAAATGAAAAATTTACATACATATCACATCAAATTTTTATATTTACATATCTAACGCCTAAACTTTAATTTTTACATATATAACACTCTAATCTTCAATATCACATCAAAAATACCACTTTATTCACTTTTTAAAAATGAAATATACCTTTTTAAACATAGAAAAGTGTTAGATAAGTAAATATCTAATTTTAAGCATTAGATATATAAATATGAAAATTTGACGTGATATATATATAAATCCCTCAAAATAAATACATTAAATATCAATAAAAATATACCAATAAGAGCCTTTTCCGTATTATTTATTGCTATTTTTACTTAAAATGCTCTTTACAGACATTTATATTTCAAACTTTAGTCATTTATTTTTAATCGACAATATATATATATTATAAAACTACGTTTGAATACTCCGATACAAGTAATTATAAAAAAAAGCTATATCTCATCACAAAATTCTTGAAAAAATAATAATTAAAAAAACTCAGCCAAATATATATATATATATATATATATATTACATAGTAGGCGTCTAAAAAACCAAAATTAGAAAAGAGTCCAATTTCAATTCTTAAGTTAAGGCACAAGCAGTCTTTCCTTTACGATGCGCCCTCATAATACAATTTTAATTAATAGATGAAAATCATTGATGATGATTTGCAACTTTGCACCAAAGACTAATCATAAAAACCAACAATTAACAGCTCTACTTATATTAAACTTCAGCTTAAATACAGGCTCTAATGCATTTATATTAGTTATAAATCTGTTTAATACTCTTTGGAACCTAAATTAAAATTCTGATAAAGCTAATTTAGTATTATATATTTTTTATTCTTATCTCTAATCTCTTCTTCCATCTTTTTTATAGTCTTATTTGTATAAGCATTAGGATCAATCAAATAAAATAAGAGGAATTTACATACATACATCACACAATTCTTATGTATTTACATATCTAATATTCAAATTATAATTTTTAGGAAAATTTACATACATACCACACAATTCTTCTACATTTACATATTTCACACTCAAATTTGAATATTTACAAAACTAGCACTTTCTCTATGCTCAAAAAAGTGCATTTCACTTGAAAAAAGTAATAAGGGTGGTATTTTTGATGTAATAATAAAGATTTAAGTGCTATTTAAGTAAAAATTAAAGTTTTGGTGTGAAATACGTAAATTCATAAGAATTGCGTGGTATGTATGTAAATCCCCCTAATTTTTATATGTATAACACCTCATTCTTCAATATCACATCAAAAATACCATCATTACTCACCTTTTTAAAAGTGAAATGCATATTTTCAAGCATAGGAAACTTTGGGAGTTATATATGTAAATTCATAAGAATTCTGTGATATGTATGCAAATCTTCCATAAAAATAAAGATGTAGTTATTGATAACAACAAATCCAATCAGTAGAAAACTCACACTTTTCAATTAAAAGATTGAAATCAGACAACATTAAATTGTAGCATTAAATATTGTAAAATTTCAAATCCTGTTGTTGGGTGCATAAAAGCATGTCTTCCAATGAATACTGAACATACCTCTTGTTTGAATAAACTTAATCCAAAGTCTAAATTTTTTGTCTTTCTATATAGGAATATTTGCATGAGCATTACAACAAATCAAATAAAATAAAATTGTAGTTTTTTTTATGATTCATGAAAACAATAAATCTAATCAATAGGAATTTCACACAGTTCAAATTAAAAGATTGAAATCAGGGATTTAACATTAAATAATGTAGCACACTGACCTCTATATTGCAGTAAAATTTCAAATTCTCTTGCCTGCTTTGCTCTTCAGTTACTATAATCAGAACACAAGATGAAATCCAGTAGTTGTTATAAAAGCATCAAACATCAGTGCCAAAGTACCGATCGCCATACTCTCCCAAGCCAGGGATTACTCTGAATTCCTCATTCAGACCAGCGTCGATCTCTGAAGTCACTATCTTGAGGGAAGGAAATCGTTTGCAGACACAATGAATTCCTTCAGGCGCCTGAAATTGTAAAATATATCAAGTAAAATTTATTTTGGTGTTTTAAAATAATAATTTTTTTTTATTTTTGTCTTTAAAATAATACTTTAGAATTAAGGGGCTCACCGATATCAAGTTGAGGAAGATAATACGGTCCTCTGGTACTCCCTTCTGGATGAGTAGTTCTATTGCTTGGTTTGCAGAGTTACCTTCAACAAAATGTTTGAGGTTTTACGACAATAGGTTTGTTAAAGATGTGGAGTTGGGATTCAAATATTGGAGAAATCGTTTAATAGCAGTGCCATGGACAAAAACACAGAAATTGTCTAAATATATAATCTTGAGATATAGCAAAACCTGAAAATTTGCAAGCAGTGCATGGTCTTTCATCAGTAATATAGAAGAGATTGTTAAGTTGTGAAGATTAAATTTTGTCTGTGAAGAAAGCACATAGATTCAATTCAAAATTGTAAGATCGTTGTAAGGGTTGGAGGAGGGTGGGAGCCTCAAAGATATAGCTCATAAGTGTGTTATTTCATTAAGGATATTTTGAATATTTTATTATATTTTTTGGTTGCTTAAAATTTTTTTTTAAAGCGAGGAATGGTGTCTTATGTTGTGTAGAAGAAGAACTACAATTGTAATTCTCCACAATTAAATCATAATAAAACCTATAAAACTTATAATAAACCCTACAATACGTAATCATCAATTAAGAAAATTTATATAAAATTCTTTTTTTGTGTGTAATGATCCTTTTTTTTGGACATGGTGTTTAAATTAGTTTTTACCTATTTCCCAACATAGACTGATATAAGCAGATATTAGAAGGATGCAAATTAATCCCATTGTAACAGATGTTTGTAGGGTGCTGAAAAATATAACGTAAATCAGATTCAATCCCAATGAATGGCTATCGTTCGAAGAAGGTAGAGAATTTTAGAAACTCTCTCCAGAAGCAATGATAGAGCCAGATATATCCATCCTTATAATTTTTTTAATGATACAGCAATGTATCTAGGTTTCATCATTATTTTGATTTATGATTCGGTGAATGCACACAAATAAAAACACATTGCTTACTTTTCTTCGGTGGGAGAACATCTATTAGATAAAGAAAACAACTTTTTAGATTGCACAAATCTTCAAAACATAAACGCAAATACATCCAAAGAAAATTTAATAATACCTGTACCAAGGACAGGATCAAGAAGTAAAACATGGCGTTCAGATATATCATTGGGCAGCTTCTCATAAATAAGCTGATGAGCAAAAATCAAACAAATGCACGTTACAGCATATGAACTTGAGCATAAAAATGTATTAATTGCATTATAAATACTTACTTGTTTGCCATTATCACCATCACGATGAATAAGGATTTTTCCAATTTTTATTCCTTTACAGCATGCTCGCAAGGCATTCTCCATGCTTTCACCACTGCAATCAATCCAATGAGAATAGTGATATTTCATATAACCAAAGGAGGCAATATTTCCTTGAGCACATTTTTAATAGAGGTGAAATCTAATGTTTTGTATATTTGTGTAAACATTTCACCAGATCTGTTAAAAAGAAAAGTCATGGCAGTTCTCAAATTTGAGGCAATAAGAAGCGAAGACCTAACTAAGTTCACTTCTTAGGTCAGGCAGCTGTCTATTCCAACATGGAACTACTATTATATACACCCATGTGGCAGCATCAATTAATTCAAATTCTGACCAATATTAGCATACCATGAAATCCATATTGTGTTTCAAAATTAATCCTGCGGCATATATTATATTCTGCTTGATTAAGAGCTCCAATACATTGAATTCAATGCTGATCATATATTCTGCTAAATTAAGCGCTCAAATATGCTGAACTCAAAAGTCTTTTTGTTTATTCAACATTCAGCAACATTAGCTACTAAAATTCATATTTTTATCGTCGTATTAATAAAACTGAAGTTAGAGAGACCTTAAAGAAAATTAAGTGTGAGAGTAAGACACTAATGATACTCCAACAGAAGTGTGAAAATATTTAAGAGACCAAGGAATTTTTTTTTATTACAAATCTTCTTGATATTATTATAACGACTAAAAAGATGTCATATAAGTGGAGAAAGAATTTGTTAGTGCCTATTTTTAAGAATAAAGATGATGCACAAAATTGTGCAAATTATAGAAGAATTAAATTAATATGCAATACATTAAAATTTTGGGACAGAATAATTGAGCATAGATTATGACATGATACTAAAGTTTCTCAAAACCAATTTGGATTTATGTCGGGTAGGTTATGTTATATATTTGTTAATAGGCTTGATGGATAAGTATAAAGAGAGCAATGATGATCTACATATGATATTTGTTGAATTAGAGAAAGCATATAATAAAATTCAAGAGAAGTGCTTTGGAAAGTTCTAGAAAAAAAAAGATGTTAATATTGCTAATATTCATGTCATTAAGGATATGTATGTTCAAACTAGGGGTGTAAACGAGTCGAACCCAGCTTGAGCCACTCTTGGCTTGAGCTTGAGCTTAAACTTGATTAATTAATCGAGTTCAAGCTCGAGCTTGAGCTTTATTTTATGAATTCGAGTTTTAGTATACAACAACAACAATAAACCTTAATCCCACTGTTGACCTACAACTATGTGTCATTTAAAATTAAGTAAATGACATAGAGGTTAAATGCCCTAATCACGATCGAAATTAATTAAATTCGATTTGATTTGAAAATTCGCTTCATAACGCAAAACATCAAAATAATTAAATAGAAAATATTGAATCAATTAATGATCGATCCAAAAAATTAAAATTAACTTTAATGAAATTACGCATATCAAAGTCGAAGTTTCGACGACGCCTAAACGACTGCTTCATAAATTGATCGCCGTCATCGCCAAACGTCAAAATCTATCAAACGACACCTTCAGGCCGAATCGGCAAAATATGCGCAGGGTCGAATTAAGCACCGGCGCAATTTAGACTTGAATTTACCACCGCCGACATTATTTAAACGACGATCACGAAATTGATCGCGCCATTGCGTTCGGCACAACTGAAACAACTTAAATTGACACCCATATTGCTAGGGTTTGTCAAAAGTAATAAAATCGCAATTAAAATGATTAACAGCAGCTTAATCCGCTAATTATCTCTTAACCACGCATTAATTGCCTACCTAATCCCGCCGCCCACTCAACCAATGGAGATGTGCCAACTAAGCCCTAAAGAAAAAAAAATCGCCTCTGATCGGCTCAAAAGAACGAAACCCTTGCGTTGACCCTCATTATTTTTCACGATCCTTCGCCTATGCTCTGCTCGGCTTCGACATTCCCTCTCTCATTCGTTCGACTTTGGCTCTCTTCGCTCGCTTTCTCTCTCGCTTCCGTTTCGGTGATTCTTCGATTTCGATTCTGACGATATTCGGCTTCCTCGACGACGATTCGACTCTCTTCATTCCTCTTGACGATCCGACTCTCCTCTTGATTCCCTCTTGACACGATTCGACTCTCCTCTTTCTCCTCAGAACGCTCCTTGATTCTCGACATTCTCCGTCGCTTCTCCCAGAAAGCGCGACTCGTCTTTTCGGCTTCTCCAGAACGACGAGCTCCCTCTTCTCCTTCAACTCTCGACGACGGCTCCTTTCAAACTCCTCCTTCTCCCTCTCTTTTAGTAAATCGACACCTCCAGGTTGTTTCTCTCTAACCCTAAGCTTGTTTTATGCATTTGAGCTTCTTTGGAAATTAGGGCTTTTGCTAAACATGCTATGTCTTATGCTTGGGATTATGCTAAGGGTTTCCTTTAGGGATTTGGGATGATGTATGGCCCAAATCTCATTTCTTATTGCCTTTATTCACGGATTTATTGATGCATAGCCTACTAAAAATGACTTGGGATGATGTATGGCCCAAACATTGTGTTGTTTGCTTTTTTTTTATGGATCCTTATGTGTTTCCTTTGCTGAAAATATTTCTATCTAAAGGGAAAATTGTTATTTGTTGCTGGGCATGCTTGCTGAAAAATTTCTTTCTCTGGGGAATCAATCATTTTTTGTTTAATGGGCATAAGCATGCTGAAAATATTTCTATCTAAAGGGAAAATTGTTAGCTTGTTGTCTAAAGGGCATGCTTGCTGAAAAATTTCTTTTCTCCTAAGGGGAATCAATCATTTTGCTGTTTAATGGGCATAAGCATGCTGAAAATATTTCTATCTAAGGGGAAAATTGTTAGCTTGTTGTCTAAAGGCCATGCTTGCTGAAAAAATTTCTTTTCTCTAAGAGGGAATCAATCATTTTGCTGTTTAATGGGCATAAGCATGCCGAAAATATTTCTATCTAAAGGGAAAATTGTTAGCTTGCTGTCTAAAGGCCATGCTTGCTGAAAAATTTCTTTTCTCTAAGGGGGAATCAATCATTTTGCTGTTTAATGGGCATAAGCATGCTGAAAATATTTCTATCTAAAGGGAAAATTGTTAGCTTGCTGTCTAAAGGCCATGCTTGCTGAAAAATTTCTTTTCTCTAAGGGGGAATCAATTATTTTTGCTGTTTAATGGGCATAAGCATGCTGAAAATATTTCTATCTAAAGGGAAAATTGTTAGCTTATTGTCTAAAGGCATGATGCTTGCTGAAATTTCCTTTTTACCTAAAGGAAAATGAATCAATTTGTTGTAATGGGTATGTGTTGGCTGAAATCATTTCTCTCTAAGGGGAAATCAGCTAATATGTTATTTGATGAGTATAAGGCTTGCTAAACTTTCTTATTTAAGGGAAAAATCAATTAGCTTACTGCTTGATGAGATATGATGTTATTCTCCTATGAATTTCATGCTTCTACTTTGATTCAATTTATTTCATATAAAGGGAATTATATGTATATCATGCCTCTTTCATATGCAAGTTGAAATCTGAAATTAAACAGAAAGGGATTTGGTTACACCATTTGCTATTATCTATGAGCTTCATTCTTGTATACTTGCATATGTGATCATATTAACAGGGAAATGCTTATCAAAGAAGTTTGCTCACGACAGACCCATGCACGCCTTTTTTGGCGTGGTGCTTCGATCTCATGAACCCCATGCGGAGAGCGAGGTCATTAGAACTTTGATATAGACAAAGGATTCGAGAAAAGCCTATATTTATCCCCATGACGCCTTTCGGCGTGGTGGCAAAACTACAGGTGTCTCACGACACCTACCACGACGCCTTTCGGCGTGGAAGGCCTAGTCTCGGCGTCTATATGGGATGACGGGCTGAAATTTTCAATAAAAAAAAGAGTTGAAATGTGTCATATATAAATGCTTATACTTTAATTTCATATACGTGAATGCAAATTTATTACTCATTTATAGACTGCTCACATTGTTCCAACGGGAAACTTGATAAGACTGCTCACGCGTTGTTCAACGCGTGGCGGACTGATGATAAAGATTTGCCACGTTGTTCCAACGGCGTGAAAATGTAATCTTACGCGAACCCATGCACGCCTTTCGGGCGTGGGCAATAAACTTTCGGTAGGGGTGTCACGACACCTACCATGCACGCTCTTCATGGCGTGGGGAAGGTCCCTCGCGCTCTACGCGGACGACGGATAGAAAATTTTGATAAATAAAATGTGAAATGTCAAGTATTTAAAAGAAGAAAAGGAAGGTACACGATATGATTATGCTATCTCATTCATCATATTATATAACAATTACGATGCTTACCTACGCTTATTTTTAGTTTACCGAATCTTCATAGATATGACAATTACTTACTTAAAGTTCAAATTCATTTTGCACTCGATTATGCCATATGACACTCAATGCATGGAAAGATATAAGTCGTGTCATATATCATTTAAAACAAATGGCAGCGCTTACGCTAAAATGCTTAAGTAAAATGATTCAGCGATATTTAAAGTGTTATCTCATTCTATTCGGTTTGAATGCCTTTAATACGCAAAGATAAATGAAATCAGACCTTATGAAGAATGTTCTTTTGCTTAACTATTCGATCCATGCTATACATCCCGCCGGTCTTGGGACCGTCCGTTAACAAAACCTAAAAATCTAATGACGCTATCAGAATCTTAAGTTAATTAATTACGACTAAAGATGAATCTATCGATCAGTTAACGATTCGCAGTTCAAGATCAGAAGAAAGTCTCAACCCGATCCTCTAAGTATAATCAGAGTTGAAGGTTTGAGAACGATAGATCTTGAAATAATAATCTGATCCGATCCTGCAGAAGATAGATAGTTCATTATACATCCGGTTTGGTCTTCTGACCGTCCGTAACAAAACCTAAAATGCTATATATCAAAACTCATGATTGCATCCAAGTCTATAAAAAGCAGATGCTACATAATCCGGGGACCGGCCCGGTTAACAAAACCAAAATGTCATATAATAAATCAAAATTGCACTTACATTTCAACTACATTCAATGCCCATACAACATTCTAAAAGAATGTGATATCAGATGATGTTTTGGAATGTCCAAACATTAGACATATGCAAGTAAGACAAATATAAAAAAAGAAGATACTACATCTTCCTTGCTGGTTTCTGACCGTTAACAAAACCTAAAATCAGATCAAAATTCATGCTTGCATTTGATCATGTCAAATACAAAATGACAAATGTTATACATCCGCTCGGTCTTGACCGTCCGTTAATAAAACCCAAAATGTCATATTGAAATCCAACCAGAATTGACTTACATTTCAACAGACATTCAATGTCCATACAACATTCTAAGAAGCAGATACTCAGAGTATGTATGTTGGAATGTCCAAACATGACATGCAGTTAGATAAAAATAAAGACGATACTACATCTTCCTTGCTGGTCTTGAGGGTTAACAAAACCTAAAATGTATATTAAAATCTAAGCTAAATTGAACATATATTTCAACTTGACATTCAATGTCCATACAACATTTTAAAAGAAGTGATACTGTATGTGAAGTGTTCAAACAATAGACACTGCAAGTTAGGTATAAAACAAAAGAACAAATGCTACGCTTCCGGTTTGGTCTTCTGACCGTTAACAAAACTCAAAATCAAAATTTGACATCGAAACTTCAACATTGACATCTTAATGTCCATGCAATTTTCAAAGAAACGATATCCATACGCGTTGGAGTAATTACTAAGTCAAATATAACGATACTACATAATCCGGTTTGGTCTTTGACGTCCGTTAACAAACCTAAAATTTGATATTATAATTATTTCAAATTAATAATATCGGTAGAACTCATATATAATACAAGCATATAACCAACTAACATGTTTCTAAAATTCAAATTCTAGAAAGAAAAGTCCCAAACCCGATCCTATAGGTTCAAACTAGAGACAAGGTTTTGAAGGATTATACTTTTGAGATTTGAATTTAGACCATCCTCGTAAAACAGTAGTAGCATAGCCTATCAATCGATAAATTCTACGATCGGTATAATTATAATTAAGATTTCAATGATAAATGATCATATATATTCAAATCGAAAATCAATCATAAAATGATCAAAATTGAAAATAACAAAAAAAGGAAATAAAATAAATGAAATTAATTATTAAAAAAACTAAAAATAAAAATAATAAAATTAATTCACCCTCCAATTGTTTGTCGACAAATTAAGAAAACTTTGCTCACAAAGAGTTAATGTCAAATTAAATATAACTACCTTCACACTCAAATATTCCTAAAGCGTGCGTGGCGGTGTCCTGTCTCCGTTTTTCGCTGATATGACACCACATAAATAAGCACGACGAGCCTCGACCGGGTGGTTCGCGATATGGCACCATTAAATTACGCCACCCGCTCAGATGTTCAACGGCTTTTTCGAGCGTGAAATGTAAATGTATTTAGTTGGGCAAAAGCCTATGTTATTTAAGGTTGACTTATATTTGTCCCTGAAACTCCAGTGTCTAAGGATACCTTGACGACGTAACCCATGTGGCCGACAGGATCCTTCTCGTTGGTCGACTACCTCCTCGACTGTTAGGACCACTACCGGGATGACGGAACCATGGGATCTTGATCTAGGCCATCGTTCCCCACAAAAGTTTTAAGTTAAAATAATAAATTTCATAAGTCTAAACTCCACTCATGCAATTATATACTGCTTCTTAACGATTCGATCATTTTAATCGAAAGTTCTCTCGATTTGGGAGGGTAATTAACCATAGTATACTATGAAACTCAATCAGATATAAAAGTTCTCACCAAAAGAAGCGAAATCTAAGTGTCTTATCTACTATTCATCCTTTTCAAATTATCACCACACAACAACTCTTTCTTTCCTTTTTTTATCGAAAGATCGGTGAATTTTTTCGGATCCCACACCCACTTGGGGTTGGCTATGAATCCTTCGCTCCATCAGTGTCCTATTATGTGTCAAATTCTCATTTAATTCAAGATACTAAGATCATTTTTTTATACATCTTAACCAAGTCTTTTAGTCCTACCTTTCTTAACATAAGGCAAATCAAAGATCTACTCTCCTAATCGTCATCTGGACGGCCGACTTTATGTGGCCAAACCATCTGGGCTCTCTCCCTAATCTTATCTACCACTGAGCTACTCCAACTTTTCCAACATACTCATTTTGCATTCTATCTCTAAGGGTAAAACCACTCATCCACACGAGCATCCTCATCTCTGTAACACTTAACTTAGTCTTATGTTTCTTTTATACCAACATTCGCACCATAAGTCATCAGTCTTACCACCATCTTATAAAATTTTCCCTTAAGTTTAAGTGGAACTTTTCTATCACATAAAGCCGATGCATTCCTCCACTTCAACCATCCAACTTGAATTCTACTAATAACATCTCCATCTATTTCACCATCATTTTGAATTCGAGTTTTAGTATGAAAAAGATAAAATGATTATGATTCAAATAATTATTATGATAAAAATGATAAAAAAGTTAAAAAATAGATATAAAATATTAATAAATTACTTGATATAAGAGAATGAGATAAAATTTTTAAATAATTTTAACAATTGCATAATTAAATTATTAAATTTTAATATATTTTTAAATGTATTTTATATTAATATTTATTAAAAGAGTTTAACAAGTCAAGCCGATGTTGGCTTGAGCTTGGTTTGTTAGCTCATCGAGTTCGGCTCACGAACCATTTATCGAGCCAGCTTGATTCACTTACACCTCTAGTTCAAACACTAAGGAGGATTGGCCAAATATTTTCCTATTTAAGTTGGATTACATCAAGAATTAGCTTTAAGCCCATATCCTTTTGCTTTAGTTATGGATGTTCTTACTAGACATTTACAAGAGGATGTACCTTGGTGCATGCTTTTTGCTAATGATATTCTTCTTGTTGATAAGATTAGAGAGAGAGTTTAAGAAAAACTTGAAGTATGGAGATCAACCTTAGAGTCTAAATACTTTCATTTGAATAAATCTAAAACCAAATAAATTGAGTGTAATTCTAGTTGTAAGAGATCTAGTGGCAGAATGATGACAATGGGTGATCAAGTAATTAAAAAGAGTGAATGTTTTAGATATCTCAAGACTATTGTTCAAAGCGATGGTGATATAGATAGGAATGCTATTAGTAGAATTCAAGTTGGATGGTTGAAATGGAGGAATGCATCGGGCTTGTCGTGTGATAGGAAAGTACCACTTAGAATCAAGGGAAAATTTTATAAGGACCTGCAATGGTTTATAGCGCAAAATATTGGCTAGTAAAAGAAGCATAAAAGTAATGTTGCACAGAGGAGAATGCTCAAGTGGATGACTGGCTTCACACTTAGAGACAAAATGAGAAACGAATATATATGTGATAAGGTTGGAATAGCTTCAGTGGCAGCTACGATTAGAGAGAGTCGCCTTAGATAGTTTGGTCACATAAAACATCGACCATCTGATGACTCAGTTAGGAGTATAAATGTATTAAATCCAATCGATATTAAGAAAGGCAGAAATAGACCTAAAAAGATTTAGTTAGAAAGTATAAAAAATGACAAATTTATAAAGATTAATTGAGAATATGATACTTAATAGAACAAATTGGAGAAAAAAGGATTCATGTAGTCGACCCCATATAGTGAGATAAAAACTTATTGTTGTTGTATTCAGCAACTAATTAAAGTTTTGACCATGTGGACAAATTGCACCATGCAAGATAATCTCTGTAGTCTTTTTAAGATCTGTTTATGTATGATTGAAGGATCTGAAAATACGATTGATTTTAGCAACCTTAATACCCTAAACAAAAATAAAAAATTTTGTTTTTATCGACGTATTAGTAAATCTGAGGTTAGAGAAGCTTTAAAGAATATTAAATGTAAGAAAACAATAGGACTTGATGATATTCCAATAGAAGTGTGGAAAAATTTAGGAGATCAAGGAATTTCTTAGCTTACAAATTTTTTTTAATGTTATTTTAAAGACTAAAAAGATGACAGATGAGTAGAGAAAGAATTTGTTGGTTCCTATATTTAAGAATAAAGATGATGCACAAGAGTGTGCAAATTATAGAAGAATTAAGTTAATATGTCATACATTAAAATTATGGGAGAGAGTAATTGAGCATAGGTTACGATGTGATACAAAAGTTTCTCACAATCAGTTTGGTTTCATGTTAGGTAGATCTACTATGGATGTTATACATTTGTTAAGAGGTTTGATAGAGAAGTATAGAGAAAGTAAGGATGATCTACATATGATATTTATTGACTTAGAGAAAGCTTATGATAGAGTTTCAAGAGATGTTCTTTGGAGAGTTCTAGAAAAGAAAGGAGTTAATATTGGTTATATTCAAGTCAATAAGGATATGTACACTAGAGCTGTTACTTGTGTCCAATCACAAGAAGGATTGACAAAATATTTTTCTATTTTAGTTGGATTACATGAAGGATCAGCTTTAAGCCCTTATCTTTTTGCTTTAGTTATGGATGTTCTTACTAGACATTTACAAGAAGATGTCCCTTGGTGTATGCTTTTTGCTGATGACATTCTTCTTGTTGATAAGACTAGAGAGGGAGTCCAAGATAAACTTGAATTATGGAGGTCAACTTTAGAGTCTAAAGGTTTTTGTCTAAGTAGATCTAAAACTGAATATATGGATTGTAATTTTAGTTGTAGAAGTTCTAGTGGAAGTGTTGTGACATTAGGTGAACAAGTCATTAAAAAGAGTGAGTGATTTAGATATTTAAGCTCTATTGTTCAAAATGATGGTGAAATAGATGGAGATGTTATTAGTAGAATTCAAGTTGGATGGTTGAAGTGGAGAAATACATCTGGTCTGTTATGTAATGGAAAAGTACCGCTTAAACTTAAGGAAAAATTTTATAAGATGGTGGTAAGACCTGCAATGATTTATGGTGCAGAATGTTGGCCAATAAAAGAGAAGTATAAGTTAAGTTAAGAGAAGAGACGCCAGTGGATGAGTGGCTTTATTCTTAGAGATAAAATGCAAAATGAGTATGTTCGGGAAAAAAGTTGGAGTAGCTTTAGTGGTATATAAGATTAGAGAGAGTCGCCTTAGATGATTTGGCCACATAAAATGTCGGTCGTCCGATAACCCGATTAGGAGAGTAGATGCATTAAATTTGCCTTATGTTAAGAATGGTAGAGGGAGACCTAAAAAGACTTGATTAAGATGTATAAAAAATGACCTTAGTATACTTGAATTAAATGAGAATTTGACTCTTAATAGGACACAATGGAGACAAAAGATTCATGTAGCTGACCCCACTTAGTGGGATAAAGGTTTGTTGTTGTTGTTGTTGTTGTTGTATGTATGATTGAAAACTATCTTAATGCAAGGAAATTTAAAGTAGTTAAATGCAATGCATGTCTATGTTGAGATGAGTAAAGTGTAATAATGGATTAATCTTTATTTCAATTTTTTTAAGTTGGTTTTTCTATGTTTTAGTTGATTTTTCTATGTTAGGCATTTATGTTTTAATTAGAAAATATACTTATGATGATCCGTATAGAGAACATGAAGAGTTCATTGATGCTTATAATAATTTGGTTTAGTTCCCTAATGTAGGTCTCTGTTCTATTATTTTGGGCCTTTCGTTGGGCATTGAATTGAGATGTGATCAGCAATTTTTGGGCTTGCTTATGTTGCTAGACCTTGAAGATTAAGGCCTCTCTATATGGAATGCTTGGTTGTTACAAGTGTAAAAAAAAGAACATATTAAGAGGTTGTTTGGTTAGTTGAATTTGTAATATAATGTAAAAGAAATGCAATGTAAAATAAAAGTAATGCATTTGGATTACCTTTGGATTGTTTGGTCAAAAATACAGCAAATGCAGAAGTTTTACTTTTCTTATTTGGTAAATCCACATAAGGCAAAGTGAAATACCAATAGCTCAAAGGCAGTAACGACAATGATGAGTGGCACGGTTGGTGACCAGGGGAGAGGCTAGTGGCGGCAACCGATGATGGTAGACAATCAGGTAGACGACACCATCTTATGATCGATGTTGTCCATCATTGACTGAATTACATGCTCCTCCAATTATTGCTAGCATTTCATACTCATATTGTGGTAGCGTGTTATATATTTAGTTATTGACTTATCCATTTCTTTTTTTCTCGAAAGCAAAGTCAACTATAATTATTTTCTTAATAATACTAGTGAACCATTTTATGAGCATCATTTCTAACTTGACAAATGTCTTAACCGAGTCATCAACAATTCTACATACCATTCAAAAGCAATAAAAGTCAAAATTGTTGACGAAAAAACAAAAGAGCAGTGCATCATTGTCTCTAGAATGGCCATAGGTCACCTTAAATTATGCCAGGTGTTGTCTAGGATTGCATTGTTAGCAAAAATATAAAATTTTGGCATTGAATAACCTTTGGAGTATGACACCTGGTCATACTCTATATATGGTTGATCTTTATTTACCAGCTTTTCAGCATGCTTTGTAATGATGGCAGTTTTAATATGCCCATTTATAATAGCTTCCGGCTACATAACTATCACTAACTTAGATGTGATTTGAATGCTTCGAGAAGTAGGCTAAGGAATCAACAGATTAACCTCATTCCTCCCTTCAAGCGCACTTTGTGCTCCATATGCTTGCAGTGCTGGTTCAACCGGTGAATTGAGGTGCGCAACACTAGTTGTTTGATGATTGGCAGGCGGAACAGGTGCTAACACTGCTATCGCATTCCTCTACATCATTAGGTTCATCTACATCATATGATTCATCTTAGCATTTTGCTGAGAGATCTCTTATCTTTTACTTTCATCAGTCGTTGCATTTGCTTTGCACTTAGACTAACGTAGCAGTGTCGACAAATAGTAGGTTATCTTCTTCTCCTTATTCCTCTTCTTGCTCATCATTTAAGGAGGAACTTGAAGGTTCTCCTGTTGTTTGGCCTTGCACAGGCTCTATAATGTGTAGGAGATGCAGCCCCACACCGCTTATGTTGGTACTGTCATATGCTAGATGGCTCTCTAACATGTTAAACCATGTACACCACTTCAACCTCCATAATATATTTTTCTCTTCTTCTTCTTGTAGCCTTCTTTCTAAGCGTCGTCTCCATCTGATCTCAGGCTCAAAATTTAAGACAAACATCTCTTCAATCAGTAGACTACAATCAAAGTCAAATTTCTCTTAAGGAGATCAAGTTGGTTGGTGATGAGATTTTTTAGAGGATTCTTTAAAGTGTTGACTGTCACAAGGCTCGTCAAAATTGATTTTCTTCTTAAGAACCCATTCTTGTCGGGCCCTATCACTAGCAAATCTCTACGGATAGTACGCCTCTGCTTTTCTCAATAGTGACTTATTCTCGAGACTTTAACCTCCAAACTTGCTTGCCCTTCTACAGGAACCTTTCAACGACGGATTATCGAACATGTGTCCCAAGTGTCACTCTCCAATGCTCATTGTGCAAGGGTTGTTTGGATCAATCCTGGGTGTTGACTACCACTGATGACAGCTTTTTCAATGAAGCTTTCTTAATTTTCTTGAGAATTGACCTTTGATATTTCTTCTCCATGAGACCTTTCTCCATAACTACCTTCAGGACTTTGTGTACTAGAGTTGATATAGCCTCTGGCTATTTCTTTTGAGGGGTTTGAGCTTATCGCTACTAAGTCCCAAAAGATTGCTTAATATCACCAATAGAGCTGTTTCTTTTCACTGACTTGAAGTTTTCAAACATGTAAGTAAAAACACTTGCTTCTGGCTCCAGATCCGGTTGAGCAAGTGGTTGTTCAGATAACAACTCGGTGTTTCTTCTCCTCCTTTGTTTTATTGTCAATTTTTTTCTAGATGAGGAAGCTTCAGCATCATGTCGTCCTAGTGCAAAAGACTCAATTGGTAGAGTAGGGGCATTCATTGGTACTATTGTGATCTTCTAACCAATGATGGTCCTCTTCATGATTGGGGCCTCAGGGTTGCCCAATCTTTCAAACATAGAGGTCCTCTTCTGAAGAGCCTCAAAAATAGCTAAATTCAACTGAAATCTTCTACTGCACGAGCAGGTGTGCATGATGTGTAGGTACTTCAATAGGCCAAGATCCTTGAGTTTGACCTCGAGTAAGTAAGTTATTTGTAACAGTGATAGCTGGGAAGTCTACATTATCAAACTAGATGATAGCTCCAGTATCTCCAATGTTCATTATTGTATTGGCCAAATGAATGTTAGCTCCACGCTCTAGCTGCATGATTAATAGTGTTTAGAAAATTCATTCTACATAAAAGAAAAATATGATCAGTAATTAACAATTGATATATCACCTCACATTTTCAAAATGCAGAAATATAATTAAAGAACAAAATATAATAAAATAACATGCTCTATATGAAGTCTGAGATGACTTAGAGCCATGCTTAAGAAATACTTAAATTTATTAAGAATTTTATTTTACATTTGATCTTAAGTTTCAATTAATTTCATTATACATTAAGTTTTTATTTTATTGTACTCCACTACTACTATAGCTTAGGTTCGATTAGTCAAAAGATGAAAAGAGAAAACTATCTCCAATAGAATCGCAATTTGTGGACTTTAAAAATTCATGCTCGGCCTCTCGATGAAGAAATCTTATATTAGCCTATCAAACTTTTAGAAGGTAGATGATTTGTAGATAAAATACTACCTAGATATTTAGCCCTCATTTTCATAAAGACTTTAGATCTAGTTTCAAATTTTCTATAGACACAAGCACCTATAGTTAATTGTCCCTCTCAATGCTGAGAGAGAACTTTCGATTAAGGCTAGTTATTAGATTGCTAATCATTTAGTATATAATAGCAGTAAGTGAAGCTTTGAGTTTAAAATTTATGAAATTCATTATCATTGGTTTAAAACGAACGTTGGGGAAATGATGATGTGCACGATCAAATGTGGGCTCCGAAAATTCGCCACCAATCTCTCGATGAAGAGAGTTTGATTAATGTCGGTCAAATTTTCAGAAGGCATATGCATTTGTAGATAAGACACTACATAGAGATTTCACCCTCATTTTGCGAGGACTTTAGATCTGGTTCCTGGTTAACTATATGTGCAAGCACCTAATAGTTAATTATCACTTCCAATGTTGAGATAAAACTTTCAATTAAGATTAATCGATAGATCGATAATTGCTTAGCATTAGTAGCAGTGAGTAGAGTTTAGATTTATGAAATTTATCATTTAACTTAAAGTATACGTTTTGAGGAATTGTGATGTGCTCGATCAAGATGTAATTGTCATCCCATTATCGCATTCCACTAGTAGAGAGAATGAATCAACCTGACCGAAAGATCTTTATCAGCAGACATGGGTTGTCTCGTCCAATATGTCCTTATAGACCTGAAGTGATATTTGTCCAAGAGGACAAATCTAAGTTAACCTTAACTAATAGACGACTTTTGTCCAATTAAATACAATATATAATCACAACTCAAGAGAAAAATTATTAAGGAATATACGGGCAATGGCCGTGACCATAATTTAATGGTATCATTTGGCGGCGAATCACCCTATCAAAAGGCCTAATCGTAACCGCAATTTATGTAGTGAAATTTGATAGCAAAATCACGTGGACAGAGGACACGAGCCACGTTTTTACTGGCATGAGATTATTTGAGTGTGAATATAATATACTTGATTTGATATTGACTCCTTTATAAGTAAAAGTCTTATTTATTTAACACCCTCAACAAACGATAACGGATGGATAAATGAATTTTACTTTAAGTTTTAAATTATTAATTTCCTTCAATTAATATCTTCCAATTTAAACATATGATCATTTTGTAATTGATTTAGATTAGAACATGTAATTGTTTGACATTAAAGCTTGAAGAAATTTTGATAGTAACAATCCCTACGGTTGAAATATTTAGTCAACACGACTATCATCAAGTATACTTTGTCAACTCTGCCTCTTTGCTAACAGAGGATCAGATCTAAATTTGTATTTAATTAATTTGAATTCAAGACGATTTAACATTAATGCTTTGAAATTTTGGACAATAATAACCCCCCTCCCCTAAGTTGAATTCTACGATCAATACAGTCATCACTAGGGTATACATTGTCAACTCTACCTCTTTGCTAACTGAGATCGGGTCTAGAATTTGAATTTATGAATTTGGATTTGAGACAATACTTCGAAAATTTGAACAATAATATTCCTTTCGGTTAAATTATACAATCAACATAATCATCACCGAGGAATTAGAAGATAGTCATCCTACGGTCGTATGACAGAATTAGTTTTTAAGAGATTTTTTTCAATAAGAGAATACTATAACAACATCATTTAAGTTTTGTTGACTCGGACCATATCCGTAGACCCAACTGGGAATCAACTCACATAGCATCCTCAGACACAATTAGATTTTTGACACATGTGTCGAGGCACATGTGGGTGATTGATTGACTTTAAATAGTTATACATATTGGTTCATTCATTTCATAAAGCATTTGTGCATGCTTTGAGATATTTGAGATTGTGCTTAGGGAACTATTCGAAATGCATATGTCTCACTTTGAGTTATTTGTATAAGTCTCAAAGTATCAAACTTTGATGTTGTATTGTCTTATAATGAATGCACTTTTCCCCATTTAAGTTGTTTACACACATCCTAATGCAATGGGATAGAATATAAAACTATCTCATAATATGTGTGTATGTTCAATTCATTCATTTGAAAGTTTGTGCAAGCTTTGAAGTATTTGAATAAAATGCAAGCTCATTTTGAATACATGCAATGAATTTATTTTCATTCGAGTGCTTGCACGTATTCAAACGTACTAAATTTGAATGTCATTTCACAATATATGCAATGAAATCATTTCATTTGATTGTTTACACATATTTGAAACAAATGAATAAGACAGTCGTTTCAAAATATGTGTAATGAAGTCATCCTCATTTAAACATATGCACGTTTTCAAAGCTATGAATCAAATGTGAAACAGTCTTGTAAAACATGAGTTTAGTTCTTTCATATATTTGTATAAAACAAGGGATGTATGAATTAAGTAAAACATTACCCCATGAAGCATGCATGAAATTTATCTCATTTAAATGTTTGCATGCATATCAAAGGTACTTAGATTGAATGGAGTGCACATAACACTTTAAATATGTGCAATGAATCACTTCGTTTAGACACTTTACATAAATCTCAAAACTATGGACTCAAATATGAGATTATTCTGTCATACGTGCAAAGATTTGGCTGCATAAATCACGAATCACTAATTTCAAATGTAGAATTACCCAAGTGTATATGCAAAATTACATTCGTTCAAATACTTAGACAACCTTGAAAAAAGTAAAGATTCACTTCATATCAATGTTTAATGAAGACATCTCATTCACATTCATTGATGTGTTATCCAATTTTCTTTATGCTCATGAGGGAGCTATCAAGCTTTTTGCAAGCTCTTATGTCTCAATTTAAGTTGTATTTAATTCTCCCCATAAGAAAAGAACTACTTTGTACTCAACCTTTTTTCATTTTCAATGTATGATATAATATCATTCAATATTCATGCATTGAAAAATATAACTTGCATTTGTTGGCAAACTTAAAAGTCATTCAAGCTTTGTTCAAGTCTCCCTTAAACCCATTCAATTCATTCAACAAAGCACATATTGCATTCCAAGTGATCATTACAAAAGTCCATTCATGTTCATTATTAAAATATCAAATCACATCTTTTGCTTGTGAACAAATTATTAAATCTTTTATAATTTATCTTTCATTCAACTTAAGTCTATATAATCGAATCAATTGATGAATATTTTTCATGAATAGTTCAAGTTTTGATTCATTCTCCTATGATATATCAAAGTTTAAAGGCTTAGTTAAAATCATGCCAAATTTAAGCTCTTTATAAGTTCGATTTACTGAAAATTTCGACGACCTCTCGGCATCATCCCTGTATAAGTGGCAACCTTAGGAGAGCAAGGCCTTTCCACTACAAAAAAAAGGCATGCACTAACGCGGCGGATATCTGCGATCAAAATGAATATACTCAAGAAAGAAAGGCGCGATAGATCTTCAAAATATGTGCGCAGAAGACAAGCACAGAATTTCCTCGCTGCATTAGAATAATGTATGCAAGTACTTATTTTTCAAGTAGTTTTTCCAGCCGCGTTAGAACAACATGCACGAGCACTTATTTTTAAAGTAATTTTTCCAACCACATTAGAACAATGTGCACAAGTACTTAAATAACTTTGATATTTCTTTGCAATTTTTCATTCACATATGCATTAAAATGAGGCACATAAAAAATCTTCCCATCATACCATAACTTTTCTTCACCATTTCATCTCAAACTCGCATTTGAAATATACCAAACAGGAAACTATGCCATAAACCACAACAATTTAAACTCCCAATTTCACCATTTTCATACTGATCATCAAAATATTATCTTCCTCAAATTCAACTAATAAAATAACAATTTGATAATAAAATGCAAATAAATTTTAGCTTTTAATAACACGAACGAAGCATATTAGATTCCATGAAGATTGGAATCTCATTATCCTACTTACATAAATGAAATATTTGATCTGATACAAAGATCTGAATTGAATTTAAATCGAGCCATATGAAACAACAAAGATGACCACATTAAATCAAAAAGAGATCTGAATTTTGTTTCTTCATCTCCCTACCAAATAGTCAAAGTGATGCCTTGCATATTTCATGACTTTTAATTCTTATCAACTTCGCTTTACTACAATAGTGAGTTCATCACCCAGTAGGATTCAAGACTAATTAAAATGAGAAAATGAAACTTTGGCCTTAATAAAAGAATAAAATAAATCCCACTTCATGCAATATGATAGCTGTTTGGAAGCAACATATTGGGCAAAACTCAAATAAAATTCAATACTAATGCTGCCCAACACTAGAAAAATGCAGGCTTTGACATATACGGGTCTCAAAATCCTACATTTTCCTCATTCTAACACTAATTTGACTGTTGGAAGCCGCCTAATAGTAGAATTAAAATATAATTTGTGTGAAATTTAACTCAACTTCAACTGAATAATAAAGATGATAACCCTCAAAATCATATAATATCTGAAATCACACTTTTTTTTTCTTTTCTTTTTTTACATTAAAGGAGGTGCAGCAGGTTGTTGCTTGCGGTAGTGGACTAAGGGCTGGGGTTTGCGTTTAGAAGAAGCAAGAGACAGATATACAAGAGGAGGGCTGACCAGTGGGTGGAGTTGAGCTGGAGTAAGAGGAGGTACGGCAAGTTGTTTATCGAGGGAGGAAGTCGGTTGTGCGAAGCAGATGGACAGAACCTGCCGTGGAAGATCGTTTCTTGAGGGGATTGGAGCGACGGGAGTAAAGGGTTTGCTCCGACTATTGCAATGGAGAGGCGGCTCATTCAATGAGAGCTAAGATGAGGGAGTTCGGCTCGTTTAGCGAGAACTGGAGTGAGGGAGTTTGGTGAGTAGAGTTAAAGGGAGAGGCAGCTCGTGACTCAGGTGATGGGGGAGTTCGACTAGAATAGAGGAAAAGATCAGGTATTAGGTGGCTCGGTTGGGTATTAGGGTTGGTTGCTTTTTTTGATTGGTTGCATTGATTGGATGGGATGAAAGTGAGTTAGGGTAGATGAAAAGGCAACAACAGGCTTTAAAAAAAATTTGAATTATTCATACGCATATATAATTAACCAATGTATATATCAATAACTAGCTATCATAAAAAAATGAAATACACATAAATTTTGGCGTTTTATTTTTGTATCAATGATTATGCAATATGGGTGTTGATCATAGCAAATTGATGCCTGATGCAACGTGTTGTCGCTTAATGATCGAGATCATTCGACAACGTCGCATAATCAAGTGAAATTGGGCTTTAAATTACGAATGAGACATTCAATTACTCGACGTTTTACTGAAATGAATTAATCGGAAGATGTTGTTTGATAGATTTTGACGTTTCGACAACAACAACTCAATCAATTTCACGAACGAAGATCATTTAAACATCATTGATGCTTCTCGACCTCGGTATGCACATAATTACATTTAAAATTATTTTTTTTCGATTGATCGATCATTAATTAATGTAAGAACTTTCATTTAATAAATTTTTATATTTTGGACACTTTAATGTAGTTAATATTTTTAATCGACAAAGTTTTGATTGATTTTGATCGCAATTGGGGCATAAATTCGTGCGACATCACTCATTAAATATCGATTTAATCTTATTCACTCAAATCATCTTATGGGGCATATATATAAGTTAACATCAAGATCTCATAGTTTCTTCATCCAAGAATATAGTTTTGGTATTTAAAATTTAGAGTTGGTTTGTCAGCAATCATGAGTTATTTCATCCAAGAAAATCTTGTAAATTTGGGTTAACATTTGTCTAAGGAGACAACTTTAAGTCCGCCTTAGCTAACAGAGGGTTTTTTGTCCAATCAAATGCATCATATCATTCACAGCTTAAGGGACAAAGTCATTAGGATACATATGCATCACCACCGTCGGTCCAGAATCGCTTATACTAACCTACCAAATCACGGATAAAGACTCAAATCATATATTCTTTGTATTTTAATTAAGAGTAAATATAATAGTACATTTAACTTCACATTAGCTCTTTCATGAGTTAAAATTTAACATCTTTTATATTCTTTGTATTTTAATCAAATTTGAACTTAGATTGATTTAACACTAAGCTTCAAATATAACCTGATGGGGATATCCATTTGGCTAAAATATTCGATCAACGCAGTTATCATCGGGAAATTTAGACTTATCTGATTGTTCATTTTCTTACTTTAGACTTTGTCAACTCTGTTAACTTGCTAACAGAAGATCGAGTATGTGATTAAGATTTGTAATCATATTTCATATCTTGATGCATAGAGTTTATAATTTTGAATATAAAATTTTTTTATTAAGAACTTTGATGGTTGTATACAAATATAAAATCAAGATCTTCTTTTAAAGGATGAACGCTTGATTTAGAATTAATCTTGTTAACTTCTATTCTCATGAAGAGGTGAATCGAACTGGTTAAGTGAGGACTTACAACTTCTCGATCAAGGATGCATATGATCAATAGATTTTGGTATGACTTTGAAAATATAAACTTATTAATCATTCAAATATATGCATAGTTCTTGAGGCAAAATTGGAATTAGATTAATTCTGATTTTAACTTGCACATCATTCTCAGACTATCTAATTAAGCATCCAGCAAACTAGTCGAAATACATGCAGACAATTCAAATTTATTTTATATTAACCCGTGCAGCATCCTCATAAACTAAAATTTAGCATTTAACATGTGTCAATGCGAGTGTAATCCTTTTAAATTCTTACGTGAATCTTGGAGAGCTTATTAATCTCTTAAAATACTCACGCTCATGTTGATGTAACGAAATTGAACAATGTGCATCTTATTAATTTATTTGAAAGCTTGCATAGTTCTGAAGCACCTGAACCGAATATGAAATCAATTCAAAATGTGTATAATGCATTCATATCTTTTAGATGTTTGCATGTATTTTGAAACCACTTGAGTTGGAGGGATGGTTGTTTCATAATGCAAGCAATGATTCATTTTGGATTTTGTTCATATCCCTTTTGAAATATTTCAATCCATTCAATAGGCATGTAATACAATTCAAGTGACCATTGTAAAGTTTTGTTTATGCTAAATGGTAAGTTGTCAAATCACATCTGTGCTTGTGAACAAACTATTGAATCCTTTGAAGTGACATTCATCTATACACATTTCGCTTGGAATCCATTGAATTTATAAGCATTGATGAAGTTTGGTTTATGTCATGATTATTTCAACATAAAGAAATTAAAGTGTATTAAGGATGAAAATCATAAAGTATTTTTTTTAGAAAAAGATATTAAAAACAGGTTGATGAGTTATTTTGATAAAATATTCAATGAAAGATATGAGAATACGATTGATTTTAGCAATCTTAATACCCTAAACAAAAATATAGAATTTTATTTTTATCGTCATATTAGTAAATTTGAAGTTCGAGAAGCGTTAAAGAAAATGATAAAGACAAGTAATAAAGATATGATATTAATAGAGGTGAAATATTTGTTGGTTTATTAAGAATTTATTGAGAGTTTATAAATTTTTATTAATATTATATTTTCATATGACAAAAGAGCAAAATTATGGATGTTATTTGTTGAGAGATTTGATGGAGAAGTAAAGTAAGGAGGAATGAGTGAAAAGAAAGCTTATGATAAAGTTCAAGAGCTTATGATATTTGAAGAGTTCTAAAAGAAAGAGTTAAAGTTATAAGTCATTAATATTACCCAAGCACAAGGAGGATTGACAAAATATTTTTCTATTTCAGTTGCATTACATCAAGGATCAGCTTTAAGCCTTTATCTTTTTTGCTTTAGTATGGATGTTCTTAATAGACATTTATAGGAAGATGTACCTTGGTGTATACTTTTTGCTGATGGCATTCTTCTTGTTGATAAGGCTAGAGAGGGAGTCCAAGAGAAACTTGAATTATTGAGGTCAACCTTAGAGTCTAAAAACTTTCATTTGAGTAGATCTAAAACTGAATATATGGAGTGTAATTTTAGTTGTAGAAGTTCTAGATTGTAATATGGGTGATTAAGAGTGGAGAGCGTTTCAGATCTAGATTCATTAAAAATGATGGTGAAATAGATGTGACAGAATTCAAGTTGATGGTTGAAATAGAGAATGCATCTAGTCTATTGTGTGATAAAAAAGAAAAATTTTATAGATGGTTAAGACCACAATGATTTACAGAGTAAAAAAAGAGAAGAAAGATTGAGTGTTAGATGATGCTTAAAGATGAGCCGGTTCACTTAGATAAAATGCTTAAATGAGAGATAAAAGATTTGGTTAAGATATAAAGATTAGAAAATGATTTGAAGAATGACCACATAAAGGATTTGTTGTAGACACAGAGAATGATAAGATTTATTTTTTGTTGAAACATAAAAGGTAATTCTTCACAAGTTTGCCATATTTAGTATTGTTAAAAACTATCCTTTAGCTTTATTAGAATTAAAATAGAATGTAAGAATTTGAATCTTCATTTAGAAGTCACAAGTGATGCTTATAAGTAAATATTGAGCTCATTACAAGTTTCTTATTCCTTCAGTATCTTCTTAATATGTTCAAAAAGAGTTGCGATACAGTTCAAATATTCATTTAATAGTCATGTTTATGTTCAATGACAAGCTCTTTATCCATGTTCTTGCTCATAATCATACTTGAACAAATTATCTAGTTTTTATATAGATTGACTTTTAAGCTCAACTTAAGCTATATGCTAACTTGAAAATTGACCTTCAAGCATATCTCATGTAAGTCTCAAGTCTCTCTTTCTTTCAACATGAATTCTTCCTATTATTCCAATGTCTAATATAATGAACTCTAAAAATTGAATGAAATATATTACTTGTACTAATTTACAAGCATTCCATTTATTATAAGTCTATTCCAATTTGAAACTTGCAATACTATGCCTATTTGGAAGTTTGCATTTTTTAAATGCAGTTTAGTTATCCATTTAAGCTTCAAATATTCCTTTTAATTAATCTTGTTTGAATTTTCATTCAGTTCTGCAATTTGATGAAAGTTCAACAACATCTTGACCTCTTCCTGGCATTGTTCCCACGTAGGGGGCAACATCAGGTATATTGGGCCTCCCCACCCGTCTAAAAATGTGTATTGGTAGTGTTTTGTAACACCACGGCCATACATCCTCTTACTCGCTAAATGGCACACATAGGTCTTTTGATACCTACAACCTTAATTTAGAATAAGTTTAAAGTTCATCTTATAATAGGTCTTTTTGAGTCCCTTATCAATGTAAAGTTTCGCAACATTTCAGCAGCCTCCTGTTATCATCCTCATATAGGTGGGTTACATCGAAAGCATTGGTCCTACCCACCAGCCTAAAAAGATGTGTATGAGTGTTTTTTTACAACATTGTGTCGTATTTCCATCAACTATATGTCTAAAAATGCGTGCATAGACCTTCAAATACCTATACAAGCAAGATAATTTTTCCTCATCACGATGAAACAACACAAACAAGTACTTAATTTATAAATTTCCCCACCATGATGAAACAATGTGTGCATGTACTTATATATTTTTAAGGATTTTCCCACATTTTTACCTTCGCACGAATTTCGAGGCAGATTACAGCACGGATTTTGAGGCAGTGTAGAAAGCGAGGAGATTTTTCTCTCTCTCAATGTTTTTTGATTGGCTGATTATAAAGAGAAAAAGTGGAGAGAGGAAGCTAGAGAGGTAGGGAGATTGAGAGGGATATCTCTCTCACACACTATCTCTTTCTCTATGATTTGAGTGAGAGATCCCACTCTGTTTAGAGAGAGAAAGTGAGGGAGAGAGTTTCTCTCTCAATTGGAGAGAGAAAGAGAGGCAGGTGGCTATAGTGGCTCAGTTAAGAGTGAGGAGATCAACATTGGTGTGAGTGGGAGACATGAACAACAAAAGGATGGTGGAGGTTGAGACAAAGGAGGGAGGGTGCTAGCCCTAAAGCGGATTGAGAGAAAGCGAAAAAGAGGAGAGGCGGCCTGGAATGGGAATGGCTCAATTTTGCGTGCGATTTTCATGTGGAAAGGGGAGAGGGATAGCTCTAGGAACAAAGACTTAGGTATTTAGCTTGCTTGTGTGAGGCCGAAGCGACTTCAAAAGCATGAACGGGAGATGGACTAGCGAGTTCGAATGCAGCGAAGAGGAGTCATGTCTGTGGCGGTTAATGTGAATGAGAGTTCAAGAAAGAGGAGAGGAGAGATTTGGTGAAGAGAGAGACGCGTTTATTGGGATTCTCATGCGATTAGAGTGGGAGAGGCGAGGCAAGGGTTGACTAGAATTTGACAGTTTTCTGTGTGAAATCAGGAATGAGGGACTGTGCTTGATGTGGAAATGGAGAAAGAGTTGAGGTGCAGGAGTGGGGAGGCATGGGCTGCACATTGACGATGGAATAGAGCAGTTGAATTTGACTTAAGATGCGGCTGAAAGAATAAATTTGCATAATATTTACCTCAAAATAAGTGCAATTTTGACAAAATTTCTCATGCGATGAGCTAAGGAAAAATGATTTTTATTCCAAGTAAATTCAATATCCTAGACGCAACAACATAATCCGTTTCGCAATCGGATTAATGGATAATTTTGACATCGATTTAGTCGATTTTAGGTTCAAATCACATGATGTAGCATCCACTCACTCAACATTCACACAAACTCAGTTAAATCAATTGTGGATGATCTCATTTGATAGATTTCAATATTTTGGATATATCGAATCATCAATTTTTCCCATCAGATGTTGTTTAGGCCTTCGATATAATACGCAGCACCATGGCTTGTCTTCTCCATCATGCAGTTATTAATGAGCCTCTCTTAATCAATTTCAATGTTCTGGATGTAGTAGCACTATCAATTTTGCGATCGTAAGTCATTTCAATCATTTCAATGATGATTGGGGTGTTTCAACTTTAATCATGCGATGTCCATAGTCGTCAATCTTAAGTGTTTAAGCTTGATTCAACATGGATAAAGGGTCAACACCAATTAATTTAATTTGGATTCAAGAAAGGTGCTGAAAGTTAAAAAAAAAGCTTTAAACATTTAGATCAATGTAGGGTTTTTTACCAGATTTTCAATTGATTAGAAAGAGGTTTAAGAAAAAGATATAAAAAAGCAAGGTTTTTATAAACAAAAAGGTAGCCTAGAGAACTGATCCTGAAAGACAATATGATTTTCCATTTTAATGATTAAAAAAGAAATGATTTTAAAAGACAAAAAAAAAAAGCCTAATTAACAATCTGATTTAGCCTACCTCAAAGACACTCCACAAAGTTTCTTGACAACTAAAGTACTGATCAAAAAACAAGATTAATTTTCATTATCACATGTACAACCAATTTTTTATCTAAAAAATTTGGTGATTAATATTTTATGAATTGGCATAACACTCTAGCATGCTCTAAACCTCTGAAGCACTAGTTTCAGAAAAGCTGTTAGATTTCTTGAAACCTGTGAAACTAATAAAATGCACAACTATTTGTTAATGGCACATATAAACAACTATGAAACGCATAAATGAGAATGTAAAAAACATATATGGACATTACATAACATTACCTTGAGTGAACTTTTCTCAGTAAGAAAAAGCTAATAAAAATCTTAGATGACTTTCATTGAATACTATTATAATAAAGATTTAAAATGAATATATCCCATGAAATAAGATTGAATAACACATGAATTACATCATTCAACACAAAATCATAAATTAATATGTTGTTATTGATGCTTGAAACAATTGCCATTGTACACCTGAAAGAAAAATACATTAAGTATTACAAACAAATTAAAATAAGTTACTGTTTTTTTTTATAACAAAACCAAAACAATTAAAGGTCATCAGAATAAGACAAATCATCATGGTTGTTATATCCCAGAATGTTTGTAAGATGTATTCTCATCTGGTTTCACAGAATTTTAACCCAAAATTAAGTTATTAAAAAAATTCATCAGTGCATGTACAACTTATATGAAATGTATTAATAATGCAACATTAGAGAAATTTTGTTTAACAAATGCATTATACTGAACAATTAAAACTAATTTTTTAGAATGTTACATAGCATATCTAAGAAAGCAAATATCAGAAAGTGTTTGACATTGTGTGAAAAACCAAAAGCACAATTCAATGAATTTAAGAAAAAGCGTATCCTATCAATGATGATAACATTGAAGTTACTTGTTTAGTTCAGACCAATAATGTGTTTCTTTAAAAAGTTCAATATCGGCCACAAGAAAAGCTTCGTTATGAAAAGCAAAGAACTAAAATAATAGATGCCTATCACTCTATAAGACAAATTAAAGTGATTTTACAGAAGTAAAATTTATAGATGCCCTTCTTTTCTACTCTACTAGAGATGTCCATGTCCACTATTGGTGCATCTATCAAACTCCATGATACCAACCATCTCCTTTAGTTTCAGGCTTTTTGTTTTCTCGCGCGATCTCATGAAAAACTTGGTTATCTAAATTCTGCACTCCCAACCCGCGGACACCACAAAATACACAAATGGCTAGCTTCCATCACATAGATGCTCACTAGCCTCAAATCCTCTATCCCTTCTACCATATGTTTTATGAAACTGCCAAAATGAAGTGTACTTCTTTTTATTCCACCTTTCAGGATAGAATATTTCTGAATTATACGCTCTACTATTATATCCACTCAGAAATATAAGGCTTGATCCACCCTATGGTTAATATATTTAAACATATCGGGAAATCAAACCCTATATCCACTCATTTGATTTTTTGTTATTTTATTTCTTTTATTAATGATCACACCAAGATTACTTGCAGTTATTTATTAAAGTGTCGGTTAGAAGTTCTCCCTGTATTCAAGCAATTCTATTGATAAATAAAGTTAATCTTTTCTGCTCAAAATCAAAATGTGCCATGCCAAAAATGCTCTTGAATATATGTATGATCTGTTTCCCTCGTTCTATGCTGATAATTGTATTACAAATCGATCATCATATCATTACACATCCAAGTAAAATAGAGAGGTTAAAAGCATCGACATATCCTCGATGTTGCTCATATCTTAATATTTTATATAAATATTCCACAATAAATTAGGGGAGATGTCATCCTCATAGTCTGTTAATTAATTATGTGTTGGCCACTATTATAGGTGGTAATTTTCCCTTTTTAAATTCTTTATCTACACACCTATTTTTGGCTTACTTATAAAATCTTCAACTATGTTTCATCTATTCTTTTCACCAAAAATGTGATAAACTCTCCTCCTGTCTTATGAAGAGTATATTTTTGGGCTATTATTATATTCAAAAATATTATCAATGTTAATATCTATATACATATTGATTATCTCTTCATTGATATCACCTTTCAAGAGAATTCAAATCAAAAAACTTCTATGCCATCCCCGACAACATCAAATTCCACTTCCACCTTTTGCTTCTATGTTTGTTCCTCACTTATAAGGTTTGAAATTATGCAATCATGTATTAGGAATTATCTTTTGGTAAGGCAAGATATAAACTTCAAAACATCTTGAGATGCAAGATACAAAATTAAATCATTAAATTAATAAAAAAATATGAGATAAAAAGTAAAATGCTAACATTAAAGTAAGATCATAAGAAGTCAAAATAAGACAATTAAAAGTCATACAAGACTAAAAACAACACTAAATAAAAAGCCCCTATCACTCCTAATTCAACAAAAACAAGTAGTCCAAGGTTATAATTAATGATTTAGTATTCTCACTCACTCACATCAATTAGAGGGTCATCATTATAGTTAATTGATTTCTCTCCTCCCTCATATTGAAAATAAGGAATTTGTTATCGACAACAAGAGGAGAAGAGAGGTAATGGTGGGGTAAAGGTGATAGCACAATGCAATAGAGGTGGCAGCATGTGATAAATGTGAGAGATTCTTCTTCTCAAGTTTCATTTGTTTTAGGGGTGATCAATGATGAGTTTAAAACACTAAGACATAAAACCTCATCCCCATTGGGCGACGCCATAGGGCAATCATCTCTAATTACACAATATTAAACCATGTCTAAAAGTACACACTTGTCAAATCTCATTTGGCTCCTCTTGAATCACCTCCTTCCATCTCGTTTATTACAATTAAGTATCCACATGCCCTTTAAACTCTTAGATATACATCTCTTAATTACTCAATAAATAAGTATACATTTTAATACCAATAGCCCACTACAATTTCTTGTGTACTTTGAGTATTTATCCCCTTTAGTCCATTAATTTGTCTTATTTTCGTCTATTATCTTTATTTTCAAAACATATCAAAAAGTCCTATTTGATCATAAATGGAAGCATGCAATGGATATTGAAATGAGAGCTCTTCTTGATCAGCCTACCTGAGCTTTGGTTACATACCTATCAGTGGTCTAACCCATTTAGATTTTCAACATTACAATCTATCTATATTGATGTATCAAGTATTATTAATCTTGACTAGTGGTTGAAGACTATATATGGGTTTTGCAACTCTATCCCTTGTCGCTTAGCCAAATTATATTCTCCTTCTTTTTGTTGCCATTAATCAAGGGTGGACCTTGTTCTAAACAAATGATAACAATGCTTTTTTTTTCTTTTAGGATATTTATGGAGCAACCTCCAAAGTATGTTGCTCAAATGAGAATATATATATATATATATATATATATATATATATATAGATAAACGCTTTGGAAAGCTATCTATGAATTGAAGTCCCATATTTGGTTTGAAAAACTTTACAATGTTCTTACTGATATTGGTATTCAACAAGCATTACAAATGATTTAATCTTATATGTCACTCATCCTTAACCAAAGTGATCCTTGTGTATGCAAATGACATTCCTCTCAATGAGAATGATGCTTCTAGCAATGATGAAATAAAGCAGTAATTTCAAAAAGCATTTACTACTAATGATTTTGAGACATAAAATGCTTTCTTGGCAGCAAATTTACATTGGAAAAGAAAGTCTCTCTCTCTCTCTCTCCTAACTTTCCCAAGAATAGTCCGCAAACATTTGAGAATGATGAAATTTTTTAAGATACTTCTTCTCTATAGATGAACAAGCTTATCTATTCGACATGACTCGATCTCATATATCCTATATTATTGGTGTAGTTGATCAACATATGCAAAGCTCAAAGAATTAAAATTGGGATATTATCCTAAAAGTTTCAAGGTATATCAAGAGATTTCCAAAAAATAGGTCTAGTTTATCAAAGACATAACCAGTTAAAGAATGAAGCTTATCCCAATGATAACTATGTTGTATCCACTGAAAATCAGAAGTCTACTTTAGGATATTGTCTCTTTATGGGTGAAAATCATATGTTATGAAGAAGTAAAAAATAAATTTTGTAAGTAGATCTAGTGTTAAAGCTAAATCCTATATTCTCTTTTTTGTCATCATAAAATTATACTTATTCTTTTTATTCCTCTTTTCATTCTGTCTTTGTTCTCTTTTTCATCTAGCCTTCTTTTCTTGAACACTTTGTTTTTCAACTTTTTTGCTACATCCTTTATTGTACCATTTGTCAAATACAAGTGAATAGTGTCATTTAGTATTTCATTATAGCATGCTGTAACACTGTTATCACCTTTTTAACCATATACATAAAGATTATGATTTTGTGTTTACTTTTTCATATTATTTTATTGGTCAAAAGTTATTTTAAAAGATGCATTATTTATTAAAAACTATAATGAGTTAACCATGTAGATTCTATATCATAAGTTGTGCATTACCTAATTAGGATTGTATTAATAATTTTTGGGACCATTTAAAAAAAAAATGAGCAGTTTACCTCTTAACTAAGAAAATTTTATTACATAAATTGAGCATTACCTAATTAGGATTGAATTAATAATTTTTAGGACAATTTGAAAGAAAAATGAGCATTTCACCTCATAGCAGAGAAAATTTTAATACTTAAGACTAGGTTACGCCTCTTTAAAATATTATACATCCATGTTTGCATCAAATGCATTAAAATTTAGAATGTTGAAACTTAAAACACTTAAACCTTTAACACATCTTATTACATCAGACCTCCAGTAGGCTATGGGCCAGTATATGCAAGCAATTAGAATATGATATATTATATCATCCAATATAGAACCAAAAAAAAAAAAACACCTGCATACCTGTTCGAGCACCGAGTTAACATCCCGGCCCCTCTCAACTGTATCTCTTCTAATTCTTCTAGCAAGCCTAACATCAGCATCTATCAGTGCAACATTAGAATGAGGGTGATGATGGATCAATGCAACACATGTCAACTCGATATATAACAAACTTGTAAACTGAAGATTATTTAGCTTCCCTATAGTATTATCCATGACAGTCTTAGTAAATAATAGTAACCAATAACTACCAAGCAAGTAAGTAACAGAATTCACATTAATGCATAGCCAAAGAGATAAAGGCCAATCAATTCAGGTGAAGCCCAAAAGATTCTCAAGATAGTAAAATGGGAAATAAATAAGGTAAAAATTTAAGTTAAACATATTAGAAGAGAAGCTCCATCAAAAATACGGACATACACTACTGGGAAAAGAATGCAGTATAGACAAGCAAAACCAACCAGTATCAACAAATATCTTCATGTCCATTAGGTTGCGAACACGCGAATCATGGAAAACAAGAATTCCCTCCAAAATGATAACATCTGATGCATTCACCTAGCAAAAGTAACTTCGTTAAGTGCATGTATCTTAATCAAAAAATTAAAAAAAAAATAAAAGATGCAGGTAGGCACTCGCAATTGGATGGAAATTTAGGTAAAATTTTGTCAAAAGCTTAATAAGAAAAAGTAAGCATGCTTGGTCACTATAAATGTTACTTTACACCTTCATGGTAAAAGAAACACAATTAAATGTTCGTTTAGGACAATTTTTTTCATTTTTGGTCCACCAGAAAGTCTGCAAAAAGGGAATTCTTTATTGTGTAGGAGAGGATCGAACCTAAGACTTTGTCAACAACTTCTAAAGCCCTTACTAAATGTACTAGTTAGTACCCACTAATTTGGAGCAACTTTTTCACTACATTGCTTTTTAAATCACAGTCATACTTTTGTTTGGCTATAGTTTTTTTGCTACTCTTTATAAATTTCTATAGAGAAAAGCAGCGCTTTACAACCAAATCAACTAAAGTGTCACTGACGTGAGAAAATTATTGTCCAACTTTTTTCAAAGAAAAAACAAAAAAAATTATAACACCCACCATAATTTTCAAAAAAATTGCTTTTCCTACGATGAACCTAAACAAACTATAAAAGAAAGAAAGACACGCATGTTATATAACATCAACAATAACAGACCATGGGTATAAGAAAGCGATGTTCTAGTAAATTTCAATCAGATGGAGTGCAAGTTAAAAAAAACAACTGGAAAATAATCATTGTGATACACATGTGAAATACCAGAATTTCCCTACACAGAAATACCATAAAATTATAGTTAATAACACACTAGAAACTGCAAATAAAAATAGGAAACAATGATACCACCAACATCTGAAATGAAATTGCTGCTTTCTTCATATTGACCTCCTAGATATTCTCTTCATTTCAATAATTAAAATTTAGAGCTTTATGATAGTAGGAAAATTAGAAGAGAAACCAACACCACTTTCACTTTTTTTGAATAAATGGAACATTGACAAATAAAATCGATACTAATTATTGCTAAAAACCATGGCGAGAAAGTTTATAGGAGCAAGTTAAAGACTCAGTTTGAATAGTAATTGCTAAGAATTCCCATGTCAATAGCCACTTTGAACACATAAGAATCATGTCATTAGAATTTTGAGTTCAGATTTAAGCATACCTTTCGGAAACTTTCACAGCATCGACGATGATTTTTAAAATCATATATGGGAATATTGACAGATTGTCCACTTTTCAACTTGGTCAAGCATTCGATGAGTTTATCTGTGTCAAAGGCATCTAAACAACAGAAAATTCATGTCACACAGAACCCAATAAAAATAAGTTTAAAATCTTGATTAAGAAAATCCATATCAAGTTTTATGCTCTCCTAAAACACCCTCAAATAATAGTATGACGTAATGAAACCAAAGGAGAAAGCAAGTCTTCAAGCAAATCAATCAAACAAAGAGATTCAAGGGCCACACTAGCATCTGTTGTGTTTTCACGGCATCTCTTTGTAGAAAACTCAAAATATATCCTTCTTGATAACTTGAAAAATTAAATTAGTTTAATTAAATTTGGAGCCTGAACACAAGTTATGGAGTAATGTAGCACAAGAAATAGAATTTAGTATCTATTTCAGCTATTTCAATTAGATTAGGACTTTCAGAATTGTTTTAATTGAAACCAGTATTAATTGTCTTATTGGATACTATTAGGTTTGAATTTAAGATTATTTAGAATTAGATTTGATTTCAAAAATAATCGATCTCATCATTATAACCTTTTTTTTATAAATAGAGATACATCGCTTGTATTTTGACCTAGTTGATGGTTGAATGAAAATTTTATCTTTCTCACATGTATTCTCTTTTCTTTCTCTCTGTTAATAGACTCTAATTCTTTTCCTTCTATTTTTTTCCTTGGGAACATTGCATCATGTTCTAACAAGAAAAATTTGGGAACTTAGATGGTTTTCCTTAAAGAAGGAAGGCATAAGCCTCAAACTAAAAACAAAAAAACTCATAAAATTAAAGACAATTTATAAATATATCATAAACAACCAACAAATAATTAAAAATAATAATAACCTAAACCCTAAAAAAAAACAAAAACAAACTGATTTAAATAAAATGAAAAGAAATAACATTTCGAATGATTTTTTTTTGTTTGGGAGGTGGGCATTGAGTGAATTTCCTTGTAAATATACCAACACACCTGAATAAGCAAGGCTCCAACCCATAACCATAAGGCAGGAGCCAAAACCCTCAATAATTAGGCTAAGGTGAGCTACATAATAAAAAAAATGGTTAAAAAAATTAAAATATTTTAAAAAGAACTAAAGTTTTAAAATAAAGATAAATAAAAAATCCTTAAAAATTGGTAAAACAAAAAGAAAAAAATTAAAACTTAAACAGCTATCTCAAAATAAGTTCAAACTATAAACCTAAAAAATATATTGAAATCCTCTTATATAAAACACAAAAAGTGTTTTGTTAATGTTTGTCTCATATGCCTCGACGCATATAGCCACAAGGCGTACGCTTCGAATGAAGAAGACATAAGCCTCACTCAAGCCAAAAAAAATCATAGACCTCAAAATGCTTAATGGGGCATGCCTTGAAACAAAATGCTTGTGAATCTCCTCATGAGCCTATGTGTGTTTTCTTCAGCTATGCACTCTTACCAGCTCATTTGTTTACTCACTTGCACAAGGCCACTCGCACCACTTCACACAACCTACTAGCACATTACATCATTTCTAGTGTGGCATCCGTCCATGCAAAACAACAGTTGCCTCATTCCTTCACAGTTGTTTGATTCTACTACAGTTACCTCCCAATCAACTTCATTAATGTCTTATCATCTCATTGACAATCTCAATATTAAATGTCGTCCCAGCCACAAATTCTTGCAACTTCTCCATCACGCTTTCCTGTCCTTGCTACCTACAAAGCATCTTTATAATCACAACTCCCATAATCCAACCAATCCAAGTACCAAACCATATAGAACATTGTTACGCAACCCTTAACTACACAAAGTTTTCATCTTCTCCAACTCATGCTCAAATCCTAAATCAAAAGAAAGAATAATTACAACAATTTACCACAAAATCCTAGACTTCTCAAGTTTTATGGATTTCTTCATATATAATAATCATGTTAACGAATACCCAAGTAAATTGACATGTCAAAGAAGCATGCAAAACTAATATCTAGAAGAGAAACAACAAGCACAAAGACTTGCCTATGGAGCTACATATTCTCAAATATTTAATTTAAATTTAACATTGTTATTTTATCAACATGTTTCATCAACCACATAAGCATTTATATAAAATAGATTTTTTGGATATGATTTAGATCAAGTAAAGGCTAATCGGAAAAAAAAATTCATAAAGACACTAGATAATGCAGTGGAGGAATCACTCAATTATGCAAACGATCACCATAGATCTCATTAAAATTAATATTTTGTCATATAATCCAACTAATTTTGTAATTATGATAAAAAAAGAATAATGAATGGCTTAAATTGTCTCAATAATAAACATGAAATGAAATGCTTCAAAATCAATTCAAGCTATCCAATTTCTCACACTTCACTAATTCCAACAGTCCCACTTATGGTTTTAAATGACTAAGTTGAGTTGAGTACAATCTTGCTTAAGTATGTTCATTTATTTTCTTAATGAGTTCAAACCAAACTTAAGGCTGGTTCAACCTTTAAAAACTTGTTCAAATATGTTTATTAATTTTCTTATCAAGTTTGAGTTGTAATCAAATTTTAATGAAACCTAACTAATCATTCGAATCAAATGATTTAAATAAATAACTTTATTACTAAATATACATATCACAATACTTTTTTTATCAAAATTGACATAATTTATTCAATATTAATTCTAATAATTATGAATAATAATACTAAATTTTAATCTACCCATCTAATTATTTGCTCAACATTTTCAACAATAATTTACTACTTAGGCTAATATAATATAAGAAAATTGATATACTAAATAAGTTATCAATGTTGCCCTCATATACTCCATAAGCTAAATTAGATTTTGCTAATACAGATGAAGCGTTGAAACCTCCAAAAGAAACCTTCCGCTGCCATATCAATTAAACACGATGAAAATGATGCAAATTGAATATGGCATCAGACAAATTACTCCGATCGTCGACAAAACCATCCAAACACTATTCGTTAATGAAACGGACTATGTTGAGGTACTCAAAGTATCAAAATCTCACATACAAAGAAATTGATGAACTACAGATGCGGTTGTATGAATTTTGACTGAAACATCTCGATCGACGATGAAATCACTCAAACAATCTTCTTTTGCAAAATAGGCAATGCATCTGAAACATTGAAAATGTTTAGAAAGGACATCCATATTAGCTAGGTTAAAACCCTAGAGCAAAACATTGAAATTTGCTCACATCTCAAAGTGTTGGCACATGATTTGAGACTCATGAACGATGAATTTTATAAGAAATGACATAAAAAATTAATTAGCTTAAATTAAGCAAAAATTAAATCACATTGAATTAAAGACTTATTTAATATAATTATGGTTATATATATTAATAACCTAATCTATCATGCTAAAGTCATCCAAATCCTTTGCTACATTGAATTGCTCCATCCATCGTGTGCTTCATGCGATTTGATGGGTGGGTGGCTAATGTTTTATCATTTATTTTTTAAAAAAACTAATTGAACCAACTCCTAATCTCATTTCCTATTGAACCTAAACTTCCCTTTTTTTTTCATTGACATGAAGACCATCTCTCACTCTCATCCTCACCCCTTTCACGTAGAAACCCAACCCCATCTCTCCTCCCTCTAACCTCACCCACCTAGCTGCAATCCACACTATCTGTAGATTTGGCACAACCCCAAGTCGGCCTGAGCCTAGCTCCTTCTACCTCACACGTCTCCACTTCACCCAAGATCCCGCTCTCCCCATTCTCTCATTCCCCAGGCACCTAGATGGAGTTCCTCTCGTGCCACCTACTTCATCCATTCACTCTAGGCCCATATCACATGCTCACAGCACTCAACTCCAAGCCCACAGCCTTTGCCAATGAGCACCTATCCTCTCCTCACACCTACAACAACTGCCAAACCTCCCTTCTCCCAACTCTCCCTCTCTCTCAATTGACACAATGTCGCACACTCCAACCTAGATCTCTCCCTCTCTCATGAGTACAAGCCCTGGCCAAACTCTACCCACTCCCTTGTCTTGCAAGGCAGCAGACCATAGCTTGCCTCTACCCCACTCAACCCTATGTTCACCTTCTCTCCAAACTAAACCCAAGCACAACTTCTTACATGCACCTCTCTTCTACTCTCCCTTGGCCGAAACTCCCAAATCGAGCAACTAAGACCAACCCCAACCTTAAGCCCCAAGCCACTGCTTCAGCATCCTTGCTTGTGTGTAGATCCCAAACCGCTTCCTTCCAACCCGCATCCCATCCAACAACACTCAATCCTCACCAAATCCTGCCCAACCACCTCACCTGTCTCCCACTTTCTCCCTCTATCTCTATTTCTCTTTGTAAAATAAAGAGGAAGTTTTTCATTCTTCTTCTAAAATAGAAACAAAAAAGAAGAGGAAACTCTATTGCTTTGTGTATTCTAACTCTCATCATCACGCATTATGATGGTATAACACAAATATATATATATATTTAATTTTATGCAGGTCTGCAGACTCTGTCATGCTCAGAAAAGCATGAGTGGTTTGAAGAACCTACTATGCTTAGAAGAGCATAACAGGCTTAAAGGCCATAGCCATAGTGTCGCAAGACATCGACCGTTGCACTCAGAAGAGCGTGGTGGATAGGCCAAGCAACCTCCTACAATGAGATAATGTTGGGATGTTGCTACAGTGCTGCTAGACCGAACAATAATATGGGACTTAAACAAAACTATAAAAAAAACATTATTGAAATTAAAAATTAACTCAAATTCGACTTCATTTAAGTCTAAATTAAAATTAAAATTGAATAAAAAATTCTAAAACCTTAACATAAAAATCAATTTACAAGAAAATTGGGTTTAAATGGCTTTTATGAGACTCAAAATCAACTTGAAAACTAGCTCCTAAACGATAAGCAAGACCTCCTCGTGATTAGAACTTTCAGATAACTCAGAGGACTAAATAAACTTGAATGGAAATGAACTGAATAGCCCCTCCAATTATAACTAAAAAAAGATCTCTCATGGGGGCACACCAAATAATTTTTAACTCATATAGGAATGGATTCTGCCATTTTTGGGAAATGAGCAAACATAAAAATTGAGTTTAATGGGTAGAAGCATTGATAAATAATAGTTTAATTGGTACATGCACCGTTGAATCTATAACTCACCCATGTGCACAAACCAATGGGGGAGGGGCTATTTCCAAGTTTAAAAAGATGACTCCTACATACTTCTTGATTAAGCTTTGCAATCTGATACATTTTGCAAAGATATATAGAAGCACTAATAGTCTTTCAATGGGCATCCCTTGTAAAAAAAATCAAGACAAAGCCTCGAGAGAGGATGTCAATTTAAACACATCAATTATGATGTTTATCTTATGTTGCAAGCAAGTGGAATTTCTATCAACATCAATCTTACATAGGACAATGATCATGCGTCGCCAATCCCTCATAGTTAAAAGTTGAAAATAGTGAATATCTTCTTCCTAGAAATAGTCGATGGAATTTTAATGAAAAAAAAAAACTAACAAAGTTTGCAAAAGTAAAACAATGGATTGTTATTAATATTTTTGCCATGTGTGACACATCAACAATATCATAATAGACTTAAATTTGATTCAAAGACTAACCTTCAAATGAAACAAAATCTAAATTAGAATCAAGAGTAGAGCTGCAAACGAACCGAGCCAAGTCGAGTATGTGCGTGTTCAAGTTCAAGCTTGTTTACCATTAACGAGCTCAAGATCAATTCGAGCTTTTTAGGATGGTGTTCAAGCTTGAGCTTGTTTATCATTATCGAGCTCGAGCTCAATTGAAGTTTGTTCACGAACTTGTTTAAATTAAATTATCGAGCCTGTTAACGAGCGGCTCATTTAATGAAATAAATGAGTTTTAATCAAACGTTAATCGAGCTTGTTCACAAGTAGCTTGTTGAGAAATATAAATTTAACAATATTGTTCACAAACAAACCTTAATCAGTCGTAATCAAGCCACAATCGAGCTCTTTAAGGAGCTTGTTGACTTGTTTTAAATGATATTGTTCGTGAACATAAATGAACCGAACAACAAGTTGTTCAAGCGTGTTTGTTTAGCAATCGAGTATTTACAATTGTTCAAGCTCGTCCAATTAGTTAATCAAAAGATCATGAAAGAGCTCTGATCGAGCTGAGCCATGAGTAGCTTGTCAAACGCTTGATTCATTTGTAGCCCTAATCAATAGTGAAGTTAAGCTAACTTAAATGGCTTAATATTGAAGGCATGCAAATGCATTGTAATTCACACAGATATGCAATTTCATCATCTAAAACTTAAGGATGTGAAATTTTATTTTATATTTGCATAAGACAATCAAAGACCTTAATAAAAAATTTCCTATTAAAAACTATGAATTCTTTATTTCAATATTAAAAGTGTGATCATGAATGCTAATAATAAACTCGATCCTCTGCAAATAAAGATAGAGTAGTTAGGTTTTGTAATGTGATGAATATTTAAATTAATCCAAGTGATATTTAAACAAACGCTATAAGCTCGATCATCTGCAAGTAATTATGCAAAGTTGACAAGATCTGAATCAATAAAATAAATCTAGTCAAATACTTGATGAAGATTGTGTTGATCATAGATTTCAACAAGAGATGGGGGGTTTATCACCATCAAAATTTTCAAAATTTCTAACATCAAATCACTCCAAATGCAATTTTCAATTAACTATAAAAACTATCAAAATTTTCAATTAAAAATAACTAACCCAATGAAAATTCATCATCTAATACTTAAAGTGATAATCCATCCACCCTTTATAACTATTTGTCGAGAATAATAATTTAAGAAGACTTTAGCTCACAAAAGAGAATGTCATATCAAGTGCATCATAATGATCGCTCTCAAAAGACCTCAAGCCAGTAAAGACGTATCCTCTGACCAGGTGATTTGGCCTCTCAATCGCCCCACTAAATTATGATATGACTACTATTCTCAAATTCAATGGTTTAGCCCTCAATGGCCCCACCAATTACTATCACGATCAGGGTCCTCTGATCGAGTGATTTTCCCCCTAAATGGCTCCACTAAATTACCATCACGGTCGTTTGCCCACAAGTTCCCTAATAGCTCAACTCCCTTGAGTTGTGAATCATATGGTATATTTTATAGGACACAAAGCCCTTTATCAGTTAGGGTGGACTTAAAATTATCTTCTTAGCTAAATATCAATCCAGGTTTATGAGATCACCTCGAATGAAACAACCCATGGCTGCCAACAATAACCCTTTGATTAAATTAGGTCGACCACCTCCTCTGACTAATTAGACCAAGGACTATGACAACTTGGGACGACGTACTATACGATCTTGATTAGGCTTGTCAATATTTCCCCTACCATTCTCTTTAAGTTAAAAGATGATGAATTTCATAATTTTAAATCTAAATTACAACTATTATATGCTAAGCCATTAGTGATATAATGACTAGTCTTAATGAAAAATTCTCTCTTATCACTGAGGGGGGTAATTAGCTATAGATACTTGTATCTATAAGAAACATGGAATCAGATCTAAAGTTTTTATAAAATGAGTGTGAAATCTCTAGGTAGTGTCTTATCTGCAATTTCATCTCCATTTTGAAAATTTGCCCTGCACAAACAACAATCCTCATCGAAAGGTCAAGTAAGAATTTTCAGAGGTCACAATCAAATAAAAAACTAACACATCATTAAATGAGCATTTATAAAGCTTTTAACAAACTACTTGTTAAACAACAAATAAAATATTGCAAACATAATTAAACAAGCAGGTAAATATTCAAGTTTATTCATTTATATTTTTAGCTTTAAAAATTTTGTCATGTTAGTAGATGAACAGTTAAAGCTTTATATGAATTAATAAATAGTTATTTATCAAGTGTACAAATTCACTGACAAGTGTATAAATAGGTTTAAACATAAGAATGAAAACATGATCATGAACATGAAGATTATTTTAGAGCAAGTGGAAGCCAAAAATGGAACAAGAGATTTTGGAAAAGACTTAATTTAATGAAGCAATTCCTCCACAATTCTTTACAAGCACACACTTGTGTAACTCTTCAAGAGAAGAGTTTTGTTAGGCTCAAAAAAATTGATGCAACAAAAAAAATTTAAGTTTAGAATTTATTTTAATTAATTCATTTAAATTAGAATTTTTAATTTTATTTTAATTAAAATTATTATTAATTAACCTTTTGGATAATATTATAATATAAAGCATAAACACATTAAAAAACATTTTGTTTTTGTTATGGAGAAGGAGCATCTCTTATACACCCTAACATGTGTATAACATGATAAAAAACTGCATCGAATATATTTTATTCCAAATTTAGAGTCTAACATAACTTTGATGCATTCTAACATAAATAAGACTATCCCAAATATTGCCGAGACAAGTGTTGGGACAGAAAGGCGCACACAAGTTGTTCTTGGTTCAATAAAGTTTTAGTTTAAGTTGAACTATTAATGAGTATCTCGTTGTCATGCAAGTTGGATCTAATTAGTAATACATCAATATGTTCATATTCTATATAATTATTTTAAAGATTATAAAATCCATTTGGGTTATTGATTTTAACATGAAGCCAACAAAATGATAAAGACATGTTGAATAACTTATTAGTAAGTTTTTGTAGTTTTAGAAGTTTATCTTGCTAGCCTAGAATTCTAGTTTTGAAAGTCTAAGGAACCTCAAATAGAAGTCATAAGTGATGAGAAAAAAACTTACTATTTATAAGGGCAAAGAAAAGCAAAATCTTAATGCTTGTTGTGATCCCATTTAATACCTGAATTACAATTATGCAATCTCCTTTTTTATCTATCTCCATGTCATCATATGTCCATGATCTTGAACTCTCTACCTCCTCTTTCCTAGCTACAAAATAATGATATCAACAGTATATTTAAGCATAATTACCTGGATGATCAAAATTATAATCATTGGCACGCTCAGCATCCTCTGCAGTCAGACCTCGATAAAATGAATCCTACAAGTTGCAAGTCAAATTGAATACACGAAGAAAACCAATTAAAATAAATAAAAGGTGAACTATCATAAATTTTAAAAGTGCGTTCAAAAATAGCATTTCATTTATCAGGGTTCTACATGGTATTTACCTAGACTCATTCTATTTAAGACAATGCAAATATGCAACACTGTTCTAGTTCTATTTTCAATAATATATTAGAAAGTGGTGTTGCTACTGAACACATTATATGGTGTTCAAATTTATCATGCAAAAAATTTCAAGAAATTAGTAACATTACTTACTATTAATGTTGCAGTGTCTTGTTGCACAATTGCACTCTACCATATTGTGTTAAATATAACATCATGTATGTCTTATTATTTAGTAACCCTACAAGAAATTTCTGACACTGTTATAAACCTCCCGGATACTTTATGGTACAATGTCAATATTTTGGGCATATTACACAAAATATGCAAATCTAATTATGAAAACCAGGATCATAATGACAATGATAATATTACTCCTATTAAGTTTTTATAATTGTGAAGTGGTTTATTATTATTGCTATTTTTATTACTAATACTACTATTACTATTATTATTAATAATAAATATTATCATTGCTATTATTGCTACTACTACTATTATTATATGATATTGTGTTCACCGATGTCATGTCCTTGTTCCCCTATCAAGGACATGCAAATTATACACATATCCAACAAGTTTTAAAATAACACATCAATAACAATCACTGATGTAACTACCTCATATACCACCTTACTAAATGTGAACTTTATGAATCATCCTTTGTTAAGCATTAATGAAAAACATCCTTTATTAATGATTAACACTTCATGAAGAAAGTGTTACTAATTTGAACTACAATTTTTCCTTCTAAGTCTTTCACATTAAGTTTTTATCCATCCTTCACCATTAAATTATTAATAAACAATGGTGACCAACAAACCTCAAGGCTCAAGTTTGAAGGTTGAAGCACAAGAACACAATATATTTATTAACAGCCATCATGCTCGAGCTCAATTAGCTTTACAGGTATACACTTAACAAAAAAAATTGTTTGAATGATAACATTAGGCCTAAAATAAGGGTGGAGACCAAGAAACAAGTTTAAGTACCCCTTGCTCCAGTAACTAGTAACCGACCAAACAAAAATAAAGCTTGTATTTTGAGGCCAAGAAATTATCTTTATATTCCAAAAACCTTCAATAAAACTACTCACATACTTTATAATCAATCATCTTACATTAAACTTTTTGGTCCATTTTGAGAATTTTAATTCTCTTTTCAACATTCAACCTGCATTCATGTGCATTCATTGTTGCTCCAAAAATACTCCAATCTTATTTCCTTCTACAACATTGCCATGAGGTGCAAAACCTCAGTCTGCCAACACTGCAATACTGAGGAGAAAAGAAGAAGAAAGGGCAGAAGTGAACACTATCATGACTTATAATACATGAAAACTTGCAAAACCATTAAGAGTTGCTGCTTATAGCCAGTCAGATAATGAAAACAAATTCAATCTCGCTGCTTAAAGATGTTCATGTGATGATCAAACCTACTTACAATTCATAAACTATAAATCAATAAGAATATGAGAGGAAAATCGGTAAGTAATGATAATACATGCCCCTCTACCTGATAGACAAGAACAACCCGCTGATCATGAAGCTGCTGGATGATCATATCGCACACAGTAGTTTTCCCCGAAGCCGAACCACCCGAAACCCCTGCCACGAAACCCATTCCCTATCAAAAAGAACAAAATTAAGAAGGATACTTTGGGGTTGCGTTTCAGGGCGTACCAATAACAAAGGGCTGCTTAGGTGCCACGGGCGAGGAATCGTCGGCCATCGCTCCAGCGACGGAGGCCTTGGCGGAGGATGGCGACGAAGGGGCGGAGGAAGAAGACAAGCGGAGTGAATCAAGGCGAAGGCCGCTGAAGTGTGGCCCCGAGGCCGCCTCAATAACGTCGTCCATCGCCTTCTCTGGCACTCTCTCTCTCTCTCTCTCTCTCTGTAAAAGCCTTTCTATCGATCTCAACCTTTTCTTTCTTTTTTTTTTCTTTTTGTGTTTCAGAATAAATTAAAATTTCAATAAATTTTTTTTAAATTAGAGTAGCGTCAAATTTTTAAAGAATTTTATATTTACATATTTAATCATTATTGTTGCATGCTTAAAAACTAATTACAATAGAATAAAAATTTTATACCTTAACCTTATTGAGAAATACAACACACACACAGATATTTAAGAACAACTCTAAGATTTTTATAAAAAACTCAAAAAGAAAAAAAAAAATCCGTAATTATTAAAATGTTTATTATATATCTGTTTGGAGAAATTTAAGTTTTCTCGATAACAAGATTACTGAGTTGTATGTGAAAGCGAACCAATCTCATAATCATGCAATATCGCGGTAGTTGGGTTATGCTCTTGGTAGCCAGCGATGGTGAATACTTCGATGATGATCTTCTACGGCTGGTGTATACTTGATGGTGATGGTGGCGGTTATGATGAAATAGTGGTTGGCAGCTGGTTATGGTGGCGGTGAATACAACAGCGGTATAATCGCGATGGCTCCGGCAGCGATGGTGGCGGTGGTGGTCGGTAGTGATGGCAGACAGCGATAATGGTGGATAATGGCAGCGATAATCGGCAACGGTGATGAGTGACAACGACTGTCGGCACGGCGAGGCCGGCGGTGGTCATGCGGTGGTCGGCAGCGATGTAGCGCGGTGGTGAATCATTACCGATGCTTGGAGGTTCTTCCTCGAGCTCTCTCTCTTTCTGGTCTCCTCATGAAGAATGAGAGGTTATTTATGATTATGAGTAATACTTACAGATACAGACAAAATCCAAACCACATCTGACGGCTAACGATTCCAATCATATTCTATTTTAAGTATTTGAATGCTTAAATGAAGTCAAAATTAGAGGCTTGTTAGATCCACGACGCCGATTTGACTATAAATACCCATATTTAGAATTTTTAGGATCATCGATGTAAGTATTTGAATGCTCAAATGAAGTTAGAATTAGAAAATCTTAGGCTTTTTAGATCCAGCTCATCAAGATATTCGATTTGACTATAAACACTCCATATTTATGAGCTACTTAGGAATCAGACTGATATCCCAAAGTTTTTAATTATATTTTAAGTGTTTGATCTGGGTTAATCTTGACTCAGAATCATATTGCTTTCAACATCAAAATCCGTGCTTCAACTAATGAAATTTTCAATGTCATATCACTTATAATTTGATACTTATAAATATAATAGTTTATGAAAAGATGTATTTTATTTTAAAAAGTTAATGATAATAATATTTTTATATAATATTAAAATTTTAAATATTATTCATATAAATATTAACATTTAAGTGTTAAATATATACATATATAAAAATCATATGATATATATAAATGCATCTAAATTTTTTATATAATATTAATCTTAATATAAATTTAATAGTTTTTAAATTTATTTTTAAAAAAATATTCTAACATAATTTTTTTTCAAAACCTAACTTTCATTACAATAATTTCACTAATGACTTTTACATAGAATCTCTCAAAAAGCCAAATAATAAAAGAGCCATAATAATGTGAATATAATTACTATAAAAAACATGTTTTTACGTATAAAAGATTTACATAAATGCCGCATTATTTTTATATATTTATATATCTTATACTTATATTTATTTAATATTCTAATCTTTTTTATTGTGATTACAAATTTATTAAACATTAATGATTTTAACTCTAATCTCAAATCATACAAGAGGAATCCAATCAAGACAAGAAGCGTGGAGGAATTGCAAAATTCAAAAATTAAAGGATGTAATTTAAATTCAAATGAAAGAGATTAATAACAAATCCCAAAAATAAGTAATTTAGAGGCTAATTGAGACTAATTTTATTTTGTGTTTTTTATTTTTATTTTAATGTTATTTTAAAAAACATATTTATTTAGTGTATTTTAATATTTTTTATTTTCAGAAATAAATAACATTATTTAAAAAAAATACTCAAAATTGCTTTTGAATATTTTAAATGTTTTTAAAAATAATGATAATCACTAAATATATTTTACTTTAAAATAAAATTGATCCTAATGGCTCCTTAGCTTTATTTCATGTAATTATATTTTTATATTATGAGTAAATTTTGTTGAATTATGTAATGAGTATCCTTTGAGAATAATATAAGAGATAAGACTTAATAGCTTCAATAAAGTAAAAGATTTTGATGAATTTTCTTAGAAATATTATATATATATCTATATTTGAGTGTTAGATATGAAAATGCATAAGAAATATTATATGTGATTTTTTTTAATTAAAAACTAAATTACTTTTTTTAACTTGTAGAAACTTTATTTTAAAATAATTGCACGTCGGCCAATTAAAAATGACTCCGTGGCCCAATGGATAAGGCGCTGGTCTACGGAACCAGAGATTCTGGGTTCGATCCCCAGCGGAGTCGGCTTTTATTTTATTTTTATTATTTTTTAAAAAATAGAAGAAATCACTAATCAGAATACGTCGAAAGGAAAATAAAGTTTTCTCTATTTAAGTTTTAGTTATCGTCAAATTTTAATGCAGTTTGAGGGATTTATCAATATATAAAATTATGATTAAATGAAAAAATAAAGCTACTACAAGAGCAAGTAAAATAGCTATAATTATTAAACATATGTTTTTTATTTAATTACACACTTCTAATACCAGCGATCAAATAGCTTCTTGATAAGAAAATAAATTTTAAAAATATATAATTAGATTAATTTTTAAAAAAAAGCCAAGGTAAAGCCGATATAGATATAAATGAAGGAGCTATTTAGGATTATTTTCTATTTTTTAAATTTATTTATATTTTGATTTGAAATAAAATATAATGAATGGAGATAATTATTTTTAAAAATATTAAAAATATTTTAATATTGTTTTAAGTGTTTTTTTTTAAATAATATAATTAATTTTCAAAAAAATAAACAAAATTAATATATTTTTAAAAATAACATAAAAACAAAAAAAATTTAAATAAATTGATCCCAAATAAGCTTTAAATATCATCAAATTAATTCATGAGTTGACTAAAAAGAAGTTGTATTTAATATAATTCAAATTAATAGCTATTTAAAGTTGAAAGATCCCTTTAGAAGGGGATATATAAGCGCATTAATATCTCATAGTAAAAAAAAAAAAAAAAGATTGCAATAAGAGATTTGAGTAAAAAAAAAAAAAAATTCTTGATGCCATAACTAAAAAGTTAGTATTTTATATTGGTATGAAAATTTTTCTAGGTATACATTTACATTTATGCCAAGCAAAATGCTTAAATTTCCAATCAAAGAATGAGATAGTTATTATCTTATTAATATTATAAATTAATAAATGATGTAAAAATTCTTGCATATATGAGTGTTTTTAGTAATTATTTTCTTAATATTAAAAAAAATTTGAGGACATATTGATCAAATTGTAGTCAAATATTTGTCATTCCTTTTCAAATGATATAACGAACATAAAGAAAATATACATTTTAAATAGATGAGTGAACACAACTCATCTAAGAAATAAAATTTAAGAATTGTAATAGGTTAAGCCTTAGTGAGAAAGAAGCCATAAATTGTCAAGTAGATAGTAATTTGAAGTTAAAATAACAAACTAAAAATAGTAGATTGTGTTGCCATATTGATAGTATAACATTTAAGAATAAGTGACTCTTCTTGGAAGAACCTTGAGCAACCTACCTAAAAAGATTATCCTATTATACGAAGCATGAGATGTTTAAAAATTTCTGAACTAGAAAGACTACTTTTTAGGGGAATGAGAGGTAGTGATCATAACTATTAAGAAGCGATCAAAGTAAAGATAAGTAAACATCATGTAAAAAGAAGGTTGAAATAGCCTCAACTATTTTTTATTGATAAAAGCCCTATCGAGCTTAAGTTTAATGGGATTACCAAGCTTATTATTATTTCAAATGAAAGAAAGATTATATATATATATATATATATATATATATATATATATATATATATATATATATATATATATATATATATATATATATATATATATATATATATATATATATGATGTAGGACAAATGTATTTTTTATGATATGATGTTTATTACACCAATAATTCTTAAATCCTCACAAAAGAGTAATGATAAATGCACACTACTATTGAGCACATTCACAATATTATGAATTTAGCGAAGTTGAAAAGATTTTGATTAAAATTATGTTAACCACACGAAATCAATCTTATAAGTGCAGAAAGAAAAAAAGTTATGAGCGATCTAACCATAGAGATTTAAAATAATCAGAGAAGCGGATAAGTTGAAGTCGACCTCACAAGCGGTCAGTTGTGGAGATCGTTCCTTCCTTAGAAGTCCTTCTTAAGGGTTGTGAGCTCACACCAGTAATGTCACTCAAGAGAAAATCACACAAAATAATAGTAAAAGAAATTTAAGAAAATAACTTTTATTCCAAATCCAAGTACCAAGCATTACAAGAGCCTCCCTACTTATAGGATTGAAAGAGAGAGTTAAAAATACTCAAACCTAACTCTAAACTCAAATCTAACACCATCATAACTAGGCCTACCACCACCTACTACCAAACCTACCACCATTATCAAACCTACAATTAATTCCATACCTACCCAAAATGTCATACATACTACAATGACTCATGGCCCATGACATAAGAATAATCCAATACATATAAGCTCAAGACATATACAAAATATAAAAACCCAATAATACATAACTTAAATTATAACAAAAAGCCCAATCATGGATTTAAGCTTTATGATGATGACGTCGATGACGGTGATGATGATGCCCTGCATCAGCACTCCCCGGCTTTAAGGGATTCTCCTCTGGAGAATGAAAATCTAAGTACTCATGTAATAATTGAGTCTAGTTGATGTAACTCATCAAATGTAAGTCATGAATCTTCAAGTGGAGAAAGATCTTTCCAACAAAGGAGAAACCTTTGAGTGCCTCCAACAGATGCGATGATAATTTGGTCTTGTAAAATTTGATCTGGACGATGTGATCTTAAGCGGCGAGATGGTATAGAATTGATGAAGTATGTCGCATGTCAAGATTACTAGGAATAAGATTATCCATGGGTTTGCCCATGATACAACATTAAATTTGATACATTGAATATTGGAGAAATCTCAGTATTCATTAGAAGATCTATTTCATAAGCATTATTATTTATCTTCCTTACAATTTTATAAGGACTAGATCTCTTGAGAGTTAATTTCTTAAGAGTTCCAGTTGAAAATCTCTCGGGTCTAACTTTAACAAGAATCAAATCTCCCTCATTAAATTTTACATATTGTTTATATGCATCAACATTAGCTTTATATTTATCATAACTCAAAGTAAGTTTTTGTTGAATTTTGTGATGTAAATCATGCATGCTTTGTGCAAATGAAGATGTAAATGCACTAGACCTATATGTTACAGGCAATTCAATAAGTTCAATTGGTTTTCTTGGATCATAACCAGCTACAATATGAAAAGGACTCATGCCGGTTGACCTATTAATTGAATTGTTATAAGCAAACTATGCAAGTAGGAAGAACTAGGTTCTAACTAGTAGTATGATCGGTCACGAGAAACCTAAGTATTTTCTAAGCTTCTATTAACAACTTCAGTTTGTCCATCTGTTTAAGGGTGATAAGCTGTATAAAATAAGAGTTTTGTGCCAAGCTTTTTTCATAAAGTTTTTCAAAAATAGCTCATAAATCTTACATCACAATCAAACACAATTATCTTAGGAAGTCCATGTAAGCGAACTATCTCACGAAAAAAATTTGTCGCTATATATGATGCATCTGATGTCTTATAACATGGAATGAAGTGTGTCATTTTAGAAAATCGGTCAACAACTACTAGGATAGAGTCAAAATGTTGTACAGTGCGAGGTAATCCTAAGATGAAATCCATACTAAGATCTTCCCATGGTTTGTGGGGAATTGGGAGTAGTGTGTATAAATCATAATTTTATTTTCCACTATTTTCTACTTGACAAGTACGACATTGGACAATGATACGAACAACATCTTTCTTAAGACTAGGCCAAAAGAACCTATCCTCCATCATAATTATTGTCTTATCACGACCAAAATGACCAGACACACCTCATGAATGAATTTTCTCAACAAGAAAATTTCGAAGTGATGAATCTGGGATACATAGTTGTGTGCCACGAAAGAAATAGCCGTCTCGCATTTGATAATTTGGACTATTAATTGAAACATCAAATTTCAAAGATTCAAAAATTTGTTGAAAATCTTTACAATTAGGATAATCATCTTTAACCTTTTCGAATCTAATAATCTTCACACTCATATTATTTAATAATGTACATATTCTACTTAAGGCATCTGCAACTTTGTTCTCAGCATCAGATTTATGTTTAAGAACAAACGTATATTCTTGAAGAAATTGAACCCATTTTGCATGATGAGAACTAAGTTTCTTTTGGGTGTTTAGATATTTAAGCGCGATTAATAAAGTATAAATTCTAGTAAAGAAGATAATGTCCAATAACGAAAGTTTGGATGACAAAGATACGCCTTACGATCATATGTGAAATATCGTTGATGTGCTTCATTTAATTTTTCACTAAAGAAAGTAATAGGACGACATTCTTGTTTAAAAACACCTCCAATACCAACTCCAGAAGCATCACATGATACCTCAAATACTTTGTCAAAATTTGGCAATTTCAATATCGGTGGACTTGTTAAAAGTTCTTTAATTTTAAAAAAGGCATCACCAGCTGTCTTTGTCCAAACAAAGTCTTCTTTTTTTAAGACATTGAGTTATAAGGGCCATAATTGTGCTAAATTCATAAATAAATCTTCGATAAAATGCGGCTAACCATAAAAACTATGTACATCTTGAATTGTGGTTGGGGTAGGCCATTCTTGAATAGCCCTAATTTTTTCTAAATCAGTAGAGATGCAATCACAAGAAACAATGAATCCTGAGAATATTACTGAAGACATTATAAATGAGCATTTTTTAAATTGAACATATAGTCTTTCTTTACAAAGCACTTCAAAGACTTGTCGTAAATGTTTCTCATGATCGCTTTTAGTTTGACTAAAAATTAAAATATCATCAAAGTACACAACTAAAAATTTTCCAATGAACAATCATTAAGATATGATCATCACTTTCGCATAAATGTACTTGGAGCACTTGTCAATCTAAAATGCATTACTAGCCATTCATACAAACCATCTTTTAGTTTGAATGTTGTTTTCCATTCATCAGCTTCTCTCATACGAATTTGATGATATCCACTTCTAAGATCAATTTTAGAGAAAACTATTGATCCGGCTATCATATCTAACATGTCATCAAGTTTAGGTATGGGGATCCTATATTTAACAGTGGATTTATTTATAGCACGACTATCTACATACATACGCCAAGTACCATCTTTCTTTGGGGTAAGAAGAGTAGACACTGCACATGGAGATAAACTTTCTCTGATAAATCCTTTTGCTAATAAATCATCAACTTGTCATTTTAGCTCCGCATGTTCATTTGGGTTAATACAAAAATATGACAAATTTGAGAGTGCTGATCCAGAAATTAGCCCTATGACATGTTGGATACTTCTTAATGGGGGAAGCTCACTAGGAAGTTCTTCAGGATAAATATATTGATATTCCAATAAAAGTTCACGTACTTCAGATGAGAATGATTTAACACAAGGTTGATTTTCAGAGGTTAGGACAACTAATGCAAAAATGATATTCCCATTAATCTTTTGTTGAAATTGACGTTTATTAATAATATGTAGGAGAAGAATTTTGGGGTTAAAGTGGAGTGACCTCTTTAAGCTTAGTTGGATTTAAGATAATTCTCTTACCTTAAAAATTAAAAGCATATGTATTAGATCACCTATAATTTGTGACATCCATATCAAAAAGCCAAGGTCTACCTAAAAGTATATGAGCAACATCCATCGGAAGAACATCACACCAAATTTTATCACTATATTATCCTAATTGAATGGGTATAAGATAACATTGAGATATAGAGATAGAGGTCTTATCTACCCAAGCAACCTTATAAGACTATGGGTGGGTCTCTGGGGTGAGCTTCATCCTAGCTAAAGCAGAGGTAACAATATATTCATGCAGCTACCACTATCAATTATTAACTTACACGTCTTTTCACCAATCTTAAAATATGTGTGAAAAATTGATGTGCGCCTTCAATCAATATTAGCTCATGGGGTAACTAACACACAACGCAAAACATCTATATGAGACTCATCTAATGCTTCTTCTGCATCACTAGCTTCTTCACAAGGGTCAACTACAATTTGATTATCATTATTTTCATTTTGTTGATCCGCATTTTTATAATCTAAGTGTAAGTTTCGACGAGGATAAGTACTTGTATAATGACCAGTTTTACTACATATAAAATAAGTAATGCTAGAAATCTTAGAACCAGATGTTCTCACTAAAGCTTTTACTTTTGTTTCACTAAGTCCTTTAGGAACTGCTAAAGTAGGAGGGGTAACACGTGATTGAGAGTTATTTGTAGATGAAGTTGTGAATCGCTTGTAAGGTTGTGATATATGATATTGTTCAAATTGAGTAGCCACTCAAAATGCTTCCTCAAGAGAATAAATTTCTCGGGTTATCATTTCATTACGAATATCAGTTCGTAACCCAGATCTAAATCTAGAGATTGTGGTGCGGTGATCCTCTCTAACATCACAATGGATTATCAAATCATCAAACAGTGTCATATACTCAATAATAGTTAAAGATCATTGTTTAAGCGTAGTCATTTCATCCATAAGTTGATCATGAAAATTTAATGGTACATATTTTTACTTTAAAATTTCTTTCATCTCATCCCAAAAAGCAATAGGTGGTTGTCCTAATCGTTGATATTTTCATGTGAGATTAATCCAATAAGTCTTAGCATGGATAGTTAGTTTCATGCAGGCAAAACGAACTTGTCTTTCTTCGGATATGGGCATCCAATCAAAATATTGGTCCATATCTACTAACCAATCTATGAAGATTTTAGGATCAAGTCGACCATCAAAAGTAGGTGGATCAATTTTAACCCTACGAATCATCATCGTTCTCTAAGTGTATAGGCAACAAAATTAGATAATGGCTCTTTGTAATGTCGAGGATAATGCTCATAAGGAGTTCAATGAGCATAATCTTCATCTCGTCTTAATTGTCTTCCTATTCGATGAGGTGGGTGAGGAAGTACCTCATTAAACTCGAGATATTCATTAAAGTTATTCATAGGGCGATAACTGGGTCTAATAGGAGAATGTGGATGAGGCAGGAGAGGAAGAGGAACGAGATCGACAGGATGATCTTCTCTCTCTTTAAGTTGGTGTTCTAGGATTGGATTAGCTTCTGGTGAATGTGTTGTAAGCATACCAACTTTTTGTTCTAAGGCTTCAAATCTTTTTTGGAATTCATTAAAGGTTTGTTGGTGCATAAGGGTAAGCTTTTCTATTTTTTCTAGTATAAAAATTTATAGGAATCATATTTTTCATCTAAGGATTGATCTTGATATCTAAGACCACTACGAGTTGACATGATGATATTATTTTAAAAATTTTAATATAAGCAAATATTTAATTAATTTTAATATAAGCAAATATTTAATTAATTTTTTTTTTTAAATATGCAATGTAATGAAATCAAAGACACGATTAAAAAAGTAAGTAAATGTCATAATTAGATAAAAATTTTGTATATTTTTTTAACAATGGATTACAAGATTACTCTAATCCAAAAATAAAGCTCAATATTAAATAAGATGTTCCCAAAGAAACATACTTGCTCTCATAATATGATGTAGGACAATGGTGCTTTTTATGATATGATATTTATTACACCGATAATTTTTAAATTTTCACAAAAGAGTAATGATAAATGCACACTACTATTGAACACATTCACAATATTATGAATTTAGTGAAGCTTAAAAGATTTTGATTAAAGTTATGTTAACCACACTAGAGATCTGAATTTTATAAGTGCAAAGAAATAATTGAAAAGTTATGAACGATCTAACTTGTAGTAGATTTAAAATAACCAGCAGCGAAGTGGGGATAAGTTGAAGTCGACCTCTACAAACAGTCCGTCATTGTGGAGATCACATTCCTTCCTTAGAAGTCCTTCTCTAAGGGTTGTGAGCTCACACACTCAAGTAGTCCATCACTCAAGAGGAAAACACACAGAAGAATAATTAAAGAAATTTAAAAAGATAATTTTTATTCCAAATCCAAGTACCAAGCATTACAAGAGCCTCCCTATTTATAAGATTGAAAGAGAGAGTTAAGAATACTCAAACCTAACTCCAAACTCAAACCTAACACCATCATAATTACACCCACCACCTACTACCAAACCTACCACCATTATCAAACCTATCACTCGTTCCATACCTATCCAAAATGTCATACCTACTACAATGACTCATGACCCATAACATAAGAATAGCCCAATACATATAAGCTCAAGACATATACAAAATATAAAAACCCAATAATACATAATTTAAATTATAACAAAAGGCTCAATTATGGATTTAAGCTTTATGATGATGACGTCGACGACGGTGACGATGATGCCCTGCGTCAATATATATATATATGTATAATCTTAATTCGATTATTTCTATTTTTATAATCTCGCTTATGAGTGCAAATGACATTTGGTGAACTTAGAAATTAAATTTGTATCACAATGAGCTGATTTGTTTAAAACGAACCTAATTTTCATGCATGCACTTCAAATTTGAAGAGTCACTTGTATTTTTTTTTCAAGCATAAACATCAAATATTAAAGATTGCAATAAGCTTTAATCCATGTATCTTTGAATATGAAAATCTCCAAAAAAATTTAAGAAAACAAAAAGTTGATTGCTATATTTTCATGCATGCATCTTGATTTAAACTCAACTCTTAAAGTTTCATGGTTTACTTAAGGAGTTGGAACCATTCTTAGGTTTTTTTTTTTCGTAGAGGTTGCATGGATAACCTTCAATGCTTAACTTTGACTTGTTGACTCCAAGTAGTCAGCTTTGTTGGATGAAAAATGTGCTTGAGTATCTTTTGCATGGTTGTATAATATTTCTTGATATAACAATTACACCACTACTACTTCTTTGCATGAATTGCATCACACGACTATTACACTTTTTCTTCACAATAGTAAACTAATAATAAAATGACACCATAATAATATAATATAGCATAACATTATATTGAATAATATAATGATAATTGATTTATAGATGAAACTACTATGTAGCCATATTATTATCTTTTATTTTATTTTACTTTTTTATCACTTTCCTATGCTACATCACCAAAATAGACTTAGAGTAGCTTTCTCATGATCATTTGGGATTACTATAACAATTTTAATTCAACATTTCAAAGTTCTTAAAGTTGATCCATCTCAAGCAAAATATTATGACATAAACAAAACATTGCATCAAAATTACATATCATTATCATAACTACAACATATATCAAAATTTAGAAGCAATAATAAGTTTGTGCAACAACTCCAACATACGAGTCAAATTAAAGGAAACTCTACTTCATATGTATATGGTTCGCACCTCTTCCCTCAAAATGAATAACATATAATAAAAATAGATCAAATTTTTTCATTGAAGACATTGGGCAACCTCCTCCAAAACCCACACTAACTTAACTGTAAATTTCCTCAAACATTTTCATATTCTCTTTTGCATCACTACAAGTCAATTATAAGGTTGTGAGCTCCTTTATCATCAAAATTTTCATACCATTATATCTTATAAAAAAATATCACCCCAAAGGGTGAAAAGTATATTCCCATATGAGTCAATAAACAAAAGATTGAAACATATTCCAAAGATATCCTATAAATGATATAAGGGACCTAAGTTTAGTTTCAGGGGATTAAGATTTTCGATCGATGCAAATTTCTATGATAAATTATATCTTGATTAAAGAATTTTACACACATCTTTTTATGTCAATCAAGGAGATAAATGTTATTATAAGACAAAGTTCGGAGATTAAAAGGTTTTGTTTGACACAATATAGACTAATAAATTAGAATGAGAATTGATAAATTATATTTTCATCTAAGCGGACGCTTAATAAGTCATTTAAGTCTACAAGGGTGCATAAGTTTAACATTAGTAGGTACAAAACCTCAATATATTCTAATTGGGTCGCATATAATTGGAGAAGTTATCTTAATATCAAGATATAAATGTATCTTCTTTCTAGTGGAAGCCCAAAAGTTGAGGAAAAAAGAGAGGCAAGTCTGGCATAAAAATACTTGCCACGATCCTACCAAACATCATATATTTAGTTCGCACATCCTCTCAAATCAACATTTTTTTGCTAAACATCACAACTAATCACTGCTCAAGGATTTTAATCCATTCAATTGAAAAAGCTTCACATTTAGGGGCTGTTTGATTGCCTGCATTTAGAATGTCTCTTTCGTTAAATGCGTTTTTGAATATTTCGTTTTGATTGCAGTAAAGTAAAATTAAGATTTCAAATCTAAAAGTTAGTTTCGTGTATTTGAAATTCCCTAATTCTAAATACACCGTGATTTAAAAGTGATCGCGGCGCCACCTCTCGGCTATGCCGCTCGCCACTCTTACCTCCGGCTTCTCCATCGTGCGATCGCCGGGTCGCTTCTACCACCGTAGGCGTGCCGTCGGCCATTAACCGTAGATCGGCAGCCGATCGATGCTTGGCCGGCCTGACCATCGTGCGATCCGCGTCGTGCGTACGCGCCGCCCGTCGCCAGCGCCCGTATCAGCCGTCGCCCGCCCCATAACATTTAAGTTGACACTAAGCATCATTAAATCATAGATATTAAGTGATCCTTGCCACTAACATTTAAGGTTTAAATATAATTATAATATTTATAAAAATAGTTATAAAACTATTATGAAGAAAATAATCTCTTAAAAATTAATATGAGCATTATTTTTTATTAAAAAAATATTATATTTTGATATATCTATTAAATGCTAGAATATCTAATCATAAAAAATAATTTTTCATCACAAAATTTTTAAAAAATAAATAAATAACAAGAAAGTAATTGCAAAATAACACGAATAAAAAAAGCACCAATATGTGGCAAGTATTTTGATGTCATGACTAAACCAGCTTTAGCTTTTAATCAACCGCATGAATTTATCTCATAATAATTTAATAGATTTATGATTTGTACTAATTAAAGTAATTTAAATTTAAATAAATCTTAAACTTCTCAAAATAAATTTTAATCACAATTAAAGATGTAATCATGAATACGTTCTAATAGTAAATCGACTCAGATTTATACATAATATCAAAACAACATAATAACTTCAGCAAAATAGAAATAAAAATGCAACCAACTAAATTTCTTATCTTATCACCCAAACACCATAACCTTGCTTAAACTTCTATTATAGCTTGGCCTATCTTAAGTTAGCTTTAACTTAAAACCACAACCTAACAGTCATCTCAAATATCATATTGAAATTTTAAAATGATTATGCAAATTGCCTAAAGTAAAATACCTTGAGGTGCTCATGAGAGAGAGAGAGAGAGAGAGAGAGAGAGATTTACAAATTTCAAAATAAGGGTAGATGTATAAAACATACAAACATTCAAGTTCTTTAGCTCTGAAACACACAGCCCAACTGCTACTCTCTGAAGCCTCCAACAAAGTGTCAGATTCAGTTTCCCCAAACACACCCAACACTACCCATCCAACAAAAACGCTCAAATATATGAGGAAACATAACATAAATTACAAGCCTTCCCACCCATCTATTAATAGTGAACAAGAAATCTTACCACCAAGTAATAAAAGAAAGCTTTAGAGCAGTACTTCCCTGTCAAATATCCAGCTGAAACGCATGGTTCCTCCCTGCTTGGCCCTGCCCTGAGCCCTCTCCTCTATCCTTCGAATCCTCGGCACAAGGGTACAAACAAAGTCCTGAGCTTTCTTCCCCTCGCCGGAGAGCCCAGTGAGTTCCTCCACTTTCCACCTCCCGACGAGGAACTCGAGTATGTCGGCGTAATCCTTGGCCGTGTACACCCCCAGCCTCTGCGCCACCGCCGAGAAGTGCTCGAAGAGGTTATCGTCGCGGCCATCGAACATGAGATGGGCGGGCATCGAGATCTTCTTCTTCATCATGTCGGCGAAGGCGAGCACAGTCCCATCAGGATCGATCTCAAAGAGCTTCTCGATGATCTTTGTATAAGCCGTCTCATGGCGCTTTTCATCGGAGGCAATGATGCCACAAACCTGTGCCAGATTCAAATCTCCATACTCCTTAGCGTGCCTGGCAGTGTTTCCATGGGAGATGAAGGTGGCACGCTCCTGGAAGGAAGTGTAGATGAAGCCAAGGTAGGGATTGTTCTCTGTTCTTGGGTCCTACCATATCAATAGAATATAGACAATTCATTCATCAGCAAAATAAACAATCTCAGCAATTAAAATTAAGCAATAAAAAAGGAGATCTCATTCTAAATGCTTTGCAATCGAGACAACAGTTAGAAAAGAAAATATGTTCCTAAAATCAGTAAAATGGGACAACACTATTATTTAAAGGCAGAAGAACACATAAATAATCTCTTGAATTAACTGTTTTTTTATGCAACTAATTTAATCTGTTTCTTTAATGATTTGGAGATCAAACATCTGGTTACTTGTCTCTCTTTACGCTGTTTCATAATAAGGGTCAATATGAAGAACTACAGAAAATAAAGGTCCAATCAAAGAAGAAAATGTTCAGTTACACTGAGGTTCAAATAAATTCAAAATTTTATTTCTCAATATCAAAGCTAAAATGTTGAGTATGGAACCTTTCCGTTCAACCTTAATTGCAATATAAGCACTGTTCTTTATGCTGCATTTAGTTAGTAGAAAGTGACGCCTTATCTTACAGTATTTAAGTCACAGCAGATGCAGGTGCCCGTTTCACTAATTATTATACATCTAATTAGTGCAGAGCAATACTAAAGGTGGTAGGTGAAATATCAATCCACACAGGCATAATAGCTGTGTTTTCATGTCTGACCATCACAGATTGCAGTTATATAAACTTACTACTGGAAAAATAATTAGTTTTTCACTAAACAAAGAGGCTTTAAATCATTGCAAAAACAGCAGCAATTAAGAAAAAATAAATAAATGTGATATATGAAACAGCAACAATGTAAGTGTGGAAATGTACTACCATTCCAGAGCCTATCAGATACTGAATTGTCTTTTCAATTTGTTTCATGTCCACTCTTCCAGTAAGGTACAGATACTTATTGAGGAGGTCTCCATGCCGGTTTTCTTCAGCAGTCCATGCCCGAGTCCACACCGCCCAAGAAGTAAGGCTGGCACCTGTTTCATCCCGGACACCATCGAGGGTATTCAGCATGGTTTGATAAGTAGGAAGAGCTTCTTCTGTAATCATGTCTCCTATCAAGACGACAAAATAATCATCAGGAATCTCCTTCGAGCGTTCTCTTAGTTCCTTGACTTCATCATGGAAGCTCTCAGCGGAAGGGTCTGGCAAAAAATCCTGTGGCTGCCATGATTTTTCAACAGGTTTCAAGTGCACCAAGATGTTATCTTTCGCCCAGTTGTCCAATGATTTGAAGATCTCAATCTTCTGAAGGGGTAAGGAGTGGGTAATCTGCTCATGTACTTCGCGTGGGGGACTGAAAGGCTTTTTTGGAATGTCAATCCTAATAATTTCAAGGAAAAAAAAAAAAAAACTAATGAACAAACCATCATATTGGCTTCGATATAATAGCTTTAGTAAGAACTGAATCAGCCAATATAGATATAATAATTTTTACAAGCAGCACTGAAAGAGGTTAACAAAAGATGGAATCAATCCTCCATGATCTACAAATTTTTGCTTAGATGTTTGCATTATACACTAATTTATTATTTATTTCTAATAAATATTCATGTTCAAGGATATTAAATTTGGAAAGAAAAGCAATAAAAATAATAAATGTTTGGTCATTATTTCAAATGTCTTATATCTCACTGCTAACACATCATTATATCATCAGCTGGTACACTACAGAGCTTCCTTCCAAACATCCCTTGCTTGCCATTTTAGCAGTTAATCCCATTAAAAGCTATTAAAGTTTACTTAAATCCAGTAAAAAATTGTGTACAACTTACAGCAGTAAAATTAAAATATAGATTAGTTTCTCTAGAGTCCTAAAAAAAACTTATAAGAATGATAGAAGTAGCACAAGAAATTCAGTGTCTACTACATTTAAAACAACAGATCATGAAAAAATAATTCAGAGTAAACATCTGTAATTTAATCGTGTCTCTAGCAGTTCACTAAAACGTAAAGCTGACTGCTGAAGAGCCAAGTCCTTCATACTCAAGGTTATATAGTTCCCACGCCTCACCAGCTTCACGATTAAATCCATCAAAAGCCCACTAAATTTCTAAAACTCCACGCTTAAAATATACCAGTAATTCAGAGGAATTTTTTTTTATTTGATTAGTTCTATGTAGCATCATTAAGAAATAAATCTTGTTAGCTAGAGAATCTAAGCCTTCATACCCTTGGTGAACAATACACCAACTATTTGTTATCTTTCATAAAGTGCTGTCATGGAAGCCATATTTGAATTTCCAACTTTATTTGTTAAGCAAAAGTCATAAATTTTTTTTAAAAAAGGAACAAGAGATTAAAAAAGAGTATTAGGCAAACTTAACCATCACTACTTCTCGCAGGATTTAAAAAAAAAAAGAAGCTACAAATGTTTGATGCTACGAATTTTAATGTATTTAGGCATACAAGTCAGATAGAATTAATGAGGGAGGGTTAAGTAAAATAAGCAACAAACGTAATATGATGAGAAGTCTGCAGAAAGACAAGAAAATAGCATTAAACATAATGTAGCACTCACAGGTCGGAAGCAAGAAAACGAACATCTTATAGTAGGAATAAGGAAAATTTTTTTTGATGAAAATAGGATGAACTGTGTATATATAGCTATTTAGATTATATATGTAACAGCTGGAATTCATAACCACCAAAATATTGTCCGCTTTGGCCTAATAGCTTCACCGTTTTGTCCGATTAGTGTAACTTCCCAATAGGTCACCCATCTTAAGAGTGCTCCTATGCAAGCATGCTTAACTTTGGAGCTCCTAATGAAATTTTAACCATTACACCAAAGACGCCTAGATGTTTAAGAGTTTGGCTTCATTATACTTAAGGGGTTTCACAACCTCCCCCATTTAAGAAATTGATGACCTCATCAGTTTCCTAAAACTAGAATCATCAAGTTGGTGCAATGCTCTGATACTATTTATAACAACCTAAATTCTTAATCATAGAGATATTATCTGCTTTGGCCTAATAGTCTCATGATTTTGTCCTATTAGTATAACTTTCCAAGAGGTCACACATCCTAAGAGTGCTCCATGCGAGCACGCTTAACTTCGGAGTTTCTAATGAAATTTCAACCCTTACACCAATAAGTAGTTCGATGTTTAAGAGTTTGGCTTCATTGTACTTTAGCGATTTCACAATTTGGTATGACAGCATGTGTTCTATACTCGATATTCCTTGAGTTTATAAAATGGGTCGTTCGGTAGATCAACCTTTAGACAATAATCAAGTCATCATTTGAATGAGTTGTGAATTTTAATTTGTCTCATTTTTGTAGGGTCATTTAGTTGTACATCTTTTGGCATTGAGGGTGAAACTAAAGCGGGTTGCGGTTTCATACCACCTGCTTTGAGGTAAGTAATCGTTATTTATTGAAGGATAAACGTACCCTCTGTTGTCAAGAGCGTAATGTTGTTGTTTATACTAGATTCTTAACTCTTTGATACGATTGTCAGTCTTACCGCTAATATTTCATTTATTATTATGCACATGTTGGAAGGTTTTCTTCTAGTCATGATAAATTAGTTGCTTCACATGTCATTTTATCTTGAATTATTTCTGTACTTATTCATATGCAAATAATCTCTATTTACAGTGCTACATTTAATGTCATATAAGCCATCCTATTAGATGCTACGAATTTTACTTTTGCAGACTTACATAATTAGATATAAATATTATTGATCACATTAATGAGTGTGCTTATTAATATAATAATAATTATGTCGGTATTAAAACCCTTTTTATTATGGCTAGCCGAACTGATGGCTACTTAGAGAAATTATTGGATTTTTATGAGATTGATGCCTACCTTTTTTTGTTCAGGGTATTGTAAAAAACCAACAATATATGTATTATAGATACATACATGACATACATACATATACACATGTTTGGATGTTACCAAATAATAATAATAAATGACTGATGAGTCATTAGACAAACATAATTGAGCATCCATGATGTGATGACATTCATTCAAGCATGAATGCATTGTTATAGATATTTAAGGCTTATAATCATAAGTCGATAAGTGGCATAAGATGCATAAACATATACCATTTTTTTCATTGATTCACTGATACTTTAGAAGTAATAAATGATGACATCAAATTTCTATTAATTGTGATCATTGACCCCTTCTTTTTGTTCATGTTGCATGCTCCATTCCTTTGCCGTTTATATTTTAATAAATAGTGATTTTTGTAGAGTTTGATTAGCACTCATTCTTGTAAAATTTTCTCATAACAGGTTCTACCAGTGTAGTTGGAGTACCTTCATTACAGGAACCAATTTTCTATCAGAATTAATATCTTCAGTATTTTGAGTTTATGTAGTAGTTCCTCTTTTTATGTCTTTTTGGGTTTGGATAGAATTATTTCTTATTATTGTTCTTTCAATTTATTGTTTGGGTGTTAGTTATGTTATTATTGGACATTATTTTATTTTGTTATTGAATGTTTTTCTACTTCTCAGTTGGACAATTATATGATCTCTATTGATGAAATGAAATATAGTTTATTTCACATGTTACTATTATTTTAGGGGGATGCACATACATAACACTTAAAACTATACAAATTAGATATCTCACACCCAAACTTTGTTATTTACATATATATATATATAACACCTAAAATAAATAAATATAACAAAAATAACATTTCTCCTCACCGTTGTTATCTTTTTAGTTACCAGTAGCTTTGTTCCCGACGGACAAAGCAAGAATCAATAGTTTCATCATCTCTAGTGACGATTGCATCGCTTCTAGCCCACTTTTCTCGACCGCAATTACAATGGCTTTTGTGGCTCAATTTAACCATTTTGTTTTCTCTGCTAGGAGCCATTGTGCTAGAATGCATGATTTCAACATTTCTGTTGTTGTTCTCATTACTGAATACTAATCTCTAAGTGCAACCTCACTGGAATCTCTGCGTGTAGTTTGACTCTACAAAGTTGTATCAATCGTCTCGAAGGTATCAAATTCTCTTCGCTGCCTACACACTCCTCTCCTCGATAATAATCAATTTTTTTTTCATCGCAACTTGCGAAATGTCATCTTCTTTTTCTTTTATTGATTTATTCGAATTCAAGTTTGCATGATTTAGTTAATGTTGTAGTTGATGGTTGATTAAGGTTTGTATTTTTTCAATTTGAGAATTTACTAAAAGAAAAGGCGAAGCCCATTTTTCTCGTTGCTACTTATTTTTGATGTAAATTGTTTTAGGGCTTTCAGACATATTTTAAACTCTTTTTGGATATCTGTTATGATTCAAGGGTAATTTGTACCTTTTATTGGGATAAGAGAGAGTTATGAGATGCATGATCACTTGAAAGAGGAGTGAGTATTCGGAAGGGATTTGAAAGAAGGCCTCTAAGAGGGAGTAGGGGAAGAAGATATAATAAGCTAAGAACCTTAATTGGGGTGGCTGAAATTTACATGCAGGGAATTATGTATATTTCTAATGAAATATTGAATATACATTGTAACAAGATTCTAGAGAGTTCATCGCAGAGAAAGAAGGCCTAAAAAAAAAAACAAAAACAACAATTCTTGTAAGGATGTGTAGATTTTATCTTTTTTATGAAGCAATACATAAATATATTTTGCAGGATAACCCCCTGATTCCACCAGTGAGAATCGAATTTATTCAAATTCCAAGCTATACAAAAATTTGGGAAAGTCAAGCGTGATTGATGAATACCAACCCTCCACCCTTATAGGTTGTCTCCACTGCCAGGGTGGTGGCTGCAGTGGCTTCAGCCACAAGACTGGAGCAGGAGGAGAAAAGGCAGGAGAGCAAGGGTGGAGAGAAGGGGGAAGGGAAGAGGAAAGAAGGGTGCTACTGTGAGAGAGAAGCAACGGCAGTGGCTGATAGCAGGAAAGGTAATGGCAATGATTGAAAGCGTTATTTTTGTTATATTTATTAGTTTTAAGTGTTATATATGTAAATAGTAAAATTTGAATGTGAGATATGCAATATATATAATTTTAAGTGTTATGTACATAAATCTCCTATTATTTTATCATTACTTTTGTTGTATGTGAACAACAAAAGTTTTCATATAGCTTCATACATCTCATGTAGCTTGGGCGTACCGCCTTCCAGACTAGGGGTGTGACAATATATATATATATATATATATATATATATATAGAGAGAGAGAGAGAGAGAGAGAGAGAGAGAGAGAGAGAGAGAGAGAGTTGATACAAATGCCATATCTAAAAGTGGCATTGGTAGGATTATAGATGCTCCATGATCTACATAGCCTTAAAAGTGCATGGGTAACAGAGTTGCAATATTGAAAATATGACTAATATTAATGTTGAAATATAAATTAGAACAAAAAACAACAGGCCCTAGTGGTCTAAAAATATGATATGGGAGACAAGTGACAGCTTGCATTACTAGTACATACATATCTTCATCATCAACAATTTTTATTTTCAAGCATCATTTGCCAACAAATAATGCTATACAATTAAGCAACGTTGATAGCAAAATTGTGATAAAAGCAGTAAGTTGTCCAAGGCAAAATTTATAAACTGCTTCAGATGGACGAGTAAAAAAAAAAAATTACGAATACATAGAAATTGCCATAAATTTTCCAAGAATAAAATTTAAATATATTGAAATTCATTAAAGATCAAATAAGATAAATAGCTAATTTTAAAAAGACAAGCCTACAAGCTATTACTTCAATATTCAGTCTTTTTAGGACATCAATCCTCAGTTATTCTAAACACACACTTATAATACAGTTATAATCGAGATTTATGTTATTTTGTAATTTTAATTAAGCATATGGAAGGTTCTGACTAATTATAAAACTAAGGAATCTAAATATAAAAAGAAAAAAAATAATATTTGGCTAAGTAATTTACCGTGGGGATAAATTTCGTCTCGCAGATAATCATCAATGTAGAGTTATCCAATAGAGGTTGATTTTGCTGAAGTTCAGGTCATCAACTTAACTGGTTAATTGTCCTTAAACTATTCTAGCATGATCATCTTCTAATTTATGAGGTTCATATTGATCTTGTTAAAGTTTAGATTTTTATAGGATGTATTTCATGAGATGCATTTTTTTTACTTGCAATAGGAAGGAGATTAATTGTTGCAGGTGTTATATTAGTAAAAAGGTGACTAAGAAGTTATGGACTATATATATAATGTGTAGCCCGAGAAGTATGAGGCGAAGATGTAATGAACTTGATTGTAAACTCAGTCAAGCATTTTAGGAAAGCAAAATATCACCTCAAATATGATGTCATTCCTCAGAACTTTCATGATTTTAGGGAACTTCTTCAATTTATTAAAGTAATTAGCTGTACTCGGGGTTGATTCTTGTTTAATATTTTAAACTTTACAATTAAACACTTCGCAAAATTTCTAAGATAAAAAAATCTTTTAATTTACTTCTCAGAACATTCCAAGTTCTGCCGCCATGTTTTATATTGTCAATATTTTTTAGCATAATCTAATATTCTCACTGTAAAAAACAGAAGTAATCAACTAAAACATGCAATTAGCCTCAAAAGATTTCAGTCTTTTATCCATTCAAATATGAAATATCACCTTATGTTAGGCATCATAATGATCCTTATCATAAAATTAATGTGAATCATAATACTTCCTATGCTTTGTATCTTAGTGATGAATGTGCGGTATTTATCATCCTGTTTTACCCCTGATATGCAAACCATAGTCAATGATGATTATGAAAGTATACCAATAACAATAATATGAAATCATTAAACAATCACACAGGCAATTAAACGGTGTAATGCAAATAGTGGGATAACCATATATGCAATGCAATATAAATAAGTACTAATTTTGGATATTTAATTGCAAGCATTAAAGATAATAAAACAATCAACTCAGCTAACAGAATATCCAAAATAATGAAGAATAATTGGTTCTAGCTTGCGTAGTGGTTCTCAGCAATATAGTAGGGTATAGATAAAAAAATGTCATAATTTTATGGAAAGGACAACAAACTGGCAGATGTAAAAGATTATTTTTTTAGCACAAATCACTAATACTATTAAGACCTCAATTAATACCTTGCTGCAAACGTTTTCAGTAGGTAGCATAGCAAAATAATGGAAGGAAACACCACAGAAAGAAATAAAGAAGAATAGAGTTCTACATTTGTTTTTGTCTTTTAATGGAGCTTCCAAAAGGGAAGGACGTTGCCAACCACAAGATTTTCTAAAGCAAACAATTAAAATCGTAAACTTTCAAATAGAAACTAACACCTTATCATGGAAAAAGATCAAACCTCAACTCTCATCGGTGTTTGTTAAAGCACTCTCTTAATGGCAGGAATATTCAGTGGAAAATATGGAAGAAAAGAGGTTAAACTGACAGCTAATTCATCAAGGGTCTAGTTCGGTGATCAATGTGATTCAGTTCAGTTAAAACAAAGTTTTGTTCAAACTTTTGATTTCAACTTGGGGAGGGGTCAAAAGGTTTATTTTAGGTATTTTATCTTGGTTTAGGAGTGGATAAGGTTAAGATTAGGATTGGAATAAAAATTTGGTCGGGTTTCAAACATCCATGCTTAAGGAGATTTTGTGGAGCTTTTTAATGAACTTGTTTGTGGAGTAGTTGGCAAGGTTTAAAAAGAGAAATCAGAAACTAAGACATTTCGTCTTAGTGAGATGTGGGTTTAAGTAGAAAAATAAATAGTTGTAGTTCTCTGTAGGAGGATTCATGACACCCTAGAAACAGCGATCTAATGTTAATGACACAAAATTTAAGGAGAGCTAGAAGAGATGATGGACAATTCAATGAAGTACTTCTAACTATTTGAAACAAAAACAGGAAAGAGCTAGATTTAAAGCAGACAATGTACGTTAAGAAAAAAATTGAGATGAGCTTAACGTTTTTTTAATTGAATGCAATGTTTTAATAGAGATTGACTAAGAATAATTGAGGGGTTTGTAACGAGCGAGAAAGAAGAAGAGTGAATCATAGAACCTGCATCACTAATGTATAACAGATACACACAGTGCTTTATACAATAAAAACCTTATCTCACACAAAGGGAGCCGAGCAAGACCAAAATTTGATTGAAACTTCAAAGGGATGGAGGCAAAAAAAATGGATCAATAAAATCAGTTCCAAATAACAAAAAAGACTATTTATAATAATAGATTGCCGATTAAAAGACTAAACAACCCATATAATCAATTCTATATAAAAAATAATGATGCAAATCAAATTAATTGCCCTTAAAACACAACCATGATAGTGTTTAGATTATTTTACTATAGAACAACAACAACAACAAGCCTTAATTCCACTAGATGGGGTCGGCTACATGAATCCTTCGTCTCCACTATAGATTATTTTACTATAGAAAACAGAAAAAAATAGATCAATAAAAAGATTGGGATGCCCTTCGGGCATAAGTTCATCCATAATATGCATTAGCTCCATAAGTTCATCCATAATCTACATTCAAAATGAGGAATTCTTTTATATTTACATGCCACAAGAGTATCTAATTTGGTATCCAGCTAATCATTCATGATTTAAAATCAAATATGCCAATTAGTGTATCCTTCTTAGCCAAAATGTTATCTAAGGAATACCTGCATATTGAAATTGCAAGGTGATGGATACAAAAAGCATGCAATGTTACTGGCACTTCATAAGTTAAAGGTATATGGCCGACAATGCAGATTTGCACAATTTATCCGCAAATCTTAGAAGAAGTAATACAAAGTTACGTGGATTATAAATTTTCATAACGCCAAAATAAATATAAAAACGTGTTCCAGAAACACAGCAAAATTACAATATAAATAAGACAGTTTAAACATGTCAACAAAATTCTTCACATGAAGCAATCAATATTTATACATGGCTCTCAAATTAGTGAATAACAAAACCAAAATACCATTTGAAACTGGTTATAAATTCAAAAAGTTAAAATAAAAAGAAAACAAAAGGTGAAAAGAGCAGGAAGAAGATTATAATAACCACAACGGGCATGGAACAAAGAGAAAATGTACAGTTCAAAAGTTCAACGGGCATTTGTAGAGTAAGGTATATACTATATATGTATAAAAATACTGCAAATAATTATTAAGAATAAAGTAAAACTCTTAAAATGTTAAAATGTATGAATTTAATATGTTAATTGCATCTCCATATTATAATTTCTAATCAAACAAATAAAAGGCCAAAATATTTTTCCAGAATATCATCAATTGCATAGTAAATGAGCCTATTAACCTATTTTGCCATCAAAGCTCTTACAAATCATTTGATAATCGAAGAATCAATGCTCCGTGAATCAAAAAAGAAAACAAGAGAAAGTTTAGATGAACTAAAACTAGATTTTTTTTGCATTTAGACTAAAGTTTTTCAGTGCTCCAAATCTGCCATACTTGATTAGTATTCAAGGTTTGATTAAGACAGAGCTCCATTAGGCTCACATCTTCTAACTCTTCTAACTTAGTCTCTCTCTACTTGAAGACGAAAAGCACAAAGAAGCCACTAAAACCCCAACTTTATCTCACCAGATCAAGCTCAAGAACAAAATATTTGTTTTCTGTATGTTTGAGTGAAAATTCCTAAGCATATAAATTTGAACATGTAATCTTCTGAAAAGAGTGGATATCCAACAAACAATTGGCGGCCAGAAACGACATAGCAACAAGAAAACGGCCAAAAGTTGGCACAGAAGTTGAATAGACAGAATACATTGAATGTATCGTCAACCATAAATAATCTTTGTGAATCGAACATGACACGTGATAACAGCAGTAGCACCGCCGATTTTTTTTGTTTTTTTACCTTAGGCCACCGACCAAACATTTAAGAAGATTTTTTCCTTGATTTTTCTGCGAAGCATGGCGGCATTGGGTGTATCGAAATGAGTTTGAAAACATTTTTCACGAGTAAAATGGAACAAAAATTAAAAAAAAATCACGCAAAAAATAAAATAAAATAAAAAAGACACGGCGATCTTGATTCTTGATCCCGATTACGAAAGCATGCAAATCAAAAAACCGATTAGAGATACCAAAAATTAAAACTTAAGTCCCACCTCCAAAGAGGAATGAGAAAAGATAATAAGTAAAAGGAAAAGAATTAAAACTCCAAATCCACGAAAACTGCAAAGCATAATCAAATTAACACAAAAAAGCCAAACCCATACAGTGAGGAAACTTTTAAATTAACGAACATAAAACATTCTAGGTTCTGCCCTACGAAAATTAACCCAAAACAATTTCTAAGATCAAAAAAGAAAAACCACTGCAAGAGATGCACATAGAAATGGATGAGAAATATGAAATGCTGTCAGAATAAAAGAAGAAGATGAGAAAGAGGAAGAGCCAATTCATAAAAAAAAAAAAAAAAAAAAATCCAAACACCTTGATCGCAGTCCCACATCGAAACTCCTAACCAGATCGTAATCCCCCACAAAAAAAGGCATTCCACCCCGTAAACCAATATAAACAATACAAAAAGAAAGTATATACATTCATGCACACTCAATTTTCAAACTTTCGAACAACCCCACTTCACAAACTAGGCCGGAAAACCCCTAATCGGCGAACCCACTTAAATCCGTCTCAATAAAACACAACCAGCAGCCATAAATTAGAAGAACAACCAAAAAAAATAAACCACCTAGAGGATGTGCCAACAGTGGAAGCCATTGCAAACCGAGGCGATCGATCGGCGGCGCTACGCCCATTGCGGCCACGAGGCAGCGAGGCGCAAAGAAACGCATCCTGAAGAAAAACCAATCCCGAAGCCATAGATCAATCGAGTTACCAAAGTCTGAACCTTTCTTCGCGTTCACCTTCTAAGCTCGATTTCGAGCTTTACAAGAACAGACGTTAATATTAAGAAGAAAGTTAGCGCTGTCCTTTTAATTTTTTTTCGTCGTTTGTACAGACAGAGATGGAAGTAAGTGTAGGAGGTGGAGATTTTAATGAGCGCCGTGTCTCACATTTAGATTTCTTTGAACCAATAATTACGCTGTTGCCATTATAATATAAAACAAAGACCAATGGTTCTCACATGCGCAAGTTGTAAATTTGGCCAAATTTTTCAAGAGAAGGATGAGCTAAATAAGGGGAATGAGTTAAACGTGAATTAGTAGTAGTGGTATTTAATGTAAATTTAGAGTACCTTTGTGGAATGATGTGGCAATAATGCCTTGTGAAAATTTATTATTGAATTATTTAAGAGTTATATTTTAAAGAATATATAATTATTAAATTATACTTTTTAAATTTGACCTATCTATTTATACTGACAGTCAAAAATTTATGATATATCTTTTATAAAATAATATATATATATATATATATATATTCATCATAATTTTTTCATATAACAACTTCTTTTATAACAGTTCTACTTCTACTTTTTCAATAACTGTAACTGATTTTTAAACATAAAAAAAATATACATTTAAAACTCCTATATTTTTAATTATAATAATAATATTGATGATGATAATAACTATAATATTATAAAAATATTATTAATATAATTATTAAAATATGATAAAAACTCAAAAAAGATTAATTTATAAAGCCTTGTGTTATGGATTAGCTATTTTTTTACTATGAGTTTAGTTAGTTTTATAGTAAACTTCTTTTAAATTAATAATTATATGTATTAGTCATTTGATCAAATTTTGTAGTGTGATTTGATGATTATAAAATTAATTCTATTAAATTTGCTACTCTTATTAAAATTGATCGTCCGAAAATTAATCGATCAGCGAATCTGAGCATTTTCGAAATGCTTGATCTAATCCGTTTACAAGCTTATAGTCAAGCGGCCGCGATGGGAGAACGAACAGCAAGTCATAGTCGTCCAGACTCGATCGACTTTCAAGCTATCGAGCAGCATGAAAATGGATCACGATCCGCCAAATGGTCACCAAAGCGACATATTTATATTGAGTGGTCAAGGCAGATCCAACGAATCAGATCACCCAATTCGACATCATTAAGACACGGATCATCAAAATACACCGTCGAGGATCGCCTGGAGATCGGATGGTTATGGGAGTGGTTGGAGTTTTCCACGAATTTACAATGCCACTCCAAAAATCTATAAATGAGCTTCATTCTCACGGGACGAATCGATTTGAAGGCAGAGCTCCAGAACCTCTGGCCCGCCTTCGTGGTGTGCAGAGTGACCGAAGGAGATGCACGAGAAGATGGGGACCAGGTTCTGTGCTTCTTCTCAGATCAGGAAGAGCGGGGCGATATCTTTTGAACTTCCTGGTGAAAATTCCTGGTTGAGTAGGCAGTGGTTTTCCTTATACGGAAACATTAACACATGTGTTCATATCACTCCTTGTGTTGGATAATTTTTGGGCTGACGAAGATCTCACATCTAGGAATAAAATTCTCTGTACGCCAGCATTGGCGTGTCAGGAGAATCTCGGTTCCCATTGCTATCTCCAATATGGTTGGTAAGCGGGGTTTGCTCAACGCTCCTCATTCTGGGATCAGGGGCCCAAGTCTCCAACACTTCTCACATAGACTTACTTCCCAGGGTGAGGGTCGCAGCCCCTCTTTGGAAGATCGTTCAAGGATGGAGGATTCCCGAGCGAAATTCTTGACTCTGAGAGGGGCCAGGCAAAACATTCCAACACTGGAAGAGCCACAGTTCCACGGCCTCGATAATCCATTTTCTTCACGAGAATGATTGCAGAATGCGGATCAACAAGTAGAGAACCCTGGCACCACATCGGATCGAACGGATACAGATTCTCACTCACCCCGAATGGCTCTTCGTTAAAACTCCGTCATCTTCGATGACGACGGCGGTGCGGGAAGAGTTCCGTGAAACAACGAATGATCCATTCTCCCTTCCAAAACTTCGTCTTGAGATCATCTCTCAACGATTAGGAGATTCAAGCTTCCGGCATGGACCCTACGATGGCACAATCCATACGAGCATATCGATCCGAGCGATGCACATTCGCGTAAATGACTCGCTCTTGTGTCGTATTCCCAGCGACTCTCAAAGGGGCTTGCCGTTCTATTCGCCATTAAGTCCGTCATTTGGAGCTTCCTTGATTTTTTGTAGAATAGTTCTGGCGAACAAGAGAATCATCGGGATTCATCACATCTCAATCCGCGAGCGATGGAGAGTCCTCAAAGAATACTTCAGAGGTTCTCCTCCCAAGAAAAGATCGAGGAGTAGATCAGGAGGTGCTTGAGGACTCGGGATACATCATCATTAATGTCACGGAGACAATCCATTCCTATTTGGGTCCAGAATAGGCACAAATCTCATGGCAAGCTATGGCTCATCAGAATGACAAGAAGAAGGTTCCCAAAGGTGATGTTCAAACATCTCGAAAGAAGAGGCAACCTCCTCCCAAAACCTCCTCGGGCGACTTAATCGAGAGGAAATATATCTACTCTCAACACGTCATGCGAACATCCTCTGGGAAGGAAGAGCGTCGGTGGCGCGACACTTTAAAGCCAGGAATTGGAAATCAAGAGAAATTCGTGAGTGCCACCAGGAGATTGAAAGACGATCGTCAGGGTATCTAGGCCGTTTTATACAAAACCAACCCGTCCATGTCTTTGAGGCAACCTCAGAGGCAAAGCGCGGTGGGAGAGATAAATTCGGGAGGCCGGTGTTATCTAGCCAAATATTCATTGCCGCCCTTCAAGAGCAGGCCGAAGTCTGGTTGACCATTCTATCACCTTTGATGATTTAGATCTAGAGGCATCCACATCAAGATCCCTCATGATGCAGTCGGTGATCCATGCTTCAATATTAAAAGGATATTGATCGACAATGGGAGTTCTTGATGTTCTTTTTACTCCACTTTCCTTAGCATGGATATAGAGAAGCTTCAACCAGCCATATGGATTTGATCGATAGTGGAAGGGACAATCTTCAACTCTTGGAGAATTTTCCGCCAACCCACTTGATTTATTGTAGTCAAGTCAGTCTGTAATCTGCAATATTTGGGAGACCTCTCCGATCTATATTCGTAATCACATCATGGCTCACCAAGATGAAATTCCGACACCGGTGACATCGGCATGGTAAGTGGGGGATAACCTGGCGTCTATATCAACAAGCTTCGACCATTTTACTGTAACCCTCAACATCGAGAACTTGATCTGAGATGAGGATGCCTCGAAAGGGCTTCTCCGGTTGAAGATGTAATTTGTCTTCCTATCTCGGTTGATCCATCGAAGGTGAAGGTGGGATCATTTTGTGAAATCAGTCGTGGATTTTCGCGTAAAATCAAGATATCTTTGCACGGGCATCGATATTGGCATTGAGTCATTACTCCACTCAAAGTTGACTCAACCTGGCCGGTGATACAAAAAAAAGAACCTTCGCACGAGCGATTGCGGGTCATAGAACAAGAAATCACCAAACTTCGGAAGTCAAGTTCATTCGAAGTCTACCCCGGTTGGCTAGCGTGGTGTTAGTCATATGCCAAAAGCGGTTCTGGAGAATGTGCATCGACTACCTTGATGCATGCCCAAAAGATAGCTTCCCCTTGGTATCGACCAACTAGTTGATGCGACATGGACATCGGATGTTGAGCTTCATGGATGCGCTACAATCAACCCGGATAGGTCAAAGGTCCTAGTGGACTTCCCGACCTCTTCCATAGGTTAACATGAAGCCTTCGATAAACAACCTTGGATAAGTTGGCAATCCTCTATATCGACAACTTTCTCCATAACGAGTTAACATCATCGGTGCTCAGATAAACAACCTCGGATAGGTCAAAAGGTCCTTAGTGGACTTCCCACCTCTTCCATACGTTAACATCATAGCCTGATAAACCACCTTGGATAAGTTGGCAATCCTCATGCTTCAACTTTCTCCATAACGAGGTTAACATCATCGAGTAAGCGATAAACAACCTGATAGGTCAAAAGGTCCTTAGACCTCTTCCATACAGTTAATCGTCGGTAATGCTCGATAAACAACCTTGGATAAGTTGGCAATCCTCATAGGCGCTTTCTCCATAACAGTTAACATCATCGAGTAAACGCGATAAACAACCTCCATAGGTCAAAAGGTCCTTGGTGGACTTCCCGACCTCTTCCATAGGTTAACATCGCCGAGTACGCTCGATAAACAACCTTGGATAAGTTGGCAATCCTCTATAGGCACCAACTTTCTCCATGTTAACATCATCGATAAACGCTCAGATAAACAACCGATAAAAATCCGGATTCAACTCGACCTCTTCCATCTGCAGGTTAACATCGATAAGCCACGATAAACAACGCGATAAGTTGGCAATCTATAGCGCACAACTTTCCATAACAGTTAACATCGAGTAAGCGCTCAGAACAACCTGGATAGGTCAAAGGTCCTTAGTGGACTTCCACGACCTCTTCCATCTGAGTTAACATCGTCGAGTAACGCTCGATACAACTGGATAAGTTGGCAATCTCATAGGCGCTACAACTTTCTCCAGTTAACATCGTGTAAGCTCAGATAAACAACCTCGGATAGGTCAAAATCCTTAGTTCAACTCGACCTCTTCCATACAGGTTAACATCGTCGATAGCTCGATAAACAACCTTGGATAAGTTGGAAATCCTCGCACAACTTTTCCATAACTTAACATCGAGTAAGCTCAGATAAACAACCTGATAGGTCAAAAGGTCCTTAGTGGACTTCCGACCTCTTCCATGAGTTAACATCCGAACGCTCGATAAACAACCTTGGATAAGTTGGCAATCCTGTAGCAACTTTCTCCATAACGTTAACATCATCGAGTAAACGCTCAGATAAACAACCTCGGATAGGTCAAAGGTCCTTATTGGACTTCCCGACCTCTTCCATGAGTTAACATCGTGTAACGCCTCGATAAACAACGCGGATAAGTTGGCAATCCTCATACATTTTCAACTTTCTCCATAAGTTAACATCATCAGTAAGCGCTCGACAAACAACCGGATAGGTCAAAATCAGCGGATTCTTCGACCTCTTCCAGTTAACGTCGTTGAGTCGCTCGAAACAACCTCGGATAGGTCAAAATCACCGATTGATTCAACCTCTTCCAAAAGCGTCGCCACTCGACAAGCGGCACCGGATAGGTCAAAGATCCTGGTCAACCCGGCCGTCCGGTCATCACCGTATCAGGTAATCTCCGGCGGTTATCTCCGGCTTAGGTCATCACCATTCGCCCATTCATCCGCATTATGCCGATCCCATCATCAAATGCGACCATATGGCGGCCACCATCGTCGTCGTCGCCGTCCGCCTATCGTCTCTTCATCGCCCAAACCGGACGGTGCGGTTGGCGCCTCTTTAAATGAAAATTATTCCAAGGAGAGTGCCCAAACTCTCACGGGGAGCTATGCACTCGGCAGTGGAGATGAAGAGAGAGGTTGATCCAAAGAGTGCCTCTCTCACTGGGGAGGCTATGCACTCTAAGAGGAGAAGAGGAGATCCAAAAGAGTGCCCAAACTCCCACCTGGGAGGTATGCACTCTAAGAGGAGAGAGAGATGAGAAAATGTGCCTTTCCTCTTAGCCAGGGGGTTTTATAGACCCCAGGGGCAAAAAACCGCTCAAAGCAGTCAAAAAAGCGTTGGACTGGAGCCTGTAACATGTATACCCTTACACCCATGGCCCAGCCTCGTGCCGTGGTCGTCCCAGGTGGTCCATGGTAGCCTTCGCATGGTAAACGCTAGCCCATGGGCATGGATCAGCCGTGCTGCCAGCAATGCCATGACAGCCAGAAGGCTTTCAGCGGACGCACCAACTCCAGCGTGGCCGTTGTCGCACCGCTCGCCATGCCATGCCAGCCGGCGTTCGATCCAGGTCTTGGCCCAGAGCCGATCCAGCGCTCATCGATCCGACCAGTCCCACGACCAGCCCGAGAGCGGCCCGTTAGTGGCGTCTTGTGTAGCGGCGCTCTTGTAGCGCCAGCGCGCCCGGGGCCGCGGACGCACCAGCGAATCTGTTAAATCGGGATCGATCAAATCTCGAAATCTTGCGCGCATGCCTCTCCGCTACGGTTATAATATTATGAAGATCATTCTCAAAATGCGTTGATGGACTCTCAAATTTCTTTATTTTTCAAGTATTTGATATATATTTTTTGGATGGAGATGTCACCCAAAAATAAGAGCAATCGTCTCAAAATTAATCGTCGATCACGAATCTCAAGGCATTTTTGAAATGCTTGATAATCACCGATTTCAGTAGTCAAATTGACGTCATGAGGGCATATACAAGCATAATCGATAGAATCAGATCGACCAGTCGCTCGAGCATGCAAATGGATCACGTCATGCAAATGGTCATATTTATGTCGCGGTGGTCGAGGCCAGTCAAAGATCCAATTCGGATCACCCAATTACATCATTAAGGCACCGGATCATCAAAATACACCGCTCGTCATCGGGGATCGTGTCCGTCAGTGGTTATGGGAGTGGTTGGAGTTTTCCACCAATTTACAAGGGCCACTCCCAAAATCTATAAATAGAGCTTCATTCTCACGGACGGGATTTGAAGACCGTCGAGAACCTCGAGACCTTGACCGATCAGCACCAATGCCACCAGGTGTGCACGAAGATCGGAGCTCGCCCTCGAGATCGCCCCAGAGGACTAGAAAAGACCGGTGCCGCTCCTTTCTCGAAGATCAAGAGGTTGCTCCGAAGATCCGTTCTGCCGCTTTTGGGAAACTTCTCCTTGGGTTGGAGTTGATATTGTCTACACTAATATTATTTCCGCCCTGTAAACACCTTCTTCTCGAACTAAGCAAGGACGTATCTTTTGAACACATGAAAGTTCTGAGGGAAGGCCGTGGTTTTCCTTACGGGTTTTCCACGTATAATCCCTTTGTTCATATCCCCTGCTTGTGTGTTGGATAATTTTTGGGCTACGACGAAGATCTCGCATCTACCGAAATAAAATTCTCTAGCACGCAACAAAAATATTTGAATTTTTTGATATTTTTCCTAGTAAAAATAGGATTTATCTATAAAGGAGAAGTATTATTAGAGATGAGTGACACTTTTGTAAATTGACTTGAGAAAGTTTTAATTATTATTATTTATTTTTTATAGAAAATGTTATCACTTTTTTTTTAAATATAACATTATTTAAGTAAAATATAATGCCATCTAAAATATTTAATTATTTGAATAACATATTTTCTCTCCTTTTAAAGTAGTGAGTGCTAGAAAACTAGTTGCGATAGAGTAAAAGTTTATGCCTTAGCCTTATTGTGAAATCTAGCACATACACACATGTATTTAAAGTGTGAACAAGAAAACTCTAGAAATTTTTACATGGAAAATCTTGAAAAGAGGGAAAAAATCACGGGGCCTAGCCCAATAAAAATCTTCCACTATGTATCTATTTCAGAGTACAAAATCTTCCCGATAACAGGATTACATAATTATATATGCGAATGAAACAACAACTATATAGTCATGTTCAGGTGGTAATAATTGCTAGTGGTAGCAGATGATGAAGAACGACGGGGATCAACGGCAGATTGGCGGCGTGGCGACGGTAGTTGTAAGGGGTGGTTGGCGATCGTCGAGTGGTGACTCGATTATGCTTGGAGGATCTTCAAGCTTTAGAGCTCTCTCCTCTCTCCTCTCTCCTCTCTCCTCCTTCGGCTCCCCTCATATGAAGAATGAGGGGCTATTAATAGATTGAAGTAGTGGCATCTCTGTAAATACATGCAAAATCTGAACCACTCCTCTCTATCAGATGACTCAAAATGATTCATTTGATCATATGACGTATTTTGTGTATTTGAATGCTCAAATGAAGTCGGAATTATGAGATCTTGGGCTTGTTAGATCCGGCTCGTCGAGATGCTCAATTTGACTATAAACACTCCATGTTTGAGAGCTATTTAGGGATTTAACTGGTATACCAAAATTTCCAATGATATTTTAAGTGCTTGATCTCTACCAGTTTCAACTTCGGATCAGCTTGCTTTTAACATCAAGATTCGCGCTTCGACTAGTAGAATTTTCAGGGTCATATGAATTGCCCCATATTTTTGGATGATATTATCTCAATCATCTAAAAATATATATGTCGAATACTTGAAAATAGCAGATTCTTCAATAAAATTTGTAGGTCCATTAACCATTCATTTTGAGAGAACATATCTTCATGAGCAAGGATTATGATCAGCGGCACGGGATGTGTCGGTACACTGGTGCGAATTTCGTGGTTATGGACCTATCAGGCACTTACGGGCGCTTCAGCCTTGCGGTCGAGAATAAATGGCGACGTGGAAAGGCTGAATGAAGAAAGGGTTCTTCGGAGATTTTTGTGGGCACAGATGCAAATGGGTGTGGCCTGAGCAGGAGGCTGGCCGGTGATTGATCGCCGCAGGATGGGTCCGGCCTGAGCAGGTCAGAAGGTGAGTAGCGGCAGTGAGAAGAGTCTGGCTGGTCACTAAACGCCCGGGTCGGTGTTGGATTCTGAACTATGAGTTGAAATAATGGGCGGCGATAGCGCATTTTGTTCAATTCGGGAGCAGGGACGCAGGTTAGCAGCGGGCTGGGCGCAGGCATCGCATCGGGCATGGTCTTGGTCTGCATGGTAGCGTCCATTTTCGCTTTTGGTCCGTTTCCACCCATTTTGAGGGGTTTTGAACAGTTTTGAGTGATTTTTAGCGATTTTTGATATTTTTGCTCCCATAAGGGGTCTATAAAAATTCCCCTATGGCCAAGGGAGAAGGCACACTCCTCATATGCTGGAGTGTCCCTCTTCTTCTTAAGAAGAGGTCGTTTGGAAGCGATCAAGACCCGTAGTTCATACGATAAGGCTCCAATTATTCCTCGAAAGAGGTGTCAACTGACCTCGTCAGACTGACCGGGTTCGAAGGTGATCAAAACCCGTAGTTCATATGACAAGACTCTAGTTTTCCCTCGAAAGAGGTGTCAATTGACCTTGTCGGATCGACTGGGTTCGGAGGCGATCAAGACCCGTAGTTTATACGACAATGCTCCAGTTTTCCCTCGAAAGAGGCTGGCCTCAGCCAGTGACCGAGTTTGGGCGATCAAGGCGTAGTTCATCTGCGAGACTTCGATTTTCTCTCGAAAGAGGCGTCGGTCTTAACCGGACCGGCATGCGCAGCGACGGCAGCGGCGTAGCGTCGATAGTCGATGGAGCTGATAATGGCGGTGATCGGTGGAGATGGCCGGCGATGGTCGGCGGCGGTGATTGGCGATAGTAGTCGGCGGTGGTGACCGGCGACGGTGTTGACCGGTGACGATGGTGATTTTTGACCTATCCGAGGTTGTTTGTCAGAGTGTGATGCGTTAACATGAAAGAGGTTCAATTGGCATTTTGACTATATCGAGGTTGACTGTCGATGCGACTTAACATATGGAATAGGTCAATTAAATCCATTGGAATTTTGGACCTATCCAGGTTATTTTAGTGTTTATGTAATTAAGAAGAGGTTGAATTGAATCCGCTGAGGATTTTGACCCATCCGAGATTGTTTGTTAGAGTGTTACCCGATGACATTAACTTGTGTGGAAGAGGCCATGGGAAATCCACCAAGGATCTTTTGACCTATCCTAGGCTGTTTGTCAGAGTCTTTTTTCGATGACGTTAACCTGTGTAGAAGAGGTTGAATTGAATCCACTGAAGATTTTTGACCTATCCGAGGTTATTTGTAGTATTACGACGCAAGTGGAAAATGTTGAATTGAATCGAGGATTTTTTCTATCGAGGTTGTTTGTCGGTGTTACAGGATGTTAACCATGGAAGAGGTCGAATTGAATCCGCTAAAATTTTTTTGTATTCAAGGTTGTTTATCGAGTGTTACGGATAATGTTAACGTATGGAAAAGGTCGTGAAGTCCACCAAGGACCTTTTGACCTATCCTAGGTTATTTGTCGTCTTTGCTCGATGGCGTTAACTGTGGAAGAGGTTGAATTAAATCCGTGAAGATTTTGACCTATCGAGGTTGTTTGTCGGTGTTACCCATGGCGTTAACTTGTATGGAAGAGGTCAATTGAATCCGCTAAGGATTTTGACCTATCCGAGGTTGTTTGTCGAGTGTTACGATGGCGTTAACTGTATGAAAAAAAGGTGGGAAGTCCACCAAGGACCTTTTGACCTATCCTAGGTTGTTTGTCAGAGTCTTTGCTCGATGACATTAACCTGTATGGAAGAGGCCGAATTGAATCCGCTGAGGATTTTTGACCCATCCGAGGTTATTTGTTAAAGTATTACTTGATGACGTTAACCTGTATGGAAGAGATCAAATCAAAACATTCGTTTGTGGTTATAGCCAAAGTTGCTCCCTAATCTTGGTCTTTTTCATTGGTATTGCTGACTTGCTTTTCTAGCTGATAATCAATTAGATATCCAGAATATTGATTTGGATAATCTTTTGAGATTACGAGTTGCCCCTAATTTTCGACAAAATCTGAAGGAACGAAGTTTGATGAATCTTCAATCTTCACTTGCGCTCCTTAAAAACTTGAAATGCTTCACTTCGATGGTGGTTTTGATCTTGTTGAGAAACTTGGTCGCCATATAAGATGAAATAATGAGAATCAATTTTTCACAGACGGTGCCAAACTGTTGCGTACTAGAAAACCAGTTGTGGTAGAGTGAAAGTTTATGCCTTAGCCTTGTTGTGAAATCCAGCATACACACATGTATTTAAAGAGTGAACAAGAAAACTTCAGAATTTTTACGTGGAAAATCTCAAAAAGAGGGAAAAAATCACGGGGCCTAGCCCAGTAAAAATCTTCCACTATGTATTTATTTTAGAGTACAAAATCTTCCCGATAACGGGATTACAAAATTATATATGAGAAGGGAACAACAGCTATGTAGTCACGTTTAGGTGATAATAATTGCTAGTGGTAGCAGATGATGGAGAATGACAGGATCAACGATGGCAAGGATCAGCGGCGGCGGCGACCGGCGGCGGTGGTTGACAATCAACTAGGGTGGTCGGCGATCGTCGAGTAGTGGCTCGATTATGCTTGGATGATCTTCAAGCTTTAAAGCTCTCTCCTCTCTCCTCCTTCGGCTCCCATCATATGAAGAATGAGGGGCTATTTATAGATTGGAGTAGTGGCGTCTCTGTAAATACATAAAAAATCCGAACCACTCCTCTTCATCGGATGACTCAAAATGATTCCTTTAATTATATGATGTATTTTGTGTATTTGAATGCTCAAATGAAGTTGGAATTGTGAGATCTTAGGCTTGTTAGATCTGGCTCGTCGAGACGATCGATTTGACTATAAACACTCTATGTTTGAGAGCTATTTAGGGATTTAACTGATATCCCAAAATTTTCAATGATATTTTAAGTGTTTGATCTCGACCAGTTTCAACTTCGGATCAGCTTGCTTTTAACATCAAGATTCGTGCTTCGACTAGTAGAATTTTCAGTGTCATATCATAAAGTTTGAAATATTTTTCCATTTCTAAAGTTCGAATTTATTATTTTATTCTCTTAAATTAAATTATAAATTAAAAATTTTATAAAAAGCATATCAAGTCAACTTATAGTCAAAGATATTGAATTGAGTAATTCTAGTTGATATTATGTTTAAAATATTAAATAATTAATTGCTAGTTGATATTAAGTCAACTTATAGTCAAAGATATTGAATTGAGTAATTCTAGTTGATATTGAATTGAGTAATTCTAGTTGATATTATGTCAAAATTAAATTGATTCAATATTAAATAATTAATTGCTATATAAATTTTTTTTATAAACAATTAAAATAATAGTTATTAAAGTTATAAAATTATTTATAATAATCTCCATCTTGATGATATTTTTTCAAAAAACAAATGTTCTCAATTACAATATTAAGGTTAAAAATCTCTATGCATGTTAATTATCATTTTACATTATTTAATTAAATATTAAAATGAATTTAAAAAACATGCCCAAAATATGCTTTTCAAACAAATTTTTGAATAAATACTCTTATAGCCAATATTAAAATTTTAGAGGCATTAAATTTTGTAATTTTCTTATCATTATTAATTACTAATTTCATTAATATTATTAATAGAAATACTATTATATAATATCAATTTAATTATTACTATTATTTATATTATTATTACAATTGATATAATTATAATAATTGATATGACTCTCAAAATACCACTAGTCAAAGCACAAATCTTGATGTCGAAAGCGATATGATTTTGAGTCGAAACCGATCGAGATCAAGCACTTAAAATATCATTGGAATCTTTGGGACATCAATTAAATCCCAAAAATAGCTCTCAAATATGAAGTGTTTATAGTCAAATCGAGCGTCTCGATGAGTCGGATCTAACGAGCCTAAGATCTCATAATTCCGACTTCATTTGGGCATCCAAATGCTCAAAATACATCAAATGATCAAGGAATCATCCTGAATCCGTCGAGGGGAGTGGTATGGGCTTTACATGAATTTACAAGAATGCCCCTCCTCCCATCTATAAATAGACCTTCATTCCTCACATGAAGGGAGAGGTCAAGTGAAGAACAAGGGCCAAGTGAAGAAGAAGAGGAGCTGAAACAAGTAAAGAAGAGGAAGAGTCCAAGCAAGGAAGAAGAAGAGGAGCTGAAACAAGTAAAGAAGAGGAAGAGTCCAAGCAAGGAAGAAGAAGAGGAGCTGAAATAAGTAAAGAAGAGGAGATGCCCGAGCAAGGAAGAAAAGGAAGAGTCCAAGCAAGGAAGAAGAGGAAGAGCCTGAGCAAGGAAGAAGAGGAAGAGTCCAAGCAAGGAAGAAGAGGAAGAGCCTGAGCAAGGAAGAAGAGGAAGAGCCTGAGCAAGGAAGAAGAGGAAGAGTCCAAGCAAGGAAGAAGAGGAAGAGCCTGAGCAAGGAAGAAGAGGAAGAGCCCGAGCAAGGAAGAAGAGGAAGAGTCCAAGCAAGGAAGAAGAGGAAGAGTCCAAGCAAGGAAGAAAAGGAAGAGTCCGAGCGAGGAAGAAGAGGAAAAGCCCAAGTGAGGAGGAAGAGAGCTCTGAAGCTTGAAGATCCTCCAAGCAAGATCGCACCCAAGCAAGACTCGCATGCCATCAACCACCACCGATCTGCGTCCATTGTACCATTCCCACCGGTTACCCATCTCCACCATCAGTAGCAATTACAACCTGATCATTGTTACGCAGTTGTTATTCCTCTCTCATATGCAATTCTGTAATCCCGTTATCAGGAAGACTTTGTACTCTAAAACAAATACATAGTGGAAGCTTTCTACTGGGCTAGGCCCCATGGTTTTTCCTCTCTTTTCGAGGTTTTCCACGTTAAAAATTCTGGAGTGTCTTTTGTTCGCTCTTTAATTATCTCGTGTCTTTGGACTTCACAAGGCTAAAGGCGTAAACTTTCACTCTATCGCGATTAGTTTTCTATAGCAGTTTGGCTGAGGCGATTCCATTATTTCATCTTGTATGACAACCAAGTTTCCAACAAGATCAAAACCACCATCGAGGTGGATCATTTCAAGCTTTTAAAGAGCGAAGAATGAAGATTCATCAAACTTTGTTCCTTCGGATTCAACTGGGGCAACTCTTAATCTCAAAAGATAAGCAAGTTACCCAATGAGAAGGCAAAGATCAATAGTCAACTCGGCTACAAGCTCATACAAATATTCGACCTCTTCCATGTGGGTTAGCGTCATGAATCAAAACTCGACAAACAAGGAAAGGTCAAAACGTCTTGGTGGACTTCTGCGATCTTCTTTATGTCATCGAGCAAAAGCTCTGACAAACAACCCAGGAAAGATCAAAACATCCTTGGTGGATTTCCTGCGATCTCTTCCATACGGGTTAATGTCATCAAGCAAAAGCTCTGACAAACAACCCAGGAAAGGTCAAAATGTCCTTGGTGGACATCCCATGGCCTCTTCCATACCGATTAATGTCATCGAGCAAAAACTATGACAAACAACCCAGGAAAGGTCAAAAGGTCCTTGGTGGACTTCCCACAGCTTCTTCCATACGGGTTAACGCCATCGAGCAAAACTTCGACAACAACCAGAAAGGTCAAAACGGTGGACTTCCGATCTCTTACATCTGAGTGTCAAGCAAAAGCCATAAACAACCCGGAAAGGTCAAAATGTCCTTGGTGGACTTCTCCATACGGGTTAATGTCATCGAGAAAAACTCGAAACAAAGGTCAAAGCGTCCTTGGTGGACTTCTGCGATCTCTTCCATACGGGTTAATGTAAACACTCGACAAACAACCCGGATAGGAAACGTCCTTGGTGAACTTCACCTCTTCCATACGGGTTAACGCCATCGAGCAAAAACTCTGATAAATAACCCAGGAAAGGTCAAAACGTCCTTGGTGGACTTCTCGCGACCTCTTCCATACAGGTTAATGTCATCAAGCAAAAGCTCGGCACAAGAAAGGTTAAAACGCCCTTGGTGGACTTCCTGCGATCTTTAATGTCATCAAGCAAAGCTCGACAAACAACCCGGAAAGGTCAAAACGTCCTTGGTGGACTTCTGCGACCTCTTCCATGAGTTAATGTCATCGAAAAAGCTCGACAAACAACCCAGAAAGGTTAAACGTCCTTGGTGGACTTCATCTCTTCTATACGGTTAATGTCATCGAGCAAAAGGACAAACAACCCGAAAGGTCAAAAGGTCCTTGGTGGACTTCCTTCCATATAGGTTAGCGTCGGCTAATATTTCACCAATAACTTAGAAAGGTCAAAACTTTGTACCCACTCCACAGTTAATGTCATGATAACACTCAAAACAACTGGATGGGTCAAAAATCCTCAGTGGATCCAACTCACCCATTTAGCAACGTCAAATAATATTTTGACCAATTACCCCAGATGGGTGAAAACAAGATGAGGGCATATAATAAAAAAGGGTATATCCAGATATCATTGACAGCATTAATACGATGATATAAGAAGGAATTAAGATCCTGATACACGATAATGACATTACATGGAATAAACGATGAAGAAAGACATCCACAACTGATGCTACATAATATCGATATCCTCATCATCACTAGGAGGCCTCCACGGAGCCCACTCACAACTCCCCGTCTTGAATCGGTGAAGGATCTTCGATGCTTTGGGAGATATATCCTCAATTTTGGCCCAGTCTTGCGATGTACCGCAATTCCTTTAGAACCCTCGTGAAGCCCCTCCTCTAAACACTGTCGTTCCAAGTCCTTCACTTCAACATCAAAGATATGGTTACGAGCCTCCTGGATAAAGTCTTTAATAGCGCCACGATAAGTCAGGGAATTCTTGAAGTCTTCCACTACCTTAGAAGCTATCTCGCTTGCTTCCACTTCTAACATTCTATGCTCCTTTTCAGAAAGATGATCTTGTAATGCTTTCTTATCCGCTGCAAGTGCCCTAATCCTCTTCTCCTTATGGCGAGTCTCTGCTCTCGCCTCAATCAGCTCATCACGAGCGCGCTCCACCTCCTGACACTGGAGAGAAAAAGAAGTCGACATATTCGCCAGCTCAGTTCTACACTCAGTCAACTGACCCTCCAAGGTCGCCACTTCTTTAGCTTTAGCATTCATCCTTCGCTCATACTCGCATCGCAGATATTTTATCTTCACAAATTCGGTATTTCATTCATAACACCCAAATGAGCCATCAATCCTAATGACTGAGTTACCTGAAAAAAAAATCATCAGCACCAATGTTACATAAAGAAGAATAGAAGGAAGAAGGAAAAACAACGCACCAATTCATCTGCCCGTTGACGTCCAGTACATATGTGATTTAATACCTCTTCAAGAATTTGCGGCTTAGAGTAACGAACTCCCCCATCATGAGTCGAAACAGCTAAACTCTCAGATGCCAAGTGGACATCATCTCCACAGATATCTGACATAGCCATTTCAGCACGAGTCTTCTCTTTCTGTAAAGATGGAACATTGCTACCGTCGTGATTCCGTGACGGGCTTCTCGAGGGAACCCTATGAGGAGAACTCTCGTCACCCTTTCTCTTCAATGGAAGAGCGTGAGATCTTCCTGCCTGGATGGAAAGACCAACTTTAAACATCTTATCTTCAACTATATATTTACTAACGTAATGTAACTCATGTTGCAAGCTTCCCACATCAGGAATATTAAGAGTCGCTAGAATGTCATCCTCCGTTATCGGCGATGGATCCGGAAGATCAGTCAATCTTTCCCATCTCTCAGGAAGGCCCCACTCATTCTTCACATAAAAGAATCCAGTAGACCAAGTTTTGGACGGATCCCATGCTGAAAATTCTATCCAATTCTTTATAGTCCGATAAGAAACACGTCTTTGAGCATCACATGTGAATCTACACATTCGACACAAGTATTCGATGTTCAAAGTAACCCCACGCTCCCTAAAGAAGGCATCAACCAATGATGTTAAAGCTCAAACGAAATTGCATCAAAGCCACATTTTTGAAGATCTCAATCTGGGAGCCAAAGGGAATCGCATCCAGCATGAAGAGTCATCTGAAATAGTGAAGTACCGGCGGGAGACGGCTCGATCGACTTTTACAATAGCCACCAACTCATTGGGAAGAAAAATTTCTGTGAACACCATTAAACTATCTGATGTGACAGTGGAAGACATATCGTCCGTGACTGCCACACTATGAGTTTTCTTCTGACCATCACCCAGTAAAAATATAAAAAATAAAAAAAAAATATAAATAAATAAATCGAAGAATTTTGCAGCTCACCTCAGTACGCGGGCACATCTTTTTTTGACCCTCTCGCTCGCGCACAGTTTGGAGTAAAATTTTTCTCCTACGATCTGACAAAAATACACACATACACATAAGAAAGAGGAAGGAGGGATATATACAAAGAAAGGGAGAGAGGGAGGGAAAGAAGTTATCCCCCTCCAATAATGCTATAAAATCACCAAATAAACTTTAAGTTAGGGGATGATGGTTCTGCATCCCCGTCTTGGCGATTTTCTGAACCTTCCATCGAAGTTTCCTACAAGAAAAGTAGATGCAGTGGGGCCTTGAACCCGGACGGACGAGGCCGATCGCCGACGAGGTAAAACCTCAGTATGCGTGGGCCTTGAACCAGGCAGACGAGGCGATAACCGGACGAGTGGAACTGCCACGTATGTACCGTGGGCCTTGATCGCCCAACCCGGACGGTCGGAAATAGTAACGGAGCCGGAACCACGACGTATATGCGTGGGCCTGAACCGAAAGGTATGGAGGCCGATCGGGCGAGGCGGAACCGGCGTATGTCACGTGGCCTTGATCCTCCCAACGGACGGTCCAGGCCAATACGAGGTCGGAACCACGATGTATGTCGTGGGCCTTGAACCTGAGTCCAGGCCGAGGCCGAGTAACTGAACCACGACGTATGTACCATGGGCCTTGATCGCCCTAACCCAGCCCGACGAGGGCCAGAAACGACGAGGCCCAAACCACGATGTATATACTATGGGCCTTGAACCCAGGGCAGACGACAGAAAGGAAGCGGGCGCGATGTATGTGCAGTGGGCCTTGATCGCCTAACCGGATGGTCCGACGAGGCTAGTAAACCGGACGAGGTAAAGCTGGAACCACCACGTATGTCGTGGGCATCGCCTCCCCGACGGTCCGACGAGGCCGATAACCGAGGTCGGTGAACCGGAACCACGACGGTAATATGCCTTGACGCGCCTCTAACCCGGACGATCGACGAGGCATCCGGACGAGGCGGTAAACCGAACGCGACGTGTATGCAGTGGGCCTTGATCGCCTCCTTGGCCTCCCTCAATTGCCTCTGAATGCCTCTTGATGTGATTGCCTCCAAAGGACCTCACTCAAGAAGAAAGGGAGAGGGAAAGGTGTGCCTCTCCCCTCACCCTAGGGAGGAATAGCTCCCAGGCAAAGGGTAAAATCCCTCAAAAAATGGCTCAAAACTCCTCAAAAAATGGCTCAAAAAATGGCTTAAAACTCCTCAAAAAATGGCTCAAAAAATAGCTCAAAACTCCTCAAAAAATGGCTCAAAACTCCTCAAAAAATGACTCAAAAAATGGCTCAAAACTCCTCAAAAAATGGCTCAAAACCCTACAAATTCTCGGCGGACCTGGACAGCATATGACAGCAGCCGCCCTGGCTCCGACTGCCATCCGCCGTGAACGTCAGACCATCATGCGTCTTGAGCATCGCCGGCCCGAGCGTCAGCTGACCCGAACTTGTCAGCACTGAGGCGATCGTCGCGAAGATCGCCCGTTCGATCGCATCGCCGACCGCCACCGAGATCAGCTGCGCTCCTGGCATCGCACCCACCTGCTCGGCCATTGTCTGAACCAGCAGCATAGCAGCGCTCGCAGCGCCGCGTAGCCTTCTGAGCTGAGGTACAGGCTCCTGGCGCCTGGTCCCAATGCCGAAAACTTTTGTGAGTATCTAAATAGATCCGTAACCTCAAAATATCTTGCCTACGGCTACACATCTACTTCCCTAATCATAATTTTATATTTTTATGATGATTTCTTCTCTCAAAATGTATGATTCATGGGCCATACGTTTAGTTGAAGAATTGTTATTTTCGAGCATTTGACACATATATTTTGAATGATTAAGCTAATGTCATCCAAAATAGGGGCAACGATATGACTCTCAAAATACCACTAGTCAAAGCACAAATCTTGATGTCAGCGATATGATTTTGAGTCGAAGCCGAGTCAAGCACTTAAAATATCATTGGAATCTTTGGGACATCAATTAAATCCCAAAATAGCTCTCAAATATGGAGTGTTTATAGTCAAATCGAGCGTCTCGACGAGCCGGATCTAACGAGCCTAAGATCTCATAATTCCGACTTCATTTGGGCATCCAAATGCTCAAAATACATCAAATGATCGAAGGAATCATCTTGAGCCGTCCGATCGAGGGGAGTGGTACGGGCTTTACATGAATTTACAAGAATGCCCCTCCTCCCATCTATAAATAGACCTTCATTCCTCACATGGGCAAAACAAGTAAAGAAGAGGAAGAGTCCAAGCAAGGAAGAAGAAGAGGAGCTGAAACAAGTAAAGAAAAGGAAGAGTCCAAGCAAGGAAGAAGAGGAAGAGCCCGAGCAAGGAAGAAGAGGAAGAGCAGAAGGGAAGAAAGAGGAAGAGTTGCAAGGAAGAAAAGGAAGAGTCCGAGGAAGAAGAGGAAAAGCCCAAGTGAGGAGGAAGAGAGCTCTGAAGCAGATCCTCAAGCAAGATCACAAGCAAGATCGCACTCCCGACCATCAACCACCACCGATCCACTATAATTGTACTGCATTCCCACCGGTTACCAGTATCTCCACCATCGATTACAATTACAACATGATCATTACGCAGTTGTTATTTCTCTCATATGCAATTCAGAATCCCGTTATCGAAGACTTTGTACTCGAAGCAGATACATAGTGGAAGCTTTCTTGGGGCAGTGATTTTCCCTCTTTTGAGGTTTTCCACATTAAAATTCAGGTGTCTTTTGTTCTTTAATTACTGTGTGTTTGACTTATAGGCTAAGGCGTAAACTTTCACTCTACCGCGATTGGTTTTCTAGCACGCAACAATAATAATAATTATTGTTATCATCATTATTATTAATTTTATTTTTATTACTACAACTACTATTATTATTACTATTATTATTATCACTAATATTATTATTAGTATTGATTTTGTTATTATTAATATTATTATGTAATTGAAACATCTCAACAAGGAAAACGCTTTGCAAGAGGGTGTTTCCTCCCTTAATCAAATTTATACAAAACTCGTTCCTTTTTGTAATTCACTTTTAACTCATACTTCTTTTTAAATTTTAGCCTATAAAATTTTAGAATCACAAAATAAATCTTAATTGAATTTATTTTAAGATATATTAAATATTATATAATTAATTTAAATATATAAATTATATTCATCTTAAAATAATTGTAATAAATTTAAAATTAATAATTATAAAATTTTGATCAAAATATTATAATTTGACTCTTTTCTATTAAATTAATATATATTCATCATATTATTATTTGAGTGACATATCAAATATTGTCAAATAAATCTAGCACAAAATTTCTCACTAATAAGAATGCGACAAATATTTTATGGCTAAGTGGTTGTTTATAAAATTTACACCATCATAATATAAATATAATAAAGCCCTCTAATTAGGTGACAAGTTATAAAATTAGTATAATTATATTATGCTTATGAAAAAAGTCTGTATTGCCCTTGAAGCCATACATTCAACCATTAGGCATTAAATATAAATCAAATAGAGCTCAAAGCCCATTGATTCACTCTCAAAAATAACCACGTAGTTAATTTTCATCCTAAGTCCATAAAGCTTTCTTAAAAGAAGCAACATATAATTATTGATATATATCTTTCTTGTCAGGTTGGGTTAAACGCCTCAACTGATTAAATATATTAGGATCAAAAGACTTATTTAGAATGAAAAAATTATAAGATCTTAATTGAGTGAGTCATCATCCTCAAATCAAACCTTTTTTGAGTATTAAAGTAATAATTTTCTTCATTTGCATTCATGGGAGACATTATCATAATGCATTTGAGAGCCATTCATAACAACATATTTATAAGAAAGCTAATAATCTAAATATTAATTGAAACTCCTCACCTACTAAGTGGGAGATAATTAACTTTGAGCGTTTTATACTTATGAAAAGCCGTCAATTCAAGAGAACAAAGTTTTAAAAAGATGAAAATAATTTTATATAAAATCATAATCCATAATTTTTTCGACCCTACCCTTGACTAGGGTTCAACCCATCAATTTTATAGCTCATAGAGTTCAAATAGAGAATGATATCTTCTTCCACCATTAGTAAGTTGCCCTAGCTCTCTATCTTAGCACTTATTGGCATACTTTTTTATGACTCTATTGAGGATGTTTTCTCTTATTTTTAGCTAATCATTTGGCTTACTATCATAGCACCTCATTGCCATAGATTTTTGGAAACACTATTGGAGATAATCTATGGCTCTCCATCTTAATGATATTTATTGTGACTTTGCTAATGATGGTTTTTCGTTTTATTTTTGGCTACTTATTTTGGCTCCCTATTTTTAATTATTATTTTTTAGATTCAACTTGTAGTCAATTTAGTCTTGGTATCTTGCTTGAAAACTTTCTCTTTATCTTTGTAATATTTTTTTTGATGTCATAACATAGATTTTTCTTATCATGCTTTAAATAACTTTCTAATGTCTTGGCTAACAACTTTTTTGTCACCTCATCAATGACTTAACAAACAATTGTTAAGGTGAGTTTTTTATCTTCAAGTCACCTTTATAAATGATTATCACCATCTCTTGGTTGATATCTTAACTATCTCCTAAGAAACTTTTGGTTGTATTAACATTTGAGTAAGTCATCTTGAGTGTGTCAAATTGAATTCACCATGCAACAAGTCTTACATAATCCTTATTTAGCATCCATAATGACTTATTTTTTTGTCAACTTTAAGGTCAATTTCCTTTGGTGAAAATTCTCTTAGAGCCTCATGCCATCATTGATTTTTCTCTCATGCAATCTTTCTTTTTTTATGTTAAAAGAAAATTAGGCTTGATAAATTTATAAAATTTATGTACATTATTTTGATTGTTGATAAATAACTATTACATAAAGAAATCATGAGTTATTTGTATATATAAATGATTTTTATGATAGGAATTATATAATCTTTATCATAAAAATATTATCATAATATACAATTTAATTAATATATGCTTGTGTTTATCATATAAGTTTTAGGCTAGCAAGAATAATAGGCCCTTAAAGTGATGACTCTTTTTTAAAATAATTAGATTTTCATTTGTTTGTGAAACTCTTTCTAATTCAAGGTATTATAGTTGAATAACTATGTATATATAAATATGAAAGCATTATGATAGTGTTGTATGAGTCATTTATGGATGTATAAATATAATATGCACACTAATAGATATTTGCTATTTTAATAATTACTATTTTGTATACATATTATTTTATATTTTATTGCATAAAGAACTACTAAATAATAATCTTATTTCATAAACTTATCTTTATACATTATCTGTAACTTTCATGATATAAATTCTACAGCTATTTCAGACTTTTTTCTTTTCATCATTCATTTTATGACTTATGTCATAATGTTTGCACCTTAGTTAATAAATTTTAGCTACTAACTTTATTTCTTACAAACTCATACTTCATTTTATAACTTCTTAGGCTTTTACTTTCACATCGTTAAAAGGAAAGTTTCTAGCCTCATGGTTCACATATATTATTAGAAGGTGAGTAGTGTTATAAATTATCCAATTAATTTAATAGTGATTTATTCCTTTGATGAGTTGATGTATAATTTAAACTCAGCTTACATTTGAAGGATAAATAAATAGAATTGTTAGATTTAAATTATTAGTTAATCACATTGATGAAAACAAAAACATTATTAAACACATCTTTGTATTCCTTATATGACAAAATTTCATGTTAGGTTTATCAACTCACCCTATTCTGTTATGATTCTGTGATTTTATTCAAGGAGCAATAGACAAGATGCAATAATAACCTCGGTTCATGTTAATATATTGACTTAGAATCTCCACATTCTCTTTCATATGACATTATAAATGCTCATATGCATCCTTTCCTTATTAGTTAGCCTACCTTTTAAAATGAAACTTTACACCATTACTTCAAATCTCTTAGCCAAAGATCATATTATTTCCTGATAATAGGATCCTAAGATGATCCCATCTTCATCTAAATGATAATAGTCATTCTAAGATAGAGCTTCTTCTTACCACCTTCAACCTCTCAACCTTCTCCCATGAATTAATGCACTAAGAATCTATATTACTTGAACGCTTAATAGGTAACCCAAGCTTCTCAATATTCCTAACATTTAAGGACACATTGGTGTTCTTGCCCTAGCTCTCCATATATAACTCCTTAGAATTGACGCTCAACTTAAGGGACTCCATGATAATAAAGTCAATAGTAGTTAGGAACTTTTATCCTAAATTAAATGACCCAAAGAAATTTTTTCTCTTCTAAACACCTGACTCTAAGAAAGTAAAGAAACTACTAAGTTGAACATGCCACATCATGCTTATCAAAAGTAGCTTTATGCTCCCCATATTAGTGTATGAGTTGAAGATAAGTTGGCCAACAAGAACTAGAAGATCAATAACATGCTTAAAAGCAAATTAAAAGAACAACTAATAGGTCACGTGCTATATTTTTCAAGTACAATATTAATATAAAAATTAGTGCCAATCATATTCATATGTCAGACAACAGTGTAAGTAACATGATATTAGAAATAAAATTAAATAATATAAAAATGAATTATTTTTGTATTTAGAATATTTTATAGTTTTCTCTTCCCTCCTTATACCTCCACTTATTCACATCTCTTTAAGCTTATAAAATGCACAAATGAATAATTTTGTAGGTGCATGGCTATTGCAACTCAACTTGAATGCACTTAAAAATAGTCATTTAATCACCTAAGCTTCACAATCATTTTTCCTTGTTGCACATATTCTTAGATACATAAGCATATAATATTATCAATTTTAGTGTGTGTGTGTGTGTGTGTTACGTATATATATATATATATATATATATATATATATATATATATATATATATATATATATATATATATATATATATATATATATATATATATATATATATTTGCATCTGAGGAAGATTCAGGTCGGTAGAGTAGGACAATTCGATGTTTTAGTTTTGTACAAAAGTTCCGCACACACAACAAAAGAGTTTGAGAAAGCTCAGGATTTTTACGTAGAAAAATCACAGGGCCTAGCCCACTTAGAAATAATTTCACTATTTCAGCTTCTCTTACAACTATTATCCTTTTTTCTAAAGTTGGATAAGGATAACTTACATGAATAAGTTTTGTGACAAATTTCGCTGGATTAGCGGTGAAGGCCTTGCTTGAGTTGGTAGTCTGATGATCCGGCATATCGAAAGATAGTCGGTGGTGGTGTAGCAAATGGTGAAATAGAGCAGCGGTAATCAACGATTATGAGCGGTGGTGACCAGTGGTGGCCGTCGATGTTGATCAACAGTGGCGGCCGACATCGCGGCAGTGATTAATGATGCGATAATAGCGATGATAATAGCAGCGGTAGTGGCAAGCTACGGCGGCGATGGCAACGATGGCGTCTGCAGCGAAGTGGGTGGTGATGCGGTAATGTCGTCGGATAACCGATGATAGCCAGCGATGTGGCCCGATAATAAATGACATGTCAGCGGTATGGCCAGTGGTGTAACCGGCTGCGGCGGTGTGTTAGTGAGCCGATAATGCGATAGTGGTGGCCGGTAATAATGCGATAGTGACCGGCAACGGCAGTGGTGTGGCGACCGGCAATGGTAGCAGCGAGCGGCTGTGGCATAATGTGGTCGTCGGCGAGACCAACGGTGGTGGCCACGGCGGTTGTCATTAATGAAGAGGCGGGTGGCTATGGAGTCTTTGAGCTATCATTTCTTTAGCTTTGAGCCTCTTTCATGTGAAGAATGAGGGGCTATTTATAGATTATGGGAGTGACATTGCTGTAAATACATGTAGAATCCAAATCACTCTATCGGACGTCTCAAAATGATTCCTTTGATCATCTGATGTATTTTAGGTATAATTAAGAGATCTTAGGCTTATTAGATCTGGCTCGTCAAGATGCTTGATTTGACTATAAACACTTCATAAGTAGCATACATTTCATTTGTAATACTTAATTTATAAGTTTTGAAAATAATTTTGAATTTATTAGTGATAATAATCATTCATATTCTTACTTTAACCAAAACATGCAATTTGTCATTAAAAATATATTTTATTTTTAATTTATTTTTCAAAAGACATGAATGCATGATTTCATATGACCTACACATTTAGCATGTTAGGATGTAAGCATGTAACTTCACTCACCCTAATTAATTCCTAAAAGATAATCCTATGGAATAAGATCATTTAAAGTGAATCAAAGTTAGTTTAAGGAAATTTTGATTTTTATTTTGAGTTTGATTTGAATTTATGAAATATGAGAAGGTTTGCTGGTCCTAACCCCTCTCCCACATGTGTGTATTATTTTAGTTTAATTTTTAGAACTATTAGATTGATTTTATATTTTGTTCAGGTTAAGGTGTACATTAAGCCCATTAATTACCCCTTACCTACACCACTTTAACATATTTAATGAAATGATTATGAGCCAATGTATGACATAAAACTGTAAGAAATTTAAATCAGCAATGCACATAAGAAAGAAATGGGCCTAATGCATTTGACCCTCAATTAATGATTAATTAAGCTAAAGGGTTTAATTTAAGTACTTTCATAACCATTCCCACACATATAGGTTAGATATGGTTTCCTTAAGTTACTTAGGTTATTGAACACCTAAGTATCTACCAAAGAAGGAATTGATTAAATTCAAATTGATTTGATTTTAAAATTTTGATTAATTAAGTCATTTAATAAAATGATTAAACTATTTAATTAATTTGCACCTTAATTATATTTTATCAAAATAAAATAAACTTAGGGGAAAAGATTTGGGAAAGAACTCCTAATCTCATTCCCTAAGTTCATTCACTATTCTAAGGTAATTAACAAACTTAATTAATGAATTTATCACTATTTAATAGGTTAATTAATTAAGAGAGTAATTAGGAGTGAATCAAGCAATTACCCTTAATTAAGCCAACACTAAATTCCAAGAAAATCATGGGAGGTAGAGATCATCCCATTAATTAACTCTAGCAAGTTTGGAATTAATTACTGAAGTAATTAAGAAGTATTTAACATAATTACATTTCCAATAAAACCCAAATTACAGAAAATTTACTATTCAAAATTAATTAAACTTAATTTTAGATTACTTTTCTTTGAATTATCTTCAAAATGCATTTGAGCTTATATTTTTCTGATTTTTCTACAATTAGTTGCATATTTTTGAAGTTTGAGTGATTAAGGATAATTAAATAATCCCTAATTATATAACTAATCCCGTCGACGCCACGTGGACCATTGGCGCGGTCGTGCTTTCCATGTGGAGCGATGAGATTCATCACTTAAGTTGTCACATCTTATGTTGCATCAGTCGGTGGTGCTACGCAGTTTCTCCGTGGACCGTCCGATCAAAGATCGGACGATCAGGATTAAACCCTTGGTTCTAATAGGATAAATTAGATGATCTCTAGTGGATTAATCAGGACCGTCCATCCAAAATAAGCGGGATGGATGGTCCATGATTCATCCCTGAGCTCGTCTGCAGGAAACGTCGACCGTCCATCCCCCATGGGTTGATCCAAGCTCGATTGATCTCGGATTGAGCTAAGATTGAACCCATACCATCAACATACAAGGAGATGAAAATCTAATGGTGAAAATCACTTGGAATTAAAATTCCCTTCAAAAATGACCAAAGAAAATTCAAAGCAAGCTCAGTTTTGAATAATACCTCGTTGGAGGCTATCACTGACCCTCCCAACCATCATGGTAGCTTCATCGAGTGGAGATGAAGCCTTGTTGAAGGTTTGAGGGCTTGAGGTGAATTGGATCTTCTTTTTTACCAAAGTGGGCTTCAATGGGTTACAACTTTGATCTAGCTCCTCCTTCCCGTGCCTTGGAAGTTTGGATGAAGCTTTGGGTGAGCTCAATTGGGTCCTCTGAAGGTGCTTGCAAGAGGAATTGAGCTTTGGTATTGAATTGAGTGAGTTGGAAAATTCCTTAGCCTCCCCTATTTTTGACTTAAGAAAACTGAGAAATGGAGAATGGGAAGAGCTTAGGAAATGCAAGAGAGAGCTTGGGGAGCTTGCCTTGGGTCTCTCTGGCTTGATTGAATGCAAGTGATTTGGATTGAAGTGGAATGAGGGGGAGTATATCTCTCCCACAAGGATCGGATGGCTGAGCTTGGCTTTACTATTTTGATCAAATTGATCTCATGGGTAGGGTTGTTTAGGCTATTTTCAATGGCATGTGATTCAATTTTGGTAGAGGAGTGGAGTGGTGAAGTTTTCGTGTGCTCATTTGAGTGGAGGAGTGATCCCATGTGGAGAATTTCTCATTGGGTGGTCAATTTTGGCCTTGGGTTAGGTTTGGCTGACCCAAACCCATTAGGTCATGTGCACCATACTCCTTAGTGTCCACTTGGTCTGCTAAAAGGGTGCCAAGTGGCCATGAAAAGGATACGACCAAATTCTAAGTGAAATTGGTCATAGGTTACCCCTTTAACATAGGAGTAAAATGGTCATTTGGCTTTTATTTCACTTTGAGCATATTTAGAATAGTTTTAAATTGGGTTGGGTCAAATTTCAAAGAATTTGGAGTTGATTTGATGTCATTTGGCTCATGTTGACCCATTTAGGTTAAAATTGGTCAACTAGGGTCAAGTTGACCAATTGGTCAAATTGGGTCAAATCAAGGGTTGGGTCAAGTTCATATGACCATTTGAAATATTTTGGCATCATTGGTTTGGTTCAATTTGGTTTATATTTAGTTTTGGTTCATTTGATTTCATTTAGGTCAAATGGGTCAAGTTGACCAATTTGACCCATTTGACCTAATTAGGTTAGGTCATGGGTTGGTTTAGGTTTGGTTGGTCATTTGAATTATTTTGCAAATGTTAGTTTCAATCAATTTTGGTTTGGTTTGATTTTGGCTTGATTTGACCTTTTAGGTCAAGTTAGGTTCATGGTCAATTAGGTTAGGTTGGGTCTAGTTGGCCAATTGATGCTTTGGTCAAGTTCAATAAGTGTTTAGAATGAATTTGACCCATTGATTGTAATCAATTTGGCTTAGATCAATATTTGACACATTTTGACTTTTTAGGTCAAGGTGGGTCAACTTGGGTCAAGTGGCCAAATTGGACTAGGGTTGCTCAATTGATGACTTGGTCAAATTCAAACATTGATCATGAATTGGTTTCGATCAATGGTTTCAATCAATTTGGCCTATGGTAGATTTTGGCTAGTTTGGGTTTCATTTTGGCTAAGTGTTGACTTGGTCAACTCTTAGGTTTGACTTGGTTTGACCCAATTTGAGTGATTGAACATCTCATGATGATTGTTTCTTATAATGTGAGGCTTAGGTGGGCTTAGTTCAATCCAATTTGGGTTAGGATTAGAATTTGGCTCAAAAGGGTACTTTAGTCACTTTGGGTCAAGTGAGCCTAAGTGGGTCAATTGGCTTGATCTTGCTTGATTCAAGTTTGGTTGAACTCACATATGGACTTATGATTGAAATATAAATCCATTTGCAAGTGATTTGGAGTCAAATGGGTTTTGATTTGGGCTTGAGTTTTGAATTTAGTTTTGGTTTGATGGTTGAAGTTTATGTTTATATTTGGATTCATGTTTGAAGGATTGATTGAATCATGAAGAAAATCCAAGGGTTTGGATTGATTTGCATTTGATTTGGCTAGGTTCAAGAAATTGACTTGAAGAAGCATAGGTGGGTTTTAGATTAGATTTGGGTTAGAGTTTTGAATTTAATTTTGGTTATTTGAATTTATATTTCATTTGTATTTATGAATATAAATGAGAATATAAATGGGCTATGAGAAAATTTTTTGAATTTGATTTGATTTGGATTTGATTTGAGCTAAGTCCATTAGGTGAAATCAAAGGGTTTAGAAAAGATTTTTGAACTTGGAATTGAGCTTTGGATTTAGTTTTGGTTATTTGAATTTATATTTCATTTATATTTATGAATATAAATGAGAATATAAATGTATCTCTTGAATTTGAATTGATTTGGATTTGATTTGAGCTAAGTCCATAAGATGGAATCAAAGGGCTTAGGAAAGGTTTTAGAATTTGGAATTCAATCAGGGATTTCAATCATTTGGAATTGATTCATGATTTGAGAGAATCCATTGGAATTGATTTAAGGTTTGGTTTGGAATTGGAGTTGATTTAATTTTAAGGTTGATTTGAATTTGGAGTTTGACTTGAAATAAGGGAGTGAGGATTTGGTTCAAGCTATAGGGTAGGCAAATTTTTCTAGCACCCCCTAAGGCATAACCTATTCCTGTGACTAACTCTTCTAAGTCTCTAGGGTAAAGGTTAAGTGTTCACCTAATCACTAGAAGTGTCTTAAGACTAAGAAACTCTTAGTGTCTAAGAGGAGCCCAATGACTAAGATGGAGGGAGTTGAGAGCTCATTCTAGAAATAAGGTCAACATGAAGTTATGAATTATTTAATACTTTAGTTATGAGTTATAATTTGATAGAAAATTTATTTTTATCCTAAGAGCTTAATCGCATCCAGTCCACACATTAAAGCATAAATCATAAAAAACTATGAAAAGCATGTTTCTAATGCACAAACTAAACAAATCATCAAACATTTTTATAGCTACCACAAAAGAATAAAAAAGTTGCATTACCGTGTATAACCCTAAAGAAAGGATGTATGAAGCTCTACCCTTATACAACTCAAAATTACAAATAAATAATTAGAATTTATAAAATGCTATTGGGGGACTTCTTCCCTTCATTTCTCCATGTCTTCTTTCTTCCTTCTCTTAATTTGGATGTGTTTGCTTCAAAGGCATCACAGGACCTCCCAGGATAAAGCCTTTTAGCCACTACTCATTCTAATCCCTCGTAGCACTAATCCTAATTTATAATGTAAAATTACATTAAAAATAGGAAAAATAAATGTAATTACACATGCAAAATAAATATTAACTAAACATGCATACAACCCAAGCAGTTATATTTATAATTTAGACTTAGCACCTGCATATGGGTAATCAAGACCACATGTCCTAACTTAGATTATGCTTATGGGATTAAGCAACCTGCAAAGCGAAAATATACATTTATTTTTAAGCATCCCCTTAAGCACAATCCCTTACAAAAAATTTGATTAAGCTAAGAACGACCTAACATCCAGTCTACGAATACACTATAACATCCAGTCTATAATAATACATCACAAAATAAAAATATACATCATATCATGCACCGTCCTAACATAAAGTTAGAAGTTGTGACTTAATTCTATTGTGGGTGTGTTGATCTCACTTTTGGAGTGAGCTCTCAACTTCTCCATCTTAGACATAGGACTCCTCTAGACATTAAGAGTTCCTTAATCTTAAGACACTTCTAGTAATTAGGTGAACACTTAACCTAACCCTAAATACTTAGAAGAGTTAGCCATAGGAATAGGTTATGCCTTAAGGGTATTAAGGACCTACCCTTTAGCTTAAACCAAATCCTTGCTTCCTTCATTCAAATCAACTTCAAATCCAAAATTCAATTCCAAATCCAAAATCCTTTCTAAGCCATTTTGATTTCATCTTATGGACTTAGCTCAAATCAAATCCAAATCACTTCAAATTCAAAATATTTTCTCACAACCCATTTATATTCTCATTTATATTCATAAATATAAATAAAATATAAATTCAAATGACCAAACTAAATCCAAAATTTAATTCCAAATCAAAAATCTTTCCTAAGCCCTTTTGATTTCATCTTAAGGACTTAACTCAAATCAAATCCAAATCACTCCGAACTTAAAAGGTTTTCTCATAACCCATTTATATTCTCATTTATATTCACAAATATAAATGAAATATAAATTCAAATGACCAAAACTAATTTCAAAACTCAAGCCCAAATCTAACCTAAATCCAACCTATACCCTTTCAAGTTAAATTCTTGAACTTAACCAAATTATTCTCAAATTAATTCAAACCTCTGGATTTTCTCTCCAAAAAATTAGTCCTTAAATTAAAAACCAAATATAAACATAAATTTTAATCATCAAACCAAAGTCAAACTAACCCAAGTGAAACCCATATTCACCATTTTGACCTAAAATTGTCAAGTGAATCAAAACCCATTTGACTCCAAATCACTTACAATTGGATTTATATTTCAATCATGAGTCCATATGTGAGTTCAACCAAACTTGAATCAAGCCTAGATCAAGCCAATTGACCCACTTAGGCTCACTTGACCCAAAGTGACCTAAAAGACCTTTTTGAGCCAAATTCTAATCCTACCCAAATTGGATTGAAATAAGCTCATCTAAGCCTCACATTATGAGCAACAATCATCCTAGGATGATCAATCACTCAAATTAGGTCAAACCAAGTCAAACTTAGCCTTTGACTAAGTCAACACTTAGCCCAAATGAAATCTAAACTAGCTAAAATCCACCATAGGCCAAATTGATTGAAACCATTGATCTAAACCAATTCATAATCAATGATTGGACTTGACTAAGTCATCATTTGAGTCAAACCTAGCCCAATTAGCCACTTGACCCAAGTTGATCCAAGTTGACCTAAAAAGTCAAAATGGGTCAAATCTTGATTTAAGCCAAATTGATTGCAACTAATGGGTCAAATTCATTCTAAATCACTTGTTGAACTTGACCAAAGCTTCAATTAGCCAACTAAACCCAACTTAGCCCAATTGACCATGAACCCAACTTGACCTAAAAGGTCAAATCAACTTGAAATCAAACCAAACCAAAATTGATTGAAACCAAAGCTTGTAATACATTTTAAATGATCAACCAAGCCAAAACCAACCCATGAGCTAACCCAATTAAGATAAATGGGTTAAATTGGTCAACTTGACCCGTTTGACCTAAGTGAACTCAATTGAACCAAAACCAAATATAAATTAAATTGAACCAAACCAATGATACCCATAGGCTCCAAATGATCTTTTGAACTTGACCTATCCCATGGTTTGACCTAATTTGACCAATTAGTCAACTTGACCAAAGTTGACACATTTTGATCTAAATGGGTTAACTTGAGCCAAATCATATCAAATCAACTCCAAATTCTTTGAATTTTGGCCCAACCTATTTTTGAAACATCTCAAATCTTCCCAAATCAAAATCAAAGCCAAATGACTATTTTACCCTTGGGTCAAAGGGTAACCTATGTCCAAATTCACTTGGAATTTAGCCAATTCCTTTTCATGGCCACTTGACATCCTCCTAGTGGACGACATAGACACTAAGGAGGGTGGTGAACATGACCCAATGGGTTTGGGTCCCAACCCAAGGCAAAGCCGACCCCTTCAATCAAAATTCTCCACTTGGATCACCTCTTACACTCACCTAGCACATGTGCACTTCATCTCCTCCACTCCTCTGCCAAAACTGAAGCACATGGACTCCCTAACAACCAAAATAACCCAATCATTCTCCTCAATTTGATCAAAAAAATAAGATGACTCTCGACCATTAGATCCAAGGAGGGGGAGATATACCCCCCCTCATTCCAACTCAAATGAGACACACTGAAGTCGATTGAGCTAGAGTGATTAAGAGAAAGCATCCACAAGCTTCTCAAGGTTATTTCTAAGTCTCCCAAACTTCTCCTTCTCGATTTTATTCAAAGCTGAAATAGGGGAGGTCTAAGTATTTTCCACTTCACTCAATTCTCCATCAAACCTAAATTGCTCTTACAAGCACCATGAAGGCACCTAGTCAAGCTAACCCAAAGCTTTTCCCAAGTCTCCAAGCCATGGGAAGGGGGATTTCGATCAAAGTTGCAAGCCATTAGAGGGGAGCTTGGTCAATTGGAAGATCCACTTAAAATCAAGGCTTGAAACTTTCAAAAGAGCTTTGTCTCCACTAGACGAAGCTACCTCCTCCGTTGGAAGTGCCAGTGATAGCCTCTGGCTAGGTATGACTCAAAATCGATCCTCCATTGAAAGATGATTGGTCCTTTGTGAAAGGAATTATCATCCCATTAAAATCTAGCTATTGGATGTTCTTCCTACACCTTGATAGGGTGATTCTAGCCTAATCAAGCTGTGAGTGAAGCCATGGAGACGACCGCCTCTCGCAGCTCATCCATCCGCATGTTTTGGATGGATGACCCTAATTAAATCATTTAGATCCTCTGATTAAAATCCTTTAAAACCATGACCTTATTCCTGATCGTCTGATCCTTGATCGACGACTCGGAAAGCGTCGACAAATAGCGATGCGCATGTGACAACTTAAATAACCAATCTCATTACGCCACATGGAAAGCGCGCCGCGTTAGTGGTCCACGTGGCGTCGACGGGATTAGTTAATTAATTATCCTTTAATCATAGAAACTTCATAAATTCATAACTAAATGTAGAAAAATCCAAAAAAATGCAAACTTAAGTTCATTTTAAAGATAATTCAAAAGGGAATAATATAAAATTAAGTTTAATGGATTTTAAATATTAGAATTTCTTAATTAGGGTTTAATTAAAAATTGAATTACCCTAATTACTTTCTAATTATTTCATTAATTAATTCCAAATTTCTTAGACAAGTTTAGTGGGATGACTTCTATCTTACCTAATTTTCTTGGGATTTATTAATGAGTCAATTAGGGAAATTAATTAATGAACCCCTAATCACTGCCTTAATATAATTAAGAGTAATTAAACATGTGAACAGTGATTTAATCCATTAATTGAGATAATTAAATATTATTTAAGTAAGGCGTATGTTTATGGAATGGGTTTGTGGTGTTTTCCCTAAGTTATTCCCTATACGCTTTTCTTCCTTAATCCAAACATAATTAAGGATTAATCTACTAATGATATACTTAATTAGTCTAATGAAACTTTCAAAATCAATCTGAACTTAATCAATCTCTTATTGGGTAGATCCTTAGGTGTTCAAGAGCCTAAGGTAAATTTAAGTAAATCATATCCAACTCACATGTGTTGGAGGGTTATGAAAGTACTTAATGAAAACCCTTTAGCTTAATTAATCAATAATTGTGAGCCAATTGCATTAGGCCCCTTTCTTTCTTAGGTGCATTACTGATTTAAATTCCATATGATTGCATATCATATGTTAGCTCATACTTATTTATTTAATTATGTTAAAGTGGTGTAGGAAAGGGATAATTAATGGACTTAAATCACACCTTAACCTAAACAAAACATAAAATCAATCTAATTGTTCTAAAAATTAAACTAAATTGACTTACACATGAGGGAAATGGGTTAAGACTAGCAAACTCTTTTCATATTTCTTAAGTCAAATCAAATTCAAACTAAAAAATCTCTTTAAAGAATTTTGATTCACTTTGAATAATCTTATCTCATAGGATTGTCCTTGGGAATTAATTAGGGTGAATGAAGTTACATGCTTACATCATTTTATTTTTTCCAAGCATGCTAAATATTGTATGCCATATGAAATCATGCATTCATGTCTTTTGAAAAATCAATTAAATAAAATGTTTTCTTTATGTCAAATTGCATGCTTTGGCTAAAATAAGAATATGAGTGGCTATTATCACTATTAAATCAAAATTTATTTTCAAAACTTGTAAATCAAAGATTATAAATGAAGGTATGCTACTTATAACTACTTATAAGCTTGCATGTGATTATAGCATAAAAATATGTATTATGTAATTTTCTTTCCTCCTCTTAACATAGATTTGAAAAGGATTTGCAAAGTGTATAGTTTATTTGAAAAGAACATAACACTTGCTTAAATCCATTCCTATATACTTCTATGTTATGACTTAAGAAGAATCTTCACATTTACACATGTAAATTGCATAACTAAATCAAACAAAAATCTTTTGCATGACTCTTCTTCCATTTATTTCTTTTTTTTTTGTACATGCATATGTATTTAAGAAAAGTGATATATTATTCTGAACATCCCAGGGTTGCAATGCTTTAAGTAGCCCCAAGCAGGTCTTGTACCTTACACCCATAGAGTAGAAAATGATAGCGTCATACTCACTTTTGTATAAATGTGCATTTGATTAATGGATAAAAGAGTTTATCTTTTCTACATAATAAAAAAACATGCATTCATGGAATATCCAAATTTTTCTAAACAATATCTCTTAGCATTCATCATCAAAGTGTGCTAAAGTTTACATTTGCATGTATATATATGCTTAAGATTGTTCATATGCTTGGTATACATGTTGGGAAGAAATAAATGGTTGTGTGTTATGTGATAGTAATTCACTTTAACTAATCCTGAGATGTCTTTCTTATTGAATATGTTTATTTAGAGCAAATATAAATTTAAGGTTAATTAAACACATAATAAAACATTAATTAAAGAAAAATCACTAATGAATCTACCTTAAAAATTACTTAAGGTATGGAGGAAAGAGAAGTTCTCTTCTCTTTTCCTCTCTTTTCCTCTCTTTACAACATTTAGTAACTAAATATAGGTTCATTCAAACCAAATAAAAAAATCAAATAAAATTAACAAATCAACTAAACCACTTAAACTAAAACCAATCTTAAAATTGAATCTCTCACACTTAGAAAATTCCAACCTTAAAGCCTAGCTAAAACATGCCACACAAGCCTTAAATGGTATACACATTAGGTTAAGTCACCATTTCTAGCTCTGTGTTAGGGCGGTGCATCGTTTGATGCCTGACTTTATTTTATGATGTAATATTTTAGACTAGATGTTAGGGTGTATGTGCGTAGATTGGATGATAGGATGATTTTAGTCTAGTCATTGTCTTCTATAGGGGATTGTGCTTAAGAGGAGTTGTAATAAAAATATAAATGCTTTTGTTGTACAAGTTACTTATACCCCTAAGAATAATCCAAACTAGGACTGGTGGACTTGGTTATCCATGTGTGGGGTGCTAAGTTCAACTTATTCATATACATGCTTGGGTTGTGTGGTATGTTTAGCTAATCTCTATTTTATAGGTCTAGTTAGATTTTACATTTCTCATTTTGATATAATTTTGTAATTAAGATTTGGAATGAATGTTATGGGGGATTAAGATGAACATTAGTTATAATACTAAGTCTTATGCACCATGTGAAGCCTTAGATAAAACTACATCCCAACCAATTGAAAGGAAGAAAGAAGTAAAGAAAAGAAAGAAAGAAAGAAATGAAGAAATGAGAAAAAAAGAATGAAGAATGAAGACCCCCATAACATGAATTCATTTTAATTGTAATTATTCATTTGTAATTCGGGCTGTATAAGGGTAGAGCTCGGGTACCCACATTTCTTTCCAGGTTTGAGTAGTGGAGCTCGACCACATCGGCATTTTATTCTTTTGTGCTAGCTTTATAAAATTATTTGATGTTTATTTAGCTTGTGCATTAAGATGTCATGATTTTCCTAGTTTCTTCAATTATTTGATGAATGGCTTGGATGTGATTAAGCTCTTAGGGAAAAATATATTTTATATCCAACTAATCGATTCAAAATTAAAATTAAACAACTCATAACCTCAGCTAAAGCCTAAGACATAAATCAAGATAAAAAATTTAGCAACCCCTTAGCTAGATGTTGTATGTCTCATATCATGCATAAAATCATCTTGCTTCACTCTTGCTAATGGAGGGCTTCCACCTTTGCCAGAGAATATGGCTTGAACTTTGAGAGGCATGGTAGAAACACACCTTGTTCTTGCTAATTTTGGCCCATAACCAATTTCTCATGCATTAGGCATATGAATCCCATAGCCTGTGTCAAATAAATTATCCAAAAATCAAAATAAAATTTAACAAAATTTATATTAGATTGAAGTCATTATTCATGCCATACATGATCTAGTCTCTTAGGTAGTGTGTTTAAGGACTTAGTCTCTTTTCTAAATAAACAATAGCCTAGCTATCTTGCAAAAGTATAAGACTTGCCTACATATATTTAAAATCGTAGGAGGAGTTAGTTGGCAACCACCCCCAGGCGATTGTAAGTCTAATAGTCGGGTGCTTTATCCTCTCTTATGGAGGCAAACCATATATCCATTTTTGCCTTAGATTTATGTCATGCTTTGGCCCTCACCAAGGTTCCCTAGATTTAGGATCTGAGGTTGTTATTTCCCATTACAGGCTACAAAGCATAAATCCTCATCTCTTAAGTATTTTCATGATCTTGTATTATGGAATTATAAGCCCTAGATTTCTAATAAAAATTTAGCTCAAACATATAAATTCTCTTCAAATTTTAAAAATATAAAGCCCAACCATAGGATAGTTTGGGATGCTTACTAGGCTTCCTAATATCATAAGCATCCCATACTCATCTCCTTTGGTTTAAATAATAAATCTCTCTTTTTGATCAATCCCACTTGATCTTTTAAAAATAACCAATTTGTTGATAGTCCTACCTTCGAAATCTTTGGAGATAATGATTATTTACCTTAATAGAGAGTATTCTTAAGGAATCTTATTCTTTAAGATGTAATTAACTATGAGGGCTTGCCTTTATAGGAAATTTAAGAAACCCGATTTAAAATAAACCCTACTTTACTTTTTCATGTAAGGTAGGGGAAGAATCTCTAGGACATTCGAAGATCCATTGTCTTTAGGAGTCCTTATTAGGTGATTAGGTCTATTGTAAGATATTGACTTCTGTCTCTTGAGATAGTACATCATTCCTCAATGTCATACCCGATCACCCTAATAAGAATATCTGCGGATCTACGTGGTGTCCAACTAGCATATTTTTTTCCATTTATTTCAAGATAGATGAAGATAAAAAATATTCACCATAGGGTGTTAAGGCTTGTGTGGTATGTCTCAACTAAGCATTAGTGTTGTATTTTTTAAGTGTAGAAAGATTTGATTTAACACAAAAGGTTGGATTCAATTGAAGTTGTTTAATTGATTTGAGAATTTTAATTTATATTTTCTTTTATTTTATATGATTATATTTAACAACTAGGTGTTGTAAAGAGAAGAAAAGTGGATGCCCTCTTTCATCCCTACCTTAAGCCACTTCTAAAGTACATTAATTTGATTTGGTTCTATTTAGTGAATGGCTTATGAAATGATTTAATTAATCTTAGGTTTAGGTTCACTTTAAATACTCCTATTCAATATGAAAGATGTCTTAAGATTAATTTGATTGAACTACTACCACATGACATGTATTAAGTCATTCATTTCCATCACATATAACATGCATATGATTTAATTCTAAGAGTATCTATACATACAATATATTTTTAGCACACTTAAATAAAGAATGCATGAATGTTTTAAGTTTATATTCTTTTGTGTGATTGAATTATTTAATCAGATTAATTTAAAGCTCTATTTAAATTCTTATACAAAAATACATAGGGATGAAATTAAATAGGTACATGTCATTGTTAACCAAGAAAGTGAGTTAATCAAATGACTTCCTTGGGACTAACTAAAGCTTCATATTCTCAGGATGTCCAAACTATATACCCATTTGCGTTCAAACATATGTAAATTTTTATGCATGAATGTAAGAAAGAAGCTCCAAATCTCATGATTAACTAATTCAATCACTCAGTTAATTATGAATGCATGTATCCTTGATAAAAGAAAAGGGGTTCTAATTCCATAATTAAATACACCCACACATGTATAAGAGACATAAGCTAGTACGTGTCTTTGTTAACTAGGGAAGTGAGGTAATCAAATGACCTCCTTGGGGCTACTAAAAGCCACGTATTCCTGGGATGTCCAGCCTAAACACTTACTTTTCTCAAATACATATGGATGTATACATAAATAAAGGAAGGAAAATCATGCAAAAGTTGTATTTTTATTTGATTGAAATATTTATGCAACAGAGTAAAGTTCTATCCAAGTTCTAATGTAGGAACACATGTAAATGAAATCAAATAAGTACGTGTCAATATTAACTAGGGAAGTGAGGTAATCAAATGACCTCTTTGGGGCTAACTAAAGCCTCATGTTCTCGGGATATTCAGACTATATACTTATTAGCATTCAAATACATGTAAAACTAAATATGAATTAAGGAAGGGAAAGCTTTACTCCATATATATATATATGCTATAAGCACATGCAAACCTATATATTTTTATAATTACTATCACTCTAATCAATGTAATTAATTCATAACTTTAGAAAATTAATTTGAATTTATTAGTGATAATGACCACACATATTATAAATTAATCCATCACATGCAAGCTAGCTCAAAGGAAAATCATTTGATTCAATTAACTTTCAAAAGATAAATGCATGATTTCAATTGATATACAACATTTAACATGATTGGAAAGAGAACAATCAAATATAGGCAGGTGGTTTCATTCAATCAAATTAATTTCTAAGGACAATCATATAAAATGAAATTATTTAAAGTAAACCAAAGATTCTTTAATGTCATTTTTAATTTCATATTTTGATTTTATTTAAGGGTGTGAGAAAAGGTTTGCTGATCCTAACCCATTCCCATATTTGTTAATTGATTTGGTTTAATGAAATGTAATTAAGTCAATTTTAAGAGATAATTAAGTTGTAATATGCATTAGGTCCATTAATTAACCCTTACCTATGTTACCTTAACATAGTTACCCAAATAATTATGAGCCAACATGATATGCAAGTGAATTGAAAAGTAAATTAGCAATGGTCCTAGGAAATGAAAAGGGCCTAATGCAATTAGCTTATAATTTATGGTTAATTAGATTAAGAAACTTAATTAAGTACTCTTATGATTTTACCACACATGTGGATTAACCATAATTTCCTTCAGGTTATTAATCACCTAAAGATTTACCCCTTAATAAATTAATTAATATCTAATGTAGTTTAAATTTTATTTAACTAATTAAGTAATTAATTAGCCAATTAATCCCTAATTAAATTTTCTTGAAAAATGAAGAGAACTTAGGGAAAGAGATTAAGAAAGACATCCCAATCTTTTTCCATAAGTCCCCTCACTATTATACAATGATTAATGAGCCCAATTAATTGATTAGTTAGTGTTCATATGATTAAGTAACCCTTAATTAAATTAAGAAAGTAATTAGGGTTTAATTAACTAATTTCCTAAATTAATTAACTAATAAATACCAAGAAAATTAGAGAAGACAGAGGTCATCCCCTAAAATAATCTTAAAAAGTTTGGGGTTAATCAATTAATTAATTATGGAGTAATTAAGATAATTAATTTTATAACCTTAATTAAGCCTAAATTCATGTTCAAAATCAATTAAGAATATTTTTAATAAATTCTTCTCTGAAATAACTTTAAAATGAGAATTTATTTGTAATTTTTAGATTTTTTATGATTTGTTATAATTATTTAAAGTTTTAACCATTAATATTGATTATTTAAGCCTAATTAAGCCTAATCCTGCCAGCACCACGTGGGGCCATGTGATTGGCTAGTAAAGTGTGTCCGAGTCAGCGTTGATGTGGTTAACGATAGAAGCACTGTCGATCTCCGTCATTCGATCTTGATCGGTTAGCGCAAGTTGATATCATGGTTAATAATAGATTAAAATGGCTCAATCTAATGGATCTAATCACAACCATCCATTCCAATCTTGAGGAATGGATGACATGTGATCTATCGTTCCACGGGCGACGAAGGACGGAAGCCGTCCGCCATTGCCCGCATGATCCGAGCTCACCCAAGCTCAGATCCACTCCAAATGGACCCCACACCTTCAGGACAATGATCGGAGGGGATCCAGTAGTCAAGATCACGTGCCATTTAACTTTCCTTAGAAAAACTTCAAAAAAATTTCAAGAATGCTCGGTTTCAATGGCATACCTCACCGGAGCTAATGGCCGATAGTTCATACACTTGAGGAAGCTTTGTCTAGTGGAGATGAAGCCCTGTTGAGCTGCAATTGGATTGATTTCAAGTGGTTCACTCAGAAGACCAAGTTTCATTCTTTAAAGGTGCGGTCTTGATCGAAGTGGTACCTCCGGTGGGCTTGAAGCTCGGGGGAAGGTTTGTTCATGCTTGATGAGGTACGGGGAGTGTGTGGGTAAGAGGAATTTGGTTTTGGTTGAGAAACATGAGAGTTAGGATCAGAGGAGGCTTGGCCTATTTTAGATGCGCTCGAGAAGGAGGAATGTGACGAGGGGAAGCTTTGGGAAGGCTTGGGAGCTCGCTAAGGGACTCGTAATTACCTTAGTAAGCTTTGAGGATTCGAATGAGTGCTTGTGCTATGAGAATTGATGGGGTATACCCCTTTTTTATTGTGATGGACGGACGGGATTGGCTTCCATTTTTCAACTGGCCAGCCGCTGCTAGAGCATCGGAGTGGTCGCCATCACTTCCATATGGCATGACTCGAGTGGTGGAAGGGTTGGGAGATGGCTCAAGGCAGGTGTGGCTTGGTATTTGTCCATGGGGTTCTCGGCTTATGAGGGAGGTGAGTTAACTCACCTCCCTTTGGTCCATGGCATGGTTAGCTCACTTTGAGTGGGCTAGGTGGGCAGGTGAGACCCCATTTGGGGTGAGTGATGGTTTCCAAGGGGAGAGAGCAAGTGGAATTTGCTAATTTTGGCAAAGATCCCATGTGAGAGGCAAATCCAAGGGTTTGGACTTATTTTGGGCTAATCCTAAGTGGGTTTGGGTTATGTTAGGTCAGCTCCCAAGGTGCCATGGGTTGGTTTCAAGGGATTTGGCTCAATTTAGGTAATATGAGTCACTTTGGGTCATGTTGGCTTAGGTTGATAAATTGGTCAAATTGGGTCAAACCAAGGCTTGGGTTAGGTTCAAATGATGATTTGAAGTGTTTTGGTTCAAGTGATTTCAATCAATTAGGCTTAGGTTTGATTTTGGCTCATTTGGATTCATATAGGTCAAATGTGTCAAGTTGACCAATTTAACCAAATTGGTCAAATTGGCTTGGGTTAAGTGTTGGTTCAAGTTCAATTGATCAATTGAAGATGATTGTAGGCTTTGGTTTGAGTTGATTTAAATTTAATTTAGATTTAGGCCAAATTAACCATTTAGGTCAAGTTGGGCTAAGTGGGTCAATTGGGTCTAATTGGTCAATCTGGGCTCAATTATGACTTTGGACAAGTTCAATAATCAATTTAGAATGAACTTGAGCCATTGGATGTAATCAACTTGGGTTGGATCATGATTTGACTTATTTTGTATTTTTAGGTCGATTTGGGTCAACTTGGGTAAAATGGCTAATTGGGTTTGGTTTAGCCTAATTGATGGTCAAGTCATGTTCAATCGTTGATCATGGGTTGGTGTGAATCAATGGTTTCAATTAAATTGGTGTAAGATGAGTTTTGGCTAGTTTGGGTTCTTGTGGGCTAAAGGGTTAACTTGGCCAAATGACCAAGTTGACTTATTTTGGCCCAATTTATGATAATTGATCATCCTAGGGTAATCAGCAATCATGGTAAAAGATTTTGATGAGCTTGGTTCAATCTAATTTGGGTTGAATTAGAACTTGGCTCAAATAGGTCAAATTGGCCACTTTGGGTCAAGTGGCCAATTGGGTTTAGTTTGCTTGATTTTAGGTTGAGTTTGATTTAGTTGAGTTTATATATAGATTTAGGATTAAAATATAAATTCAACTGCAATCAATTTGGCTTTCAATATATTTTGGTTCATTTGAAATTTTCAAGTCAAAAGGGCTAAGTTGGGCTTGACCTGGGTTGATCTTGGTTTGGTTTGATGATTGTAGGTTTCATTTATATTTAGATAGGTGGTTGAAGGAATGATTGATTCAAGATAAAATCCATTGATTTTGGCTTGATTTGAATAGGATTTGGCTAAGTCCAAGGAATTAGCTCAAGGGGTTTAAATTAAGATTTAATTTAATTTTAAATTTAGTTTTGGTTATTTGAATGCATATTTAATTTATATTTGGGAAGATAATTGATGGAATAATTGATTTATAAGAACATCAATTGAATTTGAAGTGATTTGAAGGCAAGTTTGGCTAAGCTCATGAAGGTAGATCAAAAGGGCTTAGAAGGGAATTTGAGTTAATTTTTATCATTGGAGTGTAGATTTCATTTATATTTATGAAGATGATTGAATATATAATTGATTCATGAGAAAATAAATTGATTTTGGGTTGATTTGGGTTAGGATTTGGCTAAGCTCATGGGATTGATTCATATGACTTAGGAAGGGTTTTGACTTGACTTGATTTAGTTTGATTTAGTTTTGATCATTCGAATGTAGATTTGATTTATATTTGAGAAGATATTTGATGGAATAATTGATCCATGAGAGGATCAATTGTGTTTGATTTGATTTGAATGATATTTTCGCTAAGCTCATGAGAGTGGATCACATGGCTTAAATATGATTTGGCATGATTGTAGATTTTTTGGCAAATTGGACTTGGAATTGGGTTTGGTTATAAGTTAGAGTAATTGAAAGGTTGAATTGATATTTGGGAAAATCAATTGAGTTTGGATTAATTTGAATTTGGCTAAGGCTAAGTCCATAAGGAAAAATCATAAGGCTCACGAAGGATTGTGGGCTTAGATTTAAGGTTTAGATTGATTGTAAATTTTGGAATTTGAATTTGAATTTAGATTTAAATTTGGGGTTTGGTTTAAGAAGGTGAACATGGATTGGGTTTAGGCTATAGGGTAGATAAGTCTCCCTAACTCCCTAAGGCATAGCCTACTTCTATGACTAACGCTTATAAGTCTCTAGGCTTAGGTTAAGTGTTCACATAATCACTAAAAATGTCTTAAGACTAAGAAGCTCCTGGTGTCCATAAGAGTCCTAGATTTATGATGAGGATATTGATAACTCACTCCAAAAGTGAGGTCAACAAAAGGACCCCCAATAGGTGTGATGTAATTGATAAGGCACACCGCACATATTGGTGTTGACCGAGATAATCAATAACATCCAAAGGATCACAAGCACTACTAGAAATGATCTATACCTAAACCTGAGAGATAGATAGAATCATGATCTTAGTGCAATGTGACTCAACTTATGCCAAGGGCATAAGAGAGGAGGGAGGAATCTGCTGGGGGATTGAGTGTATGAACCTTATACTAGGGAAGGATGTCGAGCTATCCTCTTGGGATATGTATTTGAGTTTGATTATGAATATGACTTATGGGGATAAGAATATATAATTTTCTAGGGATCAAGATCGAATGAACTTCAACTTGTTATGTCTTAATTGATGTTGAGGCATATTCGTTAGGTATACGGGCTCAAATTTGGATTGGGTATATGAACCTTCCACTAAGGAAGCATGTTCGGGCTATCCACTGGGGAAAGGGTTTTATTTTATAGATTCACTTGGGGATACATCCATTGGTGATGCAAGTTTGGTTACATTTATTTGATTTGTTTGATTAGCTCTGTTAAGGAGAGATGGGTTTGACTTGTTTCAACTTAGACCCCACTAAGGAAATTGGTTTAATTTGTTATGACTCCACTGAGGAGGATGGTTTTGACTTGAGGGCACATCCACTAGGGATGTGAACTCGATTAAATTTGATGGATTTTAATTTTGATTTGGCTCATGGACCCAGTCGGTGTGCGATGGCCCCACTAAAGAGGGGCCTCGGGGGCCTTGGCTTACCTTAGATTTAAAAGTCCAAAAAGATAGCCTACAAGCCACAAGTTAGGGCTATCCAACCTAAAGGTTGTCTTTCTGTGTGCAACAACTATGCTAAGAAGAAGGTGTAGTAGATTTACATCTTCTAAAGGAAAGAATAGCCGCTGGAGTGACCAGTTGGTAGCACAATAAATCAAACCGGACCTAAGGAAACTACTGAGTGAATGCCACTGGGGGCTTACATCAACTCAAGAGTAGTCAAGATTAATTTCATTGTAATTTAATGGACCATATCAGTGTGCAATGGATTGCACTAAGAAGAGGCTATGTCAGCCTGAGCCTATCTTAGATTTACCAATCCAAAGGGGTTGTCTACTGGCCAAATGGGTAGGACTATCTGATATAAGGGGTTGCTCGCTTGTGTGCAACGGTCATGATGGAAAGAATACGTAGTAAACTTACATCTTCCAAAGTAAGGATGACCGTCGGGGTGACCTATTGGCGACATAACAAGTCAGACCCAACCTAAGGGCGACTACTGAGAAAATGTTGCTGGGGACTTATCTCAACTCAAGAGTAGTCAGGCAATTCCTATAGGGAGTTTTGCTGACAGTGCCCTAAAGATAGGATGCTTGCTTGAGAAAGGTACCATTGGGGGCATTCTTCTAATACACAAGAGAAAATGTATTTTGTTTGTAAATTTATGTGGACCCTGTTGGTGTGCGAGAGACCACATCGAGAAGAAGCTATGTCGGCCTTGACCTATCTCAAATTTACTAGACCAAGGGAGGATTTGTGCATCCGTGGAACAGAATCTCCAACCACAGGAGTGGTTATTATGAAAGGGGGGCTATCCAATATACTAGTAACCCGGGTAGTATCTAAATGGAGTCGTAAAGGATGTGATCTAAATAGAGTGCCCACAGGGGAGATGCCTCTAGGGGCTTTATCCCAATCCCTAAAAAAAATAATGTCTGTAAGTATATGGTGGCCAACTCAAGGAGCAAGCGTAGTAGACTTATATCTATCATGAGTGGTGTATCCACCAGGTGGGTTATTGTCAACATAGCATACACCAACCAACTTGAGGTGCCAGTTGGTGTGCGAGGATCAATCTAGAAAGAAAGCATTTAGGATTATATCTCACTAAAGTGGAACTGATCACCGAGATAGTCTGTCATTGGCTTGATTAATGCTATCCAACCTAGGGCTGCCCGTCAGTGTGCAATGACTGTGCTAAGAAGAAAGAGTAGCAGACTTACATCTTACAAAGCAAGGGAACAATCGCTGGGGTGACCCATTATTGTCACAATAAATCAAACCTGACCTAAGGGAAACTACTAAGTAGGGAGTCATAAAGATGGATTGGGTCTAGACTTAAAAGTAGTTAGGAGGAAAAGAGCTGTTAAAGGACTTACCCTAAATCTCAAATATACTTGACCTAGTTAGTGCATGCTGGCTGGGTCAAGAAGAAAGCATTGTAGACTTATATATTCTTAAACAAAAACAACATGAGGTAGCTACCGGCCATGCAAGAAAGGCCTAAACTAATAAGGGCACTACGGTGCAAGTAAAGGGAAAGAAAGCATGGTAGACTTACATCCTCCTAAATAAAAGACCACTAGGGTGACACACTAGAAGGTAAAGACGCCGCCAACCTAGACCATCGAAAGTGAGTTATTGGGGCATTATCTTACATCAAAGCCAAAGATGTGTGTATTTGTTTGATGTGTTTGTGTTAAGTTGATGAGAGATAGGATGCCACTTGGGTTCCTTACACCTATCCTAAACATGTCATGGCAGATTTACAAACAAAATATGGAAAGAAAGCATGGTAGACTTACATCCTCCTAAATAAAAAGACCACTAGGGTGACACACTAGTAAGGTAGCACGTCAGCCCAACCTAGAGCAGCCATCGAGTGAGTTCTGTTAGGGGCATTATCTTACATCAAAGTAGCCCAAAGCAAAAGATGTGTGTATTTGTTTGATGTGTTTGTGTTGAGTTGATGAGAGATAGGATGCCACTTGGGTTCCTTACACCTATCCTAAACATGTCATGGCAGATTTACAAACAAAATATTTTTGGTTTGGAAGAGATTGAATTTGAAACATAATTTTATTGATGATAATTATTTTTAAACATAATCTCGAGGATAATATTTCTTTAAATAAAGCCCATTGATTGAAAGCATCAAACACTCTCCTTTATAGTTGATAAGTTAATATGATCCTCCTTGGTAGGCCTTTTCTATAACAAAAGGGCCTTCCCAGGTGGGTTCAAACTTGCCTCCCATCTTGCGACGGGCAACAATTGGTCTCCTTAAAACTAAAATAAGCTCTCCTACTTGAAAAGCTCTAGGATGAACTAACTTGTTATGAGCTTGAATCATTTTGGCTTTATACAACTCGAGGTTCTGACATGCCCATAGGCGTATATCCTCCAAACCTTCGAGCTCTTCTAACCACAACTTGGTGTTCTGCTCCATTATGTTCTTACTACCCACATCTATCCTTAGTGATGAGAGTTAGACTTCTAATTGTAGAACTACTTCAAACCCATACACTAAGGAGAAAGTGGTAGATTGAGTTGGAGTTCTATATGTGGTATAATAGGCTCATAAGGCTTCAACTAACTGCTCATGTCATTGCCACTTGTTATTGTCGAGTGTATTTTTCAGTATTTGGATGAGAGTTTTATTGAAGGCTTCTGCCAAGTCATTTGTCATTAGGTAGTAGATGGTAGAGTATCTTCAATCTATTGTGTCTCTAGATAAAGTTATTGATCTTGGTGCTATTGAATGCAGTACCATTATCATATATAATTCATTGAGGTACCCCAAATCTATATATGATATGGTTCCTGAAAAACTGGAGCGCATGCTGAGTTGTGGCCTTTCTGGGTGAAATCACCTCCTCCCACTTAGAAAAGTCATCGGTAGTAGCTAGGATGAATCGATGACCTTTGGAAGAAAGAGGGTCCATCAGGACCATTATGTTGGTACCCCAACACTCGAATGGCCATAAGACCAATGGAGGATGTAAAATGTTGGGTGGCTGGTGTAGGACCACACCATGTACTTGACCTTGGTGACATCGCCTAGCTATGTCCATGCAATCTATGATCATCGATGTTCTGTAGTATCCTATCATCTTAATCTTGGCTTTCATCTTCAAACCAGATTGGTGTGCTCCACATAATCCTGAGTGTACCTCGATCATGATCTTACAAACTTTGTGTTTGTCCAACCAGCGTGACCACATACAATCGAAGGACCGCCGGTATAAGGTGACATCCACAAGAGCGTAGGAAAGGGATCTCTACTTGACCTGATTTGCTAGTGACTTCTCATGAGGTAGTTTGCTTATATTTAGGTAATCCATGAATGCTTGCCTCCAATCCAGCTCCTCATCTTTTTTAGCAACGATAACCTCCCTTTCAAGAGAGTATTTCTCGAGGAGTTTAGTATCAATAAGGGATAAGACTTGTCTATTTTGGACCCTTATTGATATGGACTCATCTTCTGGACATGCCAACTCCTTGGAAAGTTTGGCTAATGCATCTACTATGACATTCTTCCCTTGAGGGATCATGTAAATGGTAACCTCTGGGATTTAGGCCAATAACTCCATGGTGTAGTTGAGGTAGTGATGAAGCTTAAGCTTTAAAACCTTGTAGGACTTAATGATTTGATTGATGACTAATTGAGAATCCTCATAGATATTGATGTTTTGGATTCTTAGAGTAACAGCTAACTCCAAACTGGAAATTAAAGCCTCATATTCAGCTTTCTTATTGGTACAAAGATTAGACAGGTGATATGTGAATCTCATCACATCGCGATCTAGAGTTAGGAGAACTATTCCTACCCCTGCCTTCTCTAGGATAATAGATCATGGTTGTTCTCCTCTTTGACAGGAAGCCACACCATCAAAGTGTATCTCCTAACAACAGATGCTAGTGTCCCCTAAGTTTATGATTTATTCATCAGGGAGGTCATCACTAAGCAGAGAGTCAGTAGGAAGTAGGTGTGTTGCTAAGAAATTTGCTAGTTCTTGTCCTTTCACTGTAAGGAGGAGTACAAAAGTAATGTCAATTTGTGACAAAATCATGGACCAACGTACCAACCGTCCAGATAGCGTCAGTCGTGTCATGAGATATTATAGTGGATTGATCCTGGAAATCAAGTTCTCCTTATGATAAAGCATGCAATGTCCTAGCTTTTGGGATACAAAGATTAAAGCTAGATAATACTTCTCAATGGGTTGATAGTTTGCTTCAGCAGGGATTAGACAACGACTGAGGTAGCAGAGCACATTTTCCTTCCCTTCATCATTGACTTGGGCCAACAAAGTGCCAAGGGAGTCATCTAATGCAGTAGTGAGAATTAATGACTTGCTTGAGATAGGGGTTGCTAGAACTGGCAGCGTCATCAAGAAGTACTTGATATCTTCAAAGGCATGCTGACACTTGTCATCCCACTTGAACTTGGAGTCCTTTTTGACAAGTGCTGAGAATGGTTGACATCTTTTTGATAGGTTGGATATAAAGCATTGTGGTGAAAATTTCTTATATACTTCCATCTTCAATCTATATGGATAAAATGAAGATAGAAATATGCTTTTCGTTTGGACACCACGTAGATCCGCATATGTCCTAATTAGGGTGATCAAGTATGACATTTAGGAATAGTGTATTATCTCTAAAGATAGAAGTCTCCATCCTACAATGGACCTAATCACCTAATAAGGACTCCTAAGGATAATGGGTCTTCGAATGTACCAGAGATTCTTCCTATACTTTACATGAAAAAGTAAAGTAGGATTTATTTTAAATCGGGTGTAGTATGTCCTAACTAAGCTTTAGAGTTATAATTTGCTAAGTGTAAAGGATTCAATTTATAGATGGGTGGTTTCTCTTCAAGTGACTTAACTAGTTTGAATATTTTACTTGATGTTTTTTTTGTTTCATAAGGCCTACACTTAACAACTAAGTGTTATAAAGAGAAGAAAGAGAGGGAATATCTCTGCCATCCCTACCTTAAGTCATTTCTAAAGCAAGTTAATTAGTGAATTTCTTTTATGGAATTGCTTATTATATATTTTAATTAATCCTAAGTTTAGGCTTAATTTAAATAAACTTATTAAATAAGAGAGACATCTCAAGATTAATTTAGATGAATTGTTATCACATACACATATTCATTTACTTCTTTCCATCATGTATATCACGCACATGGATAAATCGTAAGCATATCTATTCATGAAATTTTGTTTTCTAACATACTTGAATGATGAATGCAAGGAAGTATAATTATGGCTTAAATATTGTTTTGATTGAATCATGAATGCATGTCTAAAGGGGGGGGGGGGGGTTGTGTAGGGTTCATCCATTAATTACATGCACACTTAAATGTATAAAAGCTTTAAGTGAGTACGACACCATTGTTCTACACCAGGGGGATAAGACACAAGTCCTACTTAGGGCTAATTAAAGCCTCGTAGCCCGTGGATGTCCAGACTAATATTCTACTTTGCTTAGATACATATGAGTGTAGAAACAATCATAAGGATGGAAAATCCATGCAAAAATTATATTTTTGATTTATTTGATTCATGCTTTATATTCATCAGTCATATCACATATACACTTGTATAAGAGTTATAAGTGAGTACGACTCCATTGTTCTACACCAGGGGCGTAAGGCACGAGTCTTACTTGGGGCTAATTAAAGTCTTGTAGTCTTGGGATGTCTAGACTAATATACCACTTTTCTTAAATACAAATGAATGTGCAAAAAGAAATTATAAGAATAGGAAACAATGCAAACAACCATATTGGTTTGATCACATGATTTATATATATGATGTGAAATTCTTCCTAAATCCTAACATAGAGATACATAGGGACATATTTAGATAAATGTTATGTTCTTTTCAAATGAACTATACATTTGTGAATCCCATATGAATCCATATAAGGTAAAGAAAGAGGACTTCACATTGCATATTCTATATTACCAACACATGCAACTTATAAGTATTTGTAATTAATATCACTCCACATATTGATTCATATGTTTTTGGAATATAAATTTTGATTTAATAGTGATGATAGCCAACATATTTAATTTAAACCAACACATGCAATTTGACATAAAAGAAATCATTTCAATTTTTGTTAATTTTGAAATGAATGCATATATGATTACATATAACAAGCAACATTTAGCATGATAGCGAAAGAAGCAAATGAAAATAAGCACACAATTTCATTCATCTCACTTAATTCCTAAGGACAATCATACTAAATAAAGCTATTTAAAATAAACCAAAGTTCTTTTAAGGATACATTATCTTTATGATTGATTTAAGTTAAGTGAAATGAGAGAGGTTTGCTGGTCCTAATCCCATTCCCCATATGTAAGTTAATTTTGGTTTAAAGAGAAGATAATTAAGTTGATTTTATGGTTTAGTTAGGTTAAGGTATGGATTAAATGAATTAATTAAACCTTACCTATATCACCTTAAGTTAATTGATTATACAATTATGAGCTGATATGATATACAACCATATGAAAAATAAATTTGCAATGTTCCTAAGAAATGAAAGGGGCCTAATGCAATTAGCTCAGAAATGATTAATTAATTGAGCTTAGGGAGCTCACCTAATTACTCTTATGGTTTTCTCACACATGTGAGCTAACCATAATTTCATTATCTCTTACTTTGGGTTATTGAACACCCGAAGAGCTACCCAAGATTATATTAGAGAAATAGATTAATTAAGTTCATTAATTAGTTAATTAAATTTGAATTAGCTTTAGCCAACTAAAGTGAGATAGGCTTAGAGAAATAGATAAAGAAGATAGCCTACGTCTCAATCCCTAAATCATTTCAATTAATTGATTAAGGTTTAGATATGATTTGGGTTTTGATTAATTTTATTGATTAATTAATTAAGAGGTGTTAATAATTAATTATTTAAGAGGGATTAGAGAATACTTAAAGAAAACATTGGAAGAGGGAGTACCAATCCATTTCCCTGGACTCCATCATCACTTTGAGAGGTTAACATGCTTGATTGATTGACTAATTTACTGTTCAATTACTTAATTATCACTAATTACATTAAGAAGGTGATTAAAGCTTAATCCATTAATTTATCTAATTAAGCAAACAATAAAATCTCAGAAAAATAGAGGAGGCAGAAGTCATCCCCATAAATATACAAAAAAGTTTGAGATTAATTGGATGGGTAATTACAGAGTAATTAGGCTAATTATATTTTTAATTAACCCTTAAATAAGCCAAATTCACTATTCAAAATAAATTAATAATGTTTTCATAGATTATACTATGAAATATCTTTAAAATGAATTTGAGTTTATATTTTTTTGAATTTTTCTACAATTAGTTATGAATTTAGAAAGTTTCAGATGATTTAAGTGATTTTTATGAAGTTTGTTAATTTATTTTATTAAAATAAATCTCACATGTATTTTTGGTTTAATTAGTAAAATTTATTTATTTTATTAAAACTCAAATTAAGCTCAAAATATTCAGCAAAATTTATGGATTTTGGGTTTGTTGGACTCCTCTCGGGATGACAAATCCAATGAGCCTTTGTTTGCAATTTTTCGTTAAGTATTTTATTTTCTATGAATTTTTGAAGTTTTATGTGATTTAAGTAATTTAAAAAAAATTTGAAAATCTGATTTTTCTATTTAGCACAGTTAGCACGCGCACGACGCTAACGTAGCAACGCGGTGCCACACTGATGTGGCAACACGGTGCCATGTGGCACCGCGTGATTGGATGCATGGTTCCATGTGATGCACACACGATGCCACGCGCGAGGTGCGCATCGTGAGTGAGAAATCGCCGATGAGATCACAATGCTTTGCATCATCTAATCTGTCCAAAATGCATCCGCCGATCTGAAGGTTGGGATCACGTGATCTGAGTTGTCCGATCTCGCGAACTACGGGATCAGTCAACTGCTACTAGCCGGCTGGCGGGAACGAGAAAACCGACTATAAATTTGAAAAAAAAAAAGAGAAATCTAAGTGAAATTTTATCTAAACGGACTCATTTTTGCATCGATTCACATTGGAAAATTTCTATTTTCTAATTGGGATGAATTAAAATAAAAAAACAGGATTATCTAGAGTAAATACCTAAAATCGCACAAAAATCATCACAAATGAAGGATCCTAAGGCCGGCTAGAATTTTTTGAAAGTTTCCTCACCGGGGATGATTTCCAGTGGCAGTGATGACCCGACCACACTATTGAGTGGGGGAAGAGGCCTTGAAATGAGCTTGGATCTTTGCTTTCACGTCATAATAAAGTTTCCACTGGTAATCATCATTTTTTGACAGAAATCCACTTCATTTTGGTGTATTTCTCTCCAAAATAAAGTGGGGATGATTGCTAATAGTTTTGGGAGCTCTAGGAGAATGAGAATGAGGGGAATGGAAGGGTTCTTCAGTCTCTAATGCCTTGATTTGAAAAGTGGCCGAAAATCCCTCATTTCTTTCAAATTTTTGGCTCCAAAGTATTGTCATTGGGCTTGGGGTGGTTGGGAATGGAAGAGAATCATCCTAGGTGGATCATTTTGGTTGGCTAAGGTATGGAAAGTGGATGCCATGAAGGACAAATGGGTGTCCTAGCAAAGGAGAGTGAGAGTCCTTCATGCCAAGTGTTCTAATGAGAGAGATGAGGTAATTTCACCTCCCCGTGAGTCATGGCTACCCCAACCATTCCTTAGGTCAAAAAATTTTTATCCTTGGTGCCTATGTGGACCAATAGATGAATGCCAAGCGGCTAAGGAAGAGAAATGACCACTTGGGCAAGTGTATTTTCTCATGGGATGCCCTTGACCCAATGGCAAAGTGGTCATTTGGTATTAAATTTTATTTGAACAGATTTGAAATGAGTAAAAAGTAAGTTGGATCAAATTTCATGTCATTTGAAGTTCATTTGGTTTAATTTGGGTCAATTTGACCCGTTTGGGTCAATTTGACCCATTTGGGTCAAATTAGGTCAAAATAGGTTAGATTGACCAATTAGTCAAATTGGGTCAAACTAAGAGTTGGGTCAAGTTCAAATGACCATTTGGATTGCATTGGTTCAATTGGTTTAATTTAGATTTAATTTAGATTTTGGCTAATTTGATCCTTAAGGTTAAATTTAGGCTAAGTTGACCAATTTGACCCAATTGACCAATATAATTTGAATCATGGCTTGGTTTGGATTTAGTCGATCATTTGGAATATATTATAAGCTTTGGTTAAGTTCAATTTGGATTTGATTGGTTTTAACCTTAAGGTTAAATTGGGCTAACTTTGGTTAGGTTGACCAATTGGTCAAATTAGGTTTAATTGAGGCTTTGGTCAAGTTCAATAATCAATTTAGAGTGAACTTGAGCCATTGGTTGCAATAAATTTAGTTTAGGTTGCAATTTGACTAGTTTGGGTTCATATGGGTTAAAGGGTTGACTTGGTCAACAGGCGAGGTTGACTTGGTTTGACCCAATTCATGATAATTGATTAACCTATGATGATCAACAAACATGACATGAAGTTTGTTTTGGCTTAATTCACTTTGATTTAAATTGAATTGGATTTTGGTTCTTATAGGCCAAATTGACCACTTTGAGTCAAGTGAGCCAATTGGGTTTAGTTGGGTTAATTTTGAGTTGGGTTTGATTTAGTTGAGTTTATATATGGGGTTGAGATTGGCATATAAAATCAATTACAATTGGTTTATATTCAAATGAGTTTTGGCTCATTTGAGAGTTTTAAGTCAAAAGGGCTAACTTGGGTTTAGTTTGGGTTAGCTTGGATTTGATTTTATAATGGTGGTATATATTTATATCTGGATTGTTGTTTGTCCTTGCTGTGGTCTTCTCTCCATTTGTTATGTTGTGAACATGCCTTTTTTAAATATCCTTTTACATATCCTTTTTTTGTTATGCTGGAAGGGCATCAATGGTTTATCTTATAAGCATAATGGGATTATTGGCAATCCTATTGGTTATTATTGTCACTATCCTTGGTAGTGTTGGATTATGGTGATTAAGCACCCTGCTACTGATCTGATTTCTCTAAATGTAATTTGCTTGGGGTGGGGTGCTATTCATTATCTATCCTTCCATCTACTTATATATAATTTTGGGTGGCCTCTTGGCCAGCTTGTTGGTCTTATTTTATTGGTACTGATTGTGTCGGGTCTGGTTTACATTGTTCGATGATGTTCCGATTGCTTGGTGGACTTTGCTTTGAACCCCTTTTAGTCTTTTAGTTGCTTATCATGGACTAATGTGATCTATCATATTCTTCGCTTTTCTTTCATCCTCTCGATAAACCTTCATCTGCTTTCTGTTTATATTGGATGGGAGGCATTATGACATGTTAGCGGTTTTATTGTTTTGATTGTTTCATATCCGGAAATTTCGGCTTGGTTTATCCGCCACCCTTGTTCCTTCTATGTTGGTGCAAGATTTACGGGTCCTTCGTCGAAACATTTCTGCTCTTGATGCTCGATGGTGATGGTTTTGGAGATTCGTGTTGCGCCTTCAAGATAATGCTTTTATGGCTTAATCAATCTCGATTGGGAGGTTTTATGGCCAATCTATAGTCCTTCTGAATGCCGTCTTCATTGTTGTTGTCTTTATTTTTTGCTTTGGTTATCCATTGTCCTACCTTTTTGCATTCTATTTTACATTGTTGCATTACTTGTTTTCTTGTTGGCTTGTATGCCCGTATATTTTTACACTGTTCATCTCTGAATCTTGTAATACCATTCCATTCTATTCTATCTCTCGGTCCGGTTTGGTTTGTGCAATTTTTTGTGATTCAAAGAGTGGTGTTATGGGAAGTTGTTGCCTTTTGTTGTCTTGTTCTCTCGGTCATCGGATTTGGATTATCGAATTTTGACTGGTATGCTGCCATTTAAATCTAAATGTCCTTACTTGTTGTTAGTTGGTTGCACTTTTCCGTGTTGAGCTATTGCCTTCCTTTACAATTGTCTTACTCCAATTACTCATATGGACATAAAAAAGGGGGTTGTTTCACCAAAGTATCAATTATATATCTTATGATGGGAAGGTCGAACTATAAGATCATTGACTTGATTAGGATCGCAGAAGTTATCTCATCTATTTTTTTTGGTGGTGGGTTTATATGGTTTCACTTGGATATGAGGCTCCTAAGATGACTAATTCCCCTATGTTTATATACTCTCATGTTAGGATGACTATATTGCTGATATCTTTCTTGAATGAGACAACTTACCATTTAGCTCTTTGCAATTACCTCTCTATTTTAAATATGATTGTGTTTAGGATTGATATAATAAAGTTCATAAGACTATCAACAACCTGGGTGTGTTACCTCACTGGTTTGTTGGCTATGATGGTTGTGATGTTTTCACTCCCTTTTGGTATGGTAGTAGCTCATGTGATGTAACCCTTCTAATGAAGTTTGGATGCTTAATTTTACATCTGCCCCAATTTGGTGTGATTGAGCTTGAGCCTTCTTTATCAACTTTCCTTATTATCGCTCTCTTTTATTTGTTTTCATTTATCTCTATTTGTATTACTTTACTTCTAATCTCCTCTGTCACTTTGGTGATTCTCCCTTGTTCTCAGGTTTGCTCCATATTACCAAGCTCTCTTATAACCATCAGAGCATTGGCCTTAATCTTCCTTTCAATTATTATGTTAGCCATATTGTATCTTTTGATTGCTTTAATATTTTCTCTTGCTTTTGGATGTACTTAGATGGGGATTTACTTAGGTGATTGTAGCTCTTTGGCGAGATTGAGTTTATCCTCTTTAAGGATCTTGTAACCCTTTTTTTGTGGCAATAAAATACCCCGTATAATGGGGTTTCCTTAAAAAAAAAAAATATTTGGAACAGTGATTGAAGGAGTGATTGAATCATGAAGAAATCCATGGGTTTTGAGTTGATTTGGGTATAATTTAGCTAAGTTCAAGAATTTAGCTAAAAGGGCTAAAATCAAGAATTTGATTTGATTTGGGTTTCAATCATTTGTATTTGCTTTATGATTTAGAATTTGATTAGAGATTGGATTTGATAATTGAAAAAATCAATTGGATTGGGATTGATTTGAATTTGGTTAAGGCTAAGTCCATAAGATAAAATCAAAGGGCTTAGGGAGGGATTTAGAGTTTGAATTTGATCATGGGCTTCAATCATTTAATAGTTGGATTTTGATTTTAGAATTTGGATTTGAATTTAAGATTTGATTTGGAAGGAGGAAGCAAGGGTTTTAATTGGGATATAGGGTAGACAAGTCTTCCTAAATCCCTAAGGCACAACATATCCCTATGGCTAACTCTTCTAAGTCTCTAGGGTTAAGTTAAGTGTTCACCTAATCACTAGAAATATCTTAAGACTAAAGAAGTGTTTAGAGGAGTCCTAGATCTATGATAGAGAAGGTGAGAGCTCACTCTAAAAGTGAGGTTAACAAGCATTTTAGATAACCAACCACCCTTGAAATGATATGAGTTGAGTTAAACTTTTAGGGGGTCACATTTCTAATTTTGCCTTGATCTTCTCCGGATCGATTTCAATTCAACAGTGTCGGATAATAAACCCATGGAATTTCTCTGAAGCTACTCCGAATGCACATTTTAGGGGATTCATTTTGAGGTTAAATTGTCTTAACTATTCAAAAACTACTCTCAAGCCAAAGAGGTAGTCTTTCTTTTCTTTACTTTTGACTAGAAGGTCATCGACATAACATTCAACTTGATGATGAATGAGTTCATCGAAGATTCGAGTCATGGCCCATTGGTATGTATCACCGACATTTTTAAGGCCGAAAGGCATGACCCTATAGAAATAGATTTCGATCAAGGTTCAAAAAGCATTATTTTTCTCATCTTCAGGGGCCATCTTTATTTGGTTATATCTAGATGAGCCATCCATGAAGGAGAAAATTGCATGAGATGAGACAATGGCCACCATTAGTTCTGATATTGGTAGTGGAAATTCATCTTTTGTACATGCTTTATTTAAGTCACTAAAATTGACGCATATGTGAATTTGGTCATTCTTCTTCTTAATTGGGATGACACTGAACAACCAAGTATGGTATTTTTCTTTTCGGATTAAACCAGCATCGATTAGTTTCTTGACTTCAGAAATGACCTATTGTTCAATATCTAATCACATGCGTCTAGGAGCTTGCTTGATAGGGTTAGCACTAGGCTCTATTGCTAGTTTGTGAGATATAGAGACATCTCTTCATAACTCAGAAGTAGTCCTTAAACCCCAATAGCCTAAGTTGGGTTTCATTCAATAAGGAACTGATGTATGTCGAACTTGGATTACCTTCAGTCCCTAAGTTGATTTCTTTGAGCTAGTCGATGGTTGACCTGATCTCCCCTTCAAACTCTAGCGGTGCATCTTTGACTTTGAAATCATCTGGACCATATGATGTTTTTAAGCACACCTTCTCATATGAGTTAATGTGATTTGAAAAGAACCTATTAGATTCCAAATGATTGGTGATGAATAGGCATTAATTATCAACATCGATTGGACCCACTATAACGAATCCTAGTCCCGATCTTGATTAAGAGCTTTTGCATTTGTTCTTCCATTTTCTTTTGAAGTATTCTGACCTGTGTTTTGACCAAGTATGTGGGATTAACCCTTTCTTTGCTAGATTATGAACACATGATGAGTACCAATCAAAAGGTAATTCTATTAAATATTTATATGAATTATTCTCAAGTTCTACATCAACTTCTTGACTTGAGGATGATTCTCCTAGAAAGAACTTCTGAGTCTTCACATCTGTGGATGACTTAGGGGCTTCCTTAACTACCAAATCCTCAACATTTTTGTGAGAAAAGTGTGGTTAGAGTTAAGGTTTCCAACTGATGCTTGAATATTTTACATATAGACTTGGATACACTTATGCCTTGCTTTGGAGCTCGATCTTCATGGATATTTGGCTCAAGTGTCACCTTCAAAGAAATTTGCTGTTGAGAGGAGCTGGCTGGCGTACTAACCATATAAGACTCATCTTCAGAACTAGATTCTAAGTCAAAATGGATAGCAGGTATACTTCTGGTAGCTAGGACATATCTCTTATTATGTGGCCAATAAGGAGGTTTTCCACCATAGGACTGCCTCTAGACAGGCCTCTTCCTCTGCCTAGTGGAGGTCGAGTCATCCTACTTGTATATTCGAATGGAGTAACGGACTATGGGTGGAATCTAATGTCGACCTCCACTTCCTCCTCCAAGTCTACTTTTTGCTCCCTTTTATTTTCTTTTGCATTTTTTCCTTTTCTTTTTCTTTCTCTTTTTCTTTTTTCTTTTTCTTTTATTTTTAAACTTTGACCAAGTTCACGATAATAGACATGTTGATTTTGAGGGAGGTAGTAGACCGTATCCTCATATATAAAGATCTCATGAACTAAAAATGGCTTGAGATCTCCTTTGACATAGTAGGCTATCCCACCTCTCACAAACTTCATACACTGATGTAGAGAGGATGGGACCATGTTATTTTCATGTATCCACGATCTCCCAAGCAAAACATTAAAAGATGTATCTGAGTCTATGATGTTGTGGTGAAAATTTATCTCTTTCTTCATCTATCTTGAAAAATAAATGAAAACAAAAATATTTTTTACACTTAGGTTGGACACCACATAGATCTACAGATGTTCTTATTAAGGTGATCGGGTATGACATTAAGAAATGATATACTATCTCGAGAGACAGAAGTCACCATCCTACAATGGACCTAATCACCTAATAAGGACTCCTAAGGATGATGAGTGGAAAAGTAAAGTAGGGTTTATTTTAAACCGAGTTTGTTAAGTTCCCTATGGAGGTAAGCCCTCATAGTTAATTACATCCTAAGGAATAAGATTTCTTAAGAAAACTCTCAGTTATGATAAAGGATCAATGTCTCCAAAGATTTCAAAGATAGGACTATCAGCAAATTGGTTTATTTTTAGAAGATCAAGTGGGATTGATCAAAAGAGGGAGTTATTACTAAAATCAAAAAGAGATGAGTAGGGGATGCTTATGATACTAGGAAGCCTAGTAAGCATCCCAAACTATGCTATAGGTTGGCTTTATATTTTTGAAATTGAGAGAAATTATATGTTTGAGTTGAATTTTTATTAGAAATCTAAGACTTATAATCCCATGATACAAGATCAAGGAAATGCCTAAGAGGTGAGGATTTATGCTTGTAGCTCACAAAGGGAAACAATAACCTCGAATCCTAAATCTAGGGAGCTTTGGTGAGAGCCAAAGCATGACCTAAATCTAAGGCAAAAGTGGACATATGGTTTACCTCCACAAAAGAGGATAAACTACCTGACTGTTAGACTTACAACTGCCTAGGGGTGGTTGTCAACTAACTCCTCCTACGATTTTAAATGCATGTAGATAAGTCTTATGCTTTTTAAAAGATAGCTAGGCTATTGTTTATTTAGATAGAAGACTAAGTCATTAAACTCACTCCTTAATAGACTAGATCATGTAGGGTATGAATTTATGACTTCATCTAATGCAAATTTTGTTAAGTTTTAATTTTTGGACATTTTGATTTGACATAGGCTATGTGATTCATATGTCTAATGCATGAGAAATTAGTTATGGCCCAAAATCGGCAAGAAGGAGGTGTGTTTCCACCATGGCTTTCAAAGGTCAAGCCATTTTCTCTAGCAAAGGTGGAAAGAGTGAAGCAAGATGATTTTTATGCATAATGTGAAACATACAACATCCAACTAAGGGGTTGCTAAATCTTTTATCTTGATTTATATCTTAAGCTTTATGTGAGGTTATGAGTTGTTAATTTTAATTTTGAGCTGATTAATTAGATAGAAAATTTTTTTTCTAGGAGCCTAATCACATCTAGGCCATTCATCAATCAATTGAAGAAACTAGGAAAATCATGCCATCTTAATTCACAAGCTAAACAAACATAAAATAATTTTATAAAACTAGTATAAAAGAATAAAAGGCCGATATGGTCGGGCTCCACCGCACAAACCCGAAAAGAAATAGGTAATCGAGCTCTACCCTTATACAACCTGGATTACAAATGAATAATTATAATTAAAATGAATTCATGTTATGGGGGTCTTCATTCTTCATTTCTTCATTTCTTCATGTTTTGATTTGTTTCTTTCATTTTTTCCTTTTGGCTTGGTTGGAATGTAATTGCTCCAAAGGCTTCAAAAGGTACATAAGACATAGTCTTATGACAAATGTTCACCTTCACTTCCCTATAACATTCATTCCAAATCCTAATTGAAAAAATTACATGAAAATGGGAAAAGTAAATTTGATTAAAACCTGCAAAATAGAGATTAGCCAAAAATACCACACAACCCTAGCATGTATATAAATAATTTGGACTTAGCACCCCACACATGGGTAACTAACTCCACCTGGCCTATTTTGGATCATGCTTAGGGGTATAAGCAACCTACATAACAAAAGCAATTATATTTTTATTACAATGCCCCTTAAGCACAATCCCCTACATAAGATAATGATTAGACTAAGCTCATCCTATCATCCAGTATACATACATACACCATAACATACAGTCTAAAATATTGCACCATAAAATAAAATAAAGCATCAAATCATACACTGCCCTAACATAGAGCTAGAAATGGTGACTTAGCCTAATGTGTGTGCCTTTTAAGGCTTGTGTGGCATGTCTTAGCTAAGCTTTAAAGTTGGAATTTTCTAAGTGTGAAAGAATTCGACTTAGAGGGTGGTTTCATTTTAAGTGATTTAGTTGATTTGTCAATTTTATTTGATAATTTGATTTAGTTTGAATGAATCTACATTTAATTACTAAGTATTGTGAAGAGAAGGGAACTTCACTTTCATCCCTACCTTAAGTAAATTCTAAGATAGATTCATTAATGATTTTTATTTAGTGAATATTTTATTATGTGTTTTAATTAACCTTAAGTTTAGATTTGCTCTAAATAAACCTATTCAATAAGAAAGGCATACTAGGATTAATTAAGGTGAATTACCACATAACACACAACCTTTTATTTCTTTCCAACATGTATAACATGCATATGAATGATCATAAGCATAACTATATATGCAATGCAAATCTTAACACACCTTGATGATGAATGCTAAGAGATGTTGTTTAGGAAAATTTTGGAAGTTTCATGAATGTATAATTTTATTAAGTAGAAAAGAGGGATTCTTTTATCCATTGGTCAAATGCACATATACATGTATGAAAGGCATAAGTGAGTATGACACCAATTATTTTTCTACACCGAGTTAAGGTACAAGACCTACTTGGGGCTACTTAAAGCCTCACAACCAGGATGTCGGTTATACCACTTTTCTTAAATACATATGTGTACAAAAAAAAACAAATGGATGAAGAATCATGCAAAGAATTTTTGTTTGATTTGGTTATATAATTTACATGTGTAAATGTTAAGATCCCTCTTAAGTCATAACATGGAAATGAATAGGAATATATTTAAGCAAGAGTTATATTCTTTTCAAATGAACTATACACTTTGCAAATACTATACTAGTCCATGTTCAAAGAGGAGAAGGAAGTCACACAAAATACATTATAATCATATGCAAGCTTATAAGTATTTATAAGTAGCATTGCCTCATTTATAATATTTGATTTATGAGTTTTCAAAATAGTTTTTTTATTTAATAATAATAATAATAATAGCCACTGATATTCTTACTTTAGCCAAAATATGCAATTTGACATAAAGAAAATATTTTGATTTAATTTGATTTTTCAAAAGATATGAATGCATGATTTCATATGGAATACAACATTTATCATGCTTGGAAAAAAATAAAGTGATGTAAACATATGATTTCATTCACCATAATTAATTCCTAAGGACAATCATATAAGATAAGATTATTCAAAGTGAATCAAAATTCTTTAAAGAGATTTTTATTTTTATTTTTTGAATTTGGTTTGATTTGGGAAATATGAAAAAAGTTTGCTAGTCCTAACCCATTTCCCCCATGTGTGACTTAGTTTAGTTTAATTTTTAGAAAAATTAGATTAATTTTTATGTTTTATTTAGGTTAAGGTGTTAATTAAATTCATTAATTACTCTTTACCTACATTACTTTAACATAATTAACCTAACAATTATGAGCCAGCATACGATATGCAACCACATGGAATTTAAATCAGCAATGCTCCTAAGAAATAAAGGGGTCTAATGCAATTGGCTCACAATTATTGATTAATTAAGCTAAATGATTTAATTAAGTACTTTCATAACCTTCCCACACATGGGAGTTGGATATAATTTTCTTTGAAGGCACTTAGGTTATTGAACACCTAAGTATCTACCCAAGAATAATATTATTAAGTTCTGGAATGGTTTGATTTTGAATTTTGATTAATTGAATTTATTAATGAGGTGATTAAGACATTAATTACAACTTGATTAAATATTTCCCAAACGAAGTGTAGTTAGGGAGAAGAGATTGAAAAAGGAATCCTAATCTCATTCCCTAAGTCCATTCACTATTTTATAGTGATTAACAAGCTTAATTAATAGATTTATCATTGTTTAATAGGATAATTAACCATTTAATTAATTAAAGGAGTGATTAGGGGTTCATTAATTAATTTTTCTAATTGACTCATTAATAAATTCCAAGAAAATTAAGAGGGGCAGAAGTCATCCCTTTGAACATGCCTAAGAAATTTGAAATTAATGAATGAAGTCATTAGGGAGTAATTAAGGTTATTATATTTTTAATTAAACCCTAATTAAGAAAAATCTACTGTTCAAAATCAATTAGAAATAATTTTATTAGATTCCCCTCTGAATTATCTTTAAAATGAACTCGAGTTTGCAATTTTTTGAATTTTTTTACATTTAGTTATGAATTTATGTGATTAATAGGTAAATATAATTATATAACTAATCCCATCGATGCCACGTGGGCTGTTGACGTGGCACACGCTTTCCATGTAGCACGATGGGATTGATTATTTAAGTTATCGTATCATACGCCATGTCAGCTAGTGGCGCAATGCGCTTTCCCCTGGGCAATCCGATCAAGGATCAAATGGCCAGGATCAAACCTACGATTATAAAGGATTAAATCAGAGATCTGCCATGTTTTAATCAGGGCTGTCCATCCAAAACATGCGAGATGGATGACCCATGATTCATCCCTACCTTTGCCTGTGCGAGATGGAGGCCGTCCATCCTCCATGGCTTGATCCGAGCTCACTTGAGCTCATATTAGGTTGAGATTCAACCCATGCCATCTAGAAGCATAGAGAAGAACATTCAATGGTTGAATTCTATTGGGGTGATAATGCTCTTCACAAAAGACAAAACAATTTTCAACTTATGCTCAATTTTGAGTCATACCTCACTGGAGGCTATCGCCGGTGCTTCCAATGAAGTAAGTAGCTTTGTCTAGTAGAGACGAAGCCCTGTTGAAGGTTTCATGGTTCAATTTGAAGTGAGTTGCTCAATTGACCAAGGCTCCCTCCAATGGCTTACAACTTTGGTCTAGGTCTCCCTTCCCATGGCTTGGATGCTTGGAAAACACCTTGGGTGAGCTCGACTTAGTGCCTTGATGGTGCTTGCAAGAGTAATTGAGGTTTAGTTGAGAATTGAGCAAGTTGGCAATTCCCCTCACCTCCCTTTTTAGTTATAGAAAACCGAGAAGGAGAAATTGGAGCTTAGGGAACTTTGTGAATGCTTGCTTTTGATCCTCTGAGCTCAATCAAATGCAAGAGTCATGGTTTGAGTGGAAATGAGGGGGAGTATATCTCCCCCTACTTGGATCGAATAACCGAAGCTTACCTTGCCATTTTTTATCAATTGCTCTAATTGAATGGGTTGTTTAGGTTGTTAGGAGATCCATGTGGTTCGATTTTGGTAGAAGAGTGGAATGGAGACGGTGCACATGTGCTAGGTGAGTGTGGGAGGTGATCCAAGTGGAGAAATTTTATTGGAGTGGTCGGTTTGGCCTTGGGTTGGGTCATGGTTGACCCAAACCCATTGGGTCATGTGCACCACCTCCTTTGGTGTCCAAATGGTCCATTAAGAGGATGCCAAGTGGCCATGAAAAGGAATTGGTCAAATTCCAAGTGGGTTTGACCATAGGTTTCCCTTTGACCTAGGGGTAAAATGGTCATTTGGCCTTTATTTTGATTTGGGCATATTTGGAATATTTGAAAATTGGGTTGTGCCAATTTTCAATGAATTTGGAGTTTATTTGATATGAGTCATTTAGGTCAAAATGGGTCAACTTGGGTCAAGTTGACGAATAGGTCAAATTAGGTCAAACCATGGGTAAGGTCAAGTTCAAATGATCATTTGTAGCCTATGGGTATCATTGGTTTGGCTCAATTTGATGTATATTTGGTTTTGGTTCATTTGTTTACTTAGGTCAAATGGGTCAACTTGACCAATTTGACCCATTTGACCCAATTTGACCATTGTGGGAACCTCGATAGCCTTCCTCTTTAGAGAGGAAAATTCAGACTCAGACTGCAGGTCAAAACGAAGGAGTGGCTTTTGTCTTGCGATCTCCTCTCTGCTAATAGTCATGAGGGCCAACCCCTCACAAGTAACTCAGATAGCCTTGAAGCCATGGATGAACTGAATCAAGTGAGTGGTGGCCATGGTGTGTATGGCCTGATCCAAGGCTAGATCCACACTCGATGGGAAAGAGAAGATAAACTTTCTAGAAGACATACTAACTGCACTGACTGAAGATGAGACATGGCTAACTATGCTGATATCTCTGCATTTTTTGAAACATAACTGAGTTAGACCCCTGCTTTAATATTTGTCTTCAATATTAACTTCTGATATCGATTTGGAATTGTGAAACCACACATAACAAATTTAAGTATGCTAGGTGGGGTTAATTGGAGAGATTTTATAATGTGAGAAGAGAATTTTCCATAGAATTATATGATTTTGACTTAGAACCCAGGCTAAACCAATTTAAGTATGTTGGATGGGGTTCATTGGTTATACAGAGATTTTTTGGAGGTGTATTTATTTTATCCATTATTTTCAATTTTTATTTTCTTTGGAATTTTCACTTAGAAAATTTTAAGTAAGTCAAGTGAGATTCTAATGCGTGTTTAAAAACTTATGTGGAAACATTTTTGTTTGTGAAAATTGATGTTATGTGTGTGATTTTATTTTAATGGGATCCTTGCTTTAACAAATTTAGGTATGCCAAGTAAGGCCCAAAATGAAGTTTGTTTTTATTTTGTTATTTTGGAGGTGGGACCCCTACTTAACAAATTTGAGTATGTTAAGTGGGGTTCAAATATATTTAATTTTATTTTAAAAATTTATTTTGATTTGATTTGATTTTGAAAAAGAGAACTCTTATCCAACAAATATTGGTATGTTGAATAGAGTTCAATGTGTTTTGATTATTGTTCAAAAGTGGAACTCTCATTTGACAAATTTAAGTATGCCAAATGAAGTTCAAATGTGTTTTGATTTTTGGTAATTTTTGAAAAGGGGAATTCCACTGAACAAATTTGGGCATGTTAATATATATATATATATATATATCTCAAAAATGGAATATTTGTGTGTGATGTTGCTCTTGAAAAGGGAAACTCCAACTTAGCACACATGGAATATGCTAAGTGGAATTTCAATTTTGTGGTATGATTTCATTTGAAAATAGAATCCTCATTCAACAAACTTAGGTATGTTGAATGAAGTTAACTATTTTGAAAAATGTGCTTTTCAAAAAAGGATTAAAAATTTTGATTTTAATTTTGAAAGGAACCTGCATATAACAATTATCGATAATGTTAAATGAGGTTTGGTTATCTTTATGCCTTTTGGAAACTTCTTATGAATTTTGTGCAAATATTTTTTCACGTGAATTTTTCAAATAATTTTAAAAATTACTTTTGGAAAGTTATATTTTGCAAAGGGTTTATTTTCTTAAGTATGGAATGAACCTTATCTCACCAAGTTAGTGGTAAAGAGGTTCTAAATTTAGTCATCTTTTTTCATTAGTTAATTTATTTTTACCTATTGCAGGACCTAATAGGGGTTTCAAGACATACATGGAGTGAGGCCCTAAAACCTAAAGGATGTTGGCTAGCTTTGCTTAAGGATGAAATAAGCTAAGTGCCAATAGAGAGAAAGATAGTCTCAGGCTTATATAAAATATAAGTCCACTATCGATGCTTGGAGACAATAATTATCAACTAAAGATGGAGAGAGGAAGAATCCCTAGCGAAGTCGCCAGAAAAATATGTGGTGTTATTTTTAGATATTTATGGGGGGGACACCACATAGATCGTAGGTGGTACTTATTGAGGTGATTGTATATGACATTGAGATATGATGTACTATCTATAAAGATAGAGGCATCACCCTTCAATATACCTAACACCTAATTAGCACTCCTAAGGCATGATGGGTCTTCAAATATACCAAAAAATTTTCCTCTCCTTTACATGGATGAATAAAATAGGGTTTATATTAAATCGGGTTCTAAAGTTCCCTATAGAGGCAAGCCTCTATAGTTAATTACATTCTAAGGAAGGTGAATTCCTTAGGAATACTCTGATTATTATTTCAAATCAAAGAGAGGAAACATTTTTTGGAATCCAAAGGGAGGAAGTAGAGAATCCTCATGAGACTAGGAAGCCCAGTGAGCATTCTAATCTATCCTATGGTAGAGCTTTATATATTTAAAATTGAAGAGATTTATTTGTTAGAGTTAAATTTTATTAGATTACTAGGGTTTATAATCCACCAACATAGGGTTATGGAAATGCCTAAGAGGTGAGAATTTATGCTTGTAGCCCAAAGAAAATAACATCCTCAGATCCTAAATATAGGAAACTTTATCATAAGCTAAAGCATGACCAAAATCTAAGCAAAGATGGGCATAAGGTTTACCTCTACAAGAGAGGGTAAACCACCTGGCTGCTGAGCCTACAACTGTCTGGACTGGTTGCCAACTAACACCTCCTACGATTTAAATCAATGTAGTCCGGTCATATGAAATTACAAAATAGTTGGACTATTATTTATATAGAAAAGAGACTAAAGCCCTTAAACTCACTCCCTAAGAGACTAGAGCATGAGTGGTATGAATAATGACTTACTCTAATGCAAAATCTTTTCAAATTTTATTTAAAATTTAACACTTTATTTTGAGAAATGCTTTAAGATTTTTATATGCCTAAATGCACGATGAAATAAGGTTGTTGACCAAATAAAAAGAGAAAGAGGGTGAAGCTCCGTCAGTACGGGTTGCTCTCACAGGTCAAGTGGTCCCTATGCGTGTAAGGAGGGAGGCCCTCATTCTGCAAGAGTGGTTCAAAATGATGCATGATGTGAGACGTATAATATTTAGCTAGGGGGTTGCTAAATTTTTTTAATTATCTTGATTTACATCCTAGGCATCATGGCGAAGTTATGAATTATTTAAAACTTTAATTATGAGTTGTAGTTGGGTAGAAAATTTATTTTTATCCCAAGAGCCTAATCGCATCCAAGCCACACATTAAAGAATCAATCATAAGAAACTATGAAAAGCATATTATTTCTAATGCACAAACTAAAAAAATATCAAAGATTTTTATAGCTACCGCAAAAGAATAAAAGGCTGGTGTGATCGGGTACCGTCGTACAATCTAAAAAAGAAAAGATGGCTTGCCGAGCTCTACCCTTATATAACCCAGAATTACAAAATAATAATTACAATTTATAAAATGCTATGGGGGTCTTCTTTTCCTTTATTTCACCATATCTTCTTTCTTCTTTTTCTTGATTTGGATGTGTTTACTTCAAAGGCATCATAGGGCTTCCCAGGAGAAAGCCTTCTAGCCACTGCTCATCCTAATTTCCCATTGCACTAATTCTAATTCCTAATGTAAAATTACATTGAAAATAGGAAAAGAAAATCTAACTACACCTACAAAATAAATGTTACCTAAACATACATACAACCCAAGCAGTTATATTTATAATTTGGACTTAGCATCCTGCACATGAGTAACCAAGCCCGCTTATCATAATTTGGATTATGCTTAAGGGTTTAAGCAACCTACAAAAAGTATTTACATTTATTTTTAAGCATCCCCTAAAGCACAATCCCTTGTAGAAAATATGAATAGGCTAAAAATAGCCTAACATCCAGTCACGAAACATACACCCTAACATCCAGTCTACAACAATACATCATAAAACAAAATATACATCATACCAAGCACCGTCCTAACATAAAGCTAGAAGTGGTGACTTAATTCAAATGTGAGTGTTAAAGCTTGTGTGATATGTCTCAACTAAGCATTAGTATTGTATTTTCTAAGTGTAGAAAGATTCAATTTAACACAAAAAATTGGTTTCACTTGAAGTTGTTTAATTGATTTAAGAATTTTAATTTGTGTTTTTTTTTGTTTCATATGATTACACTTAACAATTAGGTGTTGTAAAGAGAAGAAAAGAGGATGCCCTCTTTCATACCTACCTTTTATCCACTTCTAAAGTACATTTATTTGATTTGGTTCTCTTTAGTGAATGGCTCATTAATTGATTTAATTAATCCTAGGTTTAGGTTCTTTTTAAATACTCCTATTCAATATGAAAGGTGTCTTAAGATTAACTTGATTGAACTACTACCACATGAGATATATTAAGTCATTTCTTTCCATCACATATATCATGCATATGATTTAATTCTAAGTGTATCCATACATACAATATGTTTTTAACACACTTAAATGAAGAATGCATGAATATTTTAAGTTTATATTCTTTTGTTTGATTGAATTATTTAATTATATTAGTTTAAAGCTATATCTAAATTCTTATACAAAAATGCATAGGGATGAAATTAAATAGGTACATGTCATTGTTAACCAGAGAAGTGAGGTAATCAAATGACCTCCATGGGGTTAACTAAAGTCTCGTATTCATAGGATGTCCAAACTATATATCAATTTGCATTCAAACATATGTAAATTTGTATGCATGAATGTAAGAAAGAAAGCTCCAAATCTCATGACCAACTAATTCAATTATGAATGCATGCATCCTTGATAAAAGAAAATGGGTTCTAATTCCATAATTAAATACACACACACATGTATAAGAGACATAAGCTAGTATATGCCATTATTAACCAGGGATGTGAGGTAATCAAATGACCTCCTTGGGGCTACTTAAAGCCTCATATTCCTAGGATGTCCAGACTAAACACTTGCATTTCTCAAAGACCTATAGATGTATACATAAATATAGGAAGGAAAATCATGCAAAGGTTGTATTTTTATTTGATTGAAATATTTATACAATAGAGTAAAGTTCTATCCAAGTTCTAATATATGAACACATGTAAATAAAATCAAATAAGTATGTGTTGCTGTTAACCAGGAAAGTGAAATAATCAAATGACCTCCTTGGGGCTAACTAAAGCCTCGTGTTCCCGGGATGTCTGGACTATATACTTAATAACATTCAAATACATGTAAAACTACATATGAATTAAGGAAGAGAAAGCTTTACTCCACATATATATATATATATATATATATATATATATATATATATATATATATATATATATATATATATATATATATATATATATATATATATATATATATATATATATATATATATATATATATATATGCTATACATGCAAACCTATATATGTTCATAACTACTATCACTCTAATCAATGTAATTGATTCATAAACTTTGGAAAATTAATTTGAATTTATTAGTGATAATAACCACACATATTATAAATTAATTCAACATGCATCAAAGAAAAATCATTTGATTAACATTTGAAAAAATGAAAATCATGATTTCAATATTTCATTTCAATAATTGGAAGAAAAAATCAAATCATTCAATCAAATTATTTCTCAAGGACAATCATATAAAATAAAATCATTTAAAGTAAACCAAAGCTTCTATAATGTCATTTTTAATTTCATGTTTTAATTTGATTTAAAGGTGTGAAAAAAGGTTTGCTGATCCTAACCCATTCTCATGTTTGTTAATTGATTTGATTTAATGAAATGTAATTAAGTCAATTTTATGAGTTAATTAAGTTGTAATATGCATTAGGTCCATTAGTTAATCCTTACCTATGTCACCTTAACATAGTTATCCAAATAATTATGAGCCAACATGATATGAAAATGAATTGAAAAGTAAATTAGCAATTATCCTAGGAAATGAAAAGGTCCTAATGCAATTAGCTCATAATTAATGATTAATTAAATTAAGGAACTTAATTAAATACTCTTATGGTTTTCCCACACATGTGGATTAACCATAATTTCCTTAATTTCCTTTAGGTTATTAAACACCTAAAGATTTTCCCCTCAATTAATTAATTAAGATCTGATGTGGTTTAATTTTTAACTTAACTAATTAAGTAATTAATTAGCCAATTAATCTCTAATTAATTTTTCTTGAAAAATGAAGAGAACTTAGAGAAAGAGATTATGAAAGAGGTCCCAATCCTTTTCATAAGTCCCCTAAGTATTAGATAATGATTAATGAGTCTAATTAATTGATTAGTTACTCTTCATGTGATTTTAGCCCTCAATTAAATTAAGAAAGTAATTAAGGCTTAATTAACTAATTTTTCTAATTAATTAACCAATAAATCCTAAGAAAATTAGGGGGGAGCAGAGGTCATCCCCTAAAAAAATCTTAGAAAGTTTTGTGTTAATTAATTAATTAATTAGGGAGTAATTAAAATAATTAATTTTTTAATTAAACCTTAATTATGCTATAATTATTATTCAAAATAAATTAAAAACATTTTAAATAAATTTCTCTCTAAAATACCTTTAAAATGAGTATTTATTTGTAATTTTTGAAATTTTCTATGATTTGTTATAATTATTTGAAGTTTCAACCATTAATATTGATTTTTTAAGCCTAATTAAACCAAATCCATTGGCATGCTATGGCATTGGGATTGGCTATTAAAGCACATCTGAGTCAGAGCTGATGTGGCTGATGGTGGAAGCACTTTCGATCTCCGCCGTCTGATCTCGGATCGGATGACATAGATCGATTCCGTTGTTAATAAAGTATTAAAACAGCTCGATCTAATAGATCTAACCATGGCCGTCCATTCTGATCATGCGAAACGGATGACGCATGATATATTGTTCCATGGAAGATGAAGGATGGAAGCCATCCACCATTGCCCACATGATCTGAGCTGACATGAGCTTGGATCCACTCCAAATGGATCCCACACCATCACGACAACGTTCAGAGGGGATCCAATGGTCAAGATCATGCAGCATTCAACTTTCCTTCGAAAAGCTCAAATTTTTTTTCAAAAAGCTTAGTTTCAATGGCATACCTCATTGGAGCTAATGGTTGGTGGTTCGCACGCTTGAGGAAGCTTCTTCTAGTGGAGACGAAGCCCTGTTGGGCTGTAATTGGATTGATTTCAAGTGGTTCACTTGGAAGACCAAGTTTTTCCCTTTAGAGGCTTGGTCTTGATCAAAGTGGTACCTCTGGTGGGCTTGAAGTTTGGAGGAAGGTTTATTCATGCTCAAGGAGGTGTGGGGAGCGTATGGGTAAGAGGAATTTGATTTTGGTTGAGAAACGAGAGAGTTAGGATCATAGGAGGCTTGCCCTATTTTGGATGCGCTTGGGAAGGAGGAATCCAGTGAGGGGAAGCTTTTGGAAGGCTTAGGATCTCGCTAGGGGACTCAAAATTGCCTTAAGAAGCTCTGAGGATTTAAATGAATGCATGCGTCTTGAGAATTTAGGGGGTATACCCCTTTTTCATTCTGATGGATGGATGAGATTGGCTCCTATTTCTCGGCCGGACAGCCATCGCCAAAGCGCTAGAGAGGTCGCCATCACCTCCACGTGGCACGACTTGAGTGGTGGAAGGGTTAGGAGGTGGCTCACAGTAGGTCTTGATCTCACTTTTGGAGTGAGTTCTCAACTTCCTCATCGTAGATCTAGGACTCTTATAAACACTTTAAGAGCCTTAAGACACTTGTGATTGGGTGAACACTTAAACCTAGAGACTTAGAAGTGTTAGCAATAGGGATATGTCATGCTTTAGGGACTTAGGGAGACTTACCTACCTTATAGCCTAAACCAAATCCATGCTTTCCTTCTCAAACCAAACCTCAAATTCATGCCAAATCCAAACCAAATTTCCAAGACTCATAATCAATCCCATTATTAAATCCAAGCTCAAAATTCTCCATAAACCTTATGATTGAATTCCATGGCCTTGACTTTAGCCAAGTCCAATTCAATTCCAATTCAATTGTTTTACTGAAAGATCAATTCAATCTCTCAATCATTTATCAAATCCAAATCCAAACTCAATTCCAAGTGATTAAAGTTCAAAATCAAATCCAAGTTCCAAAATTCCTTCCTAAGCCATATGACCCATTCTCGTAAGCTTAGCCAAATATCCACATAAGTTATCCCAAACTTGATTGATTTTCTTATAAATCAATTATTCCTTCATTTATATTCATAAATATAAATGAAATCCACACTCAAATGATCAAAACCAATCCAAACTAAATCAAACCAAACCAAGACCCTTCTTAAGCCATATGGACCTACCTCCATGAGCTTAATCAAATCTTAACCCAAATCAATCCAAATCAACCCAAAATCAATTGGTTTCTGTATAAATCAATTATTCCATCATTTATATTCATAAATATAAATGAAACCAACCTTCAAATGACCAAAAATAAATAAAACTAAATCAATTTCTTACTTAAGCCATTTTGACCTACCTCCATAAGCTTGGTTAAATTTGCTTCGAAATCAGTCCAAACTCAAGTGCTTTTCTCATGAATCATTTATATATTCATTTATATTCCCAAATAAAAATGAAATTTAAATTCAAATGGTCAAAACCAAATCCAAAATAAAACCAAAATCTAATTTATACCCTTTAAGTGAATTTCTTTCACTTAACCAAATCCACCTAAACCAAGCCAAAATCAATGAATTTTCTCTTGAATCAATCATTTCTCCAATTATCTATCCAAATATAAATGAAACTTATAATTATCTAGTGAAATTGAAATCAACTTAAGTCAAGCCCAAGTTAGCCCTTTTGACTTGAAAACTTCGAATGAGCCAATATCTATTGGACTCCAAAGTGATTGCATTTGAATTTATATTTCAATCATATGCTCATATATAAGTTCAACTAAACTTGAATCAAGCCAAAACCAAGCCAATTTACCCATTTAGGTCCACTTAACCCAAAGTGGCCTAAACAATCTTTTTGAGCCAAGTTCTAATCCAACCTAAATTAGATTGAACCAAGCCCATGCAAGCCTCATACCCTGATCACAATCACCCGAGGATGATCAATCACCTTGAATTGGGTCAAACCAAGTCAATTTCATCATTTGACCAAGTCAACCTTTAGCCCAAATGAACCCCAAACTAGCCAAAACTCATCCTACACCAAATTGATTGAAACCATTTATTCACATTAACCCATAATCAATGTTTGAACATGACTTGACCCTCAATTGAGCCAAACCAAGTCAAATTGATCATTTGACCCAAGTTGACCTAAATTGGCCTAAAAGGCCAAAGTGGGTCAAATCATGATCCAACCCAAATTGATTGCAGCCAATAGCTCAAGTTCATTCCAAATTTATTATTGAACCTCACCAAAGCCATAATTGAGCCCAAGTTGACCAATTGGTCAACTGACCCAACCTAACCTAAATTGACCTAAAGGGTTAAATTGGCCAAAATCCAAATTAATCTAAATTGATTCAAACCAAATCCCACAATCATTTTCAATTGACCAATTGAACATGAACCAACGCCTAACCTAACCCAATTTGGTCAATTTGGTCAAATTGGTCAACTTGACCCATTTGATTCCAAATGAGCCAAAATCAAACCTAGGCCAAATTAATTGAAACTGCTTGAACCAAAACTCTTTAAATCATCATTTGAACCTAACCCAAGCATTGGTTTGACCCAATTTGACCAATTTGTCAACCCAACCCAACATGACCCAATATTAACCCATTTGACCAAATGAAGCCAAAACCCATGAAACTATCCCATGACCCATTGGAGGCTGACCAAACCTGACCCAAACCCATCTTGGGTCAACCTAAAATCAGCCCAAACCCATTTGGAGCAAAGTCCAATGCAAATCCCCCATGGATCCTTTCCCACATTAGATTCTTTCCTCTAATAGCAAAGTCCACTCTCCTCTCATCCTTGGCAACCATCAAACTTCCAAATGGGGGATCCCTAAGGGTGCTAGGACTTACCATGGACTAATGGGAGGTGAGCCAACTCACCCTCCTTACAAATTGAGCAACCAAAAGGTCCAAGCCAAGAGATCAACCAAGATCAAGCCTTGAGCCACCTCCAAAGCACTCCTCCAACCAAACTGAGCCATGTGGACTTGATTGAGACCCCTATAGTGCTCTAGCTGTGGTTGGCCAGCTAAAAAATGGGAGGCAATTTCATCCATCCATGTTAGCAAACTGAGGGGTATGCCCCCTCAATTCTCACAGGAAATCACACCATTCGATTTGTGAGAGCTTCCAAAGGTGAATTCGAGTCTCCTTGTAATCCCTAAAGTGATTCCAAGCTTCCCTCCTTTAACATTTCCTCTTCTCGTACAAAATAGAAATAGGGGAGGCCAATCCCGATCCAAGCTTTCTCATTTCTCAACCAAACTTCAATTCCTCTTACACACACCTTCCACACACCTCATCAAAGCTACCCAAGTCATTTCCTAAGCTCCAAATCCACCAGAGGAGGGAATTAGATCAAAGCTGAGATCCACAGTGATGGAAGTTGATCCACTGAGTGAACTAAGGGGAATTGGCTTGATTGGTTCTCAACAGGGCCTCATCCCTACTAGATGAAGCTACCTTCATCGATCCCTTCGCCGGTCTTGAGCTTCGGTGTGGTAATTCCTCAAAATTGTAGATATAAAAAATTTTCCTTGGTCATTTGTGAAGGAAATTCACATGTGAGCCAATCATAGCAGTTGGATCCTTGTGGATCCCTCGTGCAAAGGTGTGGGTTAATTTTAGAGTGAATTCAAGCTCGAGTGAGCTCAGATCGAGCGATCCATGGCCTCTGTTGTTCGTCGCTTGCAGGAAAAGAGATCATGGGCCGTCTATTCTGTGTGATTGGAATAGACGGCCATGATCAAATCATAATAGATTTTCTATATTTTTCCTCCTTAGCTGCGGGTTTGATTGTGCCCGTCCGAACCTTTCCCCGAAGTTTCCTTCTCTTTTTCAACCAAAATGCTAATTAATGATTAATTAACTAATTAATGGCTTAATTAGCTAAATTGAAACTTGAATCATACCAAATCATGTTTGATTAAGTAAAAGGCTTATGGAATTAGGTTGGGATCTCTTTGCCAAACTTTTCCCATTAAGCCCATTTCATTTCAAAGGATAATCAATTAAATTTGCTAATTAAGTAAAGAGAAATGGATTAATGTATTAATGACTTGATTAACCTAATTAATAAGGTAATTGCATCTGATTTCCATTAATTGATCCATGGGCAGAGCTTTAGGTGTTCAATAACCTAAAGAGGTCTGATGAAATTATGGTTAGCTCATATGTGTGAGAAAATCATGAAAGTAATTAAATTCCTTAAGCTTAATTAATTAATGATTATGAGCTAATTGCATTAGGCCCCTTTCATTTCATAGGAGCATTCCTATTTACTTTTCAATTCATTTGCATATTACATTGGATCATAATCATTTGATTAATTACCTTAAGGTAACATAGGTAAGAGTTTAATTAATTGATTTAATTCATACATTAACCTAACTAATCCATAAAATCAACCTAATTACTTTTTCATTAAATCAAATTAACTCACACATGGGGAATGGGATTAGGATTAGCAAACCCTCTTCTCACATCTCTTAAATCAAATAAAACATGAAATTAAAAAAGACATTAAGAAATTTTGGTTTGTTTTAAATGAGCTTAATTAGTATGATTATCCTTAGAAATTAGTTGGATTGAATAAAATCATGTGCTTATGTCTCTTTATTTCTTTCCAATCATATTAAATGTTATATGTCACTTGCTTCATTGCATTCGCCTTTTCCAAAAATTAATTAACTCAAATGACTTCCTTTATGTCAAGCTTGCATGTGCTAATTTAAATTAATATATGTGTGGCTATTATCATTATTAAATCAAAATATATTTCCAAAACTTATAAATGAATGATTATATATGCTATGAATGCTAGTAGGAGATGTATATGATTATAGCTTAAGTGTATGAAGTGAAGTTTCTTTTCTTTCATTCATGCATTAATTTATGTAAGTAAGAATGTTAATGGGTATATAGGTTAGACATCCCGGGAATATGAGGCTTTAATTAGCCCCAAGAAGGTCATTTGATTACCTCACTTCCTTGGTTTAACAATGGCACATACTCCATTTGATTTCATTCTTATATATTTCAATATTAAAATTTAGAGAAGACTTTACTCCATATGCATAAATATTTCAATCAAATAAAAATATAACTTTTGGATGGTTTTCTTTCCTTTATTTATGTATACATCCATATGTATTTGAGAAAAGCAAATATTTAGTCTGGACATTATGGGAATACGAGGCTTTAAGTAGCCCGAAGGAGGTCATTTGATTACCTCACTTCCCTAGTTAATAATAGCATATACTAGCTTATGTCTCTTATACATGTGCGTGTGTACTTAATTATGAAATTAAAACCCATTATTTTTTATCAAAATACATGCATTTGCAACTATTCAAGTGATAGAATTAATTAATCATATGACTTGGAGCTCTCTTTCTTATGTTCATGTATGCAAATTTACATATGTTTAAATATAATGGTATTTAGTCTGGACATCTCGGGAATACGAGGCTTTAGCTAGCTCCAAGGAGGTCATTTGATTACCTCACTGCTCTGGTTAACAATGACACATACCTGCTTAATTTCATCTATATGTATTTTTGTATAAGAATCTAGATAGAGCTTTAAATTAATATGATAAAAATATTTCAATCAAAAGAAAAACATAAACTCTAAATATACATATTCATACCCATCATTTAAATGTGCTAAAACATATTATATGTGTAGGTATACTTAGAACTTAATCATGTGCATGTTACATATGATGGAAAGAAATAAATGAATATGTGTCATGTGATAGTAATGAATTCCAATTAATCTTAAGATGTCTTTTTTATTGAATGGGGTTATTTAAAGTAAATCTAAACTTAGGATTAATTTAAAACATATAATAAGTCATTCACTAAAGAGAACTTATTAATTAATATGCTTTAGAAGTGACTTAAGGTAGTGATAAATGAGAGTAGTCCTCTCTTTTCTTCTTCTTATAACACTTAGTTGTTAAGTCAAATGAAACAAAAGAAAATACTAAGTAAAATTCTTAAATCAATTAAATCACTTAAAATGAAATGCACCCTTTAAATTGAATCATTTCATACTTAAAAAATTATAACAAAGCTTAGTCAAGGCATACGACACAAGCCTTAATACACACTGGGGTGTTTATTTTTAGGATGTAGGACAACATGCAAATCTTAGGGGTACTTATTGAAGTGATCGGGTACTAAATTAAGGAATGATGCACTATTTTGAAAGATAAAAATAATCACTTTATAATGAACCTAATCACCTAATAAGGACTCTTAAGGCATGATGGGTCTTTGAATATACCAGAGATATTCCCCTACTTTACATTGAAAAGTAAAGTAGGGTTTATTTTAAGCTGGGTTCATTAAGTTCCCTATGGAGGCAATCCCCCATAGTTAATTACATCCTAAGAAAGGTGAGTTCCTTAGGAATACTCTCGATTAAAGTATAAATTAAAGTCTCCAAAGATTTCAAGGCTAGATAATCAAAGGATTGGTTATATTTGGAAATTCAAGTGGGAAAACTCAAGGAGAAGACTTATTATCGAAGCCAAAAAGAATGTGTAGGAAATACTAATGATACTAAGAATCCTAGTGAGCATTCCAATCTATCATATGGTTAGGCTTTATATGTTTGAGATTGAAGATATTTATTTGTTTGAGTTAAAATTTTATTAGATTGCTAGGGCTTATGATCCACCAACACAAGATTGTGGAAATACCTAAGATGTGAGAATTTATGCTAGTAGCCTGAAGGAAATAACTACCTCATATTCTAAATCTAGAGAGCTTTAGGAAGAGCTAAAACACAACCTAAGTCTAAGCGAAGATGGGTATATGGTTTGCCTCCACAAGAGAGGGTAAACCACCCGACTTCTGGACCTACAATCGCCTGGAGTGGCTGCCAGCTAACACCTCCTATGCTTTAAATCCATGTAGTCCAGTCATATGAATTGCAAGATAGCTAGGGTAGTTATTATTTAGAAAGAGACTAAAGTCTTTAAACCCACTTCTTAAAGAGACTAAAATATGAGTGGTATGAGTAATGACTTATTCTAATGCAAATCTTTTCAATTTTTATCTTATATTTTTTCATTTTGACAAAGGCCATAGGATTTCTTATGCCTAAATGCATGTTGAAATGAGATTATGGGCTAAATCAGAGAGAAAGAGGTATTTCCCACCATAGAGGAGACCATCAAAGGTCAAGTCTTTCCCTATCGTGCAAGGATGGAAACCCTCTCTTAACAAGAGTGAGACAATATGAATGCATGATGTTAAATATACAACATTCAGCTAAGGGATTGTTAAATCTTTTAATTGTTTATTTATATTCTAGGGTTTATGTGAGGTTATGAATTGTAGAAAATCTTAATTATGAGTGATTAATTGAATAGAAAATTTAGTTTTCTTTAAGAGTCAAATCACATCCAGACCACACATTAAAGTATCAAACATATAAGAAACTATAAAAAGCATGTTATTTCTAATGTGCAATCTAACACAACATCAAACAATTTTATAGACTATCATAAAAGAATAAAAGGCTGGTGCGGACGGGTTCCGCCATACGCCCCGAAAAGAGAAAATGGGTAGCCGAGCTCTACCCTTATACAACCAATATATAAAATAATAATTATAATTACAAATAATAAATGTTATGGGGGTCTTCAAGTCTTCATTCTTCATGTCTCCTTCATTTCTTCATGTGTTTGCTTCTTTTGATGTGGTAGGCTTCAAGGCATCACATGACACCCCAGGACTAAGCCTTCTAGCAAATGTTTGTCCTAAACCCCCATAGCACTAATCCTAATTCCTAATGTAAAATTATATTAAAAATAGGAAAGTAAATCTTGCTACACCTGCAAAATAAGTGTTAGCTAAACACACATACAACCCAAAAAATTATATTTATAATTTACTTAGCACCCGGTACATGGGTAACCAAGCTCACCTATCCTAACTTGGATTATGCTTAGGGGCATAAGCAACCTGCAAGCAAAATATTTATATTTATTTTTACAGTGGCCCCTTAAGCACAATCTCCTACAAAAAATATGATTAGGCTAACAATAACCTACCATCCAGTCTATGAAGCATACACCCTAACATCTAGTCTAAAATAATACATCACAAAATTATATATATATATATATATATATATATATATATATATATATATATATATATATCCGTGCACTATCTTAGCATAAAGCTAGAATTAGTGACTTAATTCTAATGTGTGTATTAAAGCTTATGTGACATGTCTTGACTAGACATTTGTGTTGTAATTTTCCAAGTGTGAAGGATTCAATTTAGCATGAAAGGTTGAATTCACTTTAAGTGGTTTAATTAATTTGAGAATTTTAATTTGTGTTTTATTTTATTTCAAGTGGCCTACACTTAGCAACTAAGTGTTGTAAGGAGAAGAAAAGATGTTTCCCTCTTTCATCCCCACCCTAAGCCACTTTCTAAAACATGTTGATTTAATTTGAATCTCTTTAGTGAATGGCTTATTACATATTTTAATTAATTTTATGTTTGGGTTCACTTTAAATAATTCCATTTAATATGAAAGGCTTCTTGGGATTAACTTAATTGAATGACTATCATATGACATATATTTAATCATTTCTTTTCATCACATGTAACATGCATATAATTAAATCCTAAGTATACCTACACATACAATATATTTTATCATACTTAAATGATGGAAGTGAACATGTACATTTAATGTTTATACTTTTCATTTGATTAAATTATTACATCAAATTAATTTTATGCACTATCCAAATTCTTATACAAAAATACATAAGGATGAAATTAAAAGGGAACGTGCCATTGTTAAACCAGGGAAGTGAGGTAATCAAATGACCTCATTAAGGCTAGCTAAAGCCTCGTATTCTAGGGTTGTCCAGACTATATACCGATTTGCATTCAAATATATGTAAATTTATATATATGAATGTAGGAAAGGAAGCTTCCAACTATATGATTAGTTAATCCAATCATTTAGCCAATAATGAATGCATATAATTTTAGTAGAAAAGAGAGATTTTCATCCTTTGCCCACATATGCATACATATGTAAAGAGAAATGAGCAAGTACCTGCCTTTGTTAACTAGGGAAGTGAGGTAATCAAATGACCTCCTTGGGGCTAGCTAAAGCCTTGTATTTTTGGGATGTCTAGACTATACACATTGCTATCTCACTACATATGAATGTCTATTTAAACAAGAGGAAGAAAATCATGCAAAAAAATTGCATTTTTATTTGATTAAAACATTTATCTATATGAAACAAAGTCCCATCCAAATTCTAATGTAAAAATACATGTAAATGGAATCAAATAACTACGTGTCATTGTTAACCAGGGAAATGAGGTAATCAAATGACCTCCTTGGGGCTAGCTAAAGCCTCATATTCCCTGGATGTCTAGACTATATACTTATTAACATTCAAATACATATAAAACTACACATGAATTAAGAAAAAGAAAGCTTTAATTTAGATACCTAAGCTATACACAATGCAAACCTATATGTAATCATAATTACTATCACTCTAATCAATATATTTGATTTATAAATTTTGGAAAAATAATTTGGATTTATTATTGATAATAGCCACACATATATTAAGTTAAGTGAACACATGCAAGCTTAACATAAAAGAAATTTCATTTTATATAATTAATTTTGAAAAGAGATGGATGCATGGAATCAAATGACATATAATATTTAACTTGATTGGAAAGGAAATACTAAATAGCTAGGATAGTATGAGAGCTAGATCCTACCTCAAAGGTAGGGGAGACTATCTCCAAAGTTAGGATAGCCTTCCCTTTAGAGGGGAGCAATGAAAGACTTGCATTGTAACAGAATGAGTGAGAATTGGACTGACTAGCAGAACCTTGACTGCCTTCCTATTTAAAGAAGGATACTCAATGTTGGAAGGTAGGTCAATGTGGATGACTGGCTTCTGCCCAGCCACCTCATCCCAGCTAACAGTGGTGAGGATAGCTCCCTCACAAGTACCTCGTGCTCCCTTGAATCCTCGGCCAAAGAACACTAGATGGGAGGAGCTAGTCTCAGGGAGGTTGGTCCGATCCAAGGACAAATCCACCCCAAATAGAAAGGTAAAAACAAACTTCTAAGAAGTGTGCGATTCTAAAAGGCCGTGATGACGTATGTATATGTTGAAATATAACTTGTATCGAATTTTTCATTGAGATTAGCTCCAAGAAAGTAACAGAGGTTTGGAGTTTGAACCCACACTCAACAATTCAAATATGTTAAGTGGCATTCATTGGAGAGATTTGGATGTTTGGAGGAGAGTCTTTTGCCATTTTATTTTTTTTAGAACCCATACTCAATCAATTTAGGTAGGTTGGGTGAGGTTAAAAAATTTGAGGAGAGATTTCTTTTCTGGAGATTGTTTGCATTTCATGTTTCTTGTTTGAAAATATGTATTATTTGAAAGAACCTCTACTTAGCAAATTTAGGTATGATAAGATGAGGTTGTGATTGTATGCTTGAGATATTTTTGCTTGTGAAGATTTGATTGTGTGATATTTTGATTTGAAAAATGAGGCTTCTTACTTAACAAATTTGGTATGTTAAGTAGAGGCCACATGTGTTTGATTTGTGCTTAAAGATGAGACTTTCACTTAACAAATTTGGTATGTTAAGTGAAAATCAAGTGTGAGTGTGAGATAGATTTGCTTTTCTTTGAAGATTCCACTTAACAAATTTGGTATGTTAAGAGAAAGTCTCAAATGTGTTTGAGATATGTTTATTTTTCTTTGAAAATGAGACTCTCACTTAACAAAGTTGGTAAGTTAACTAAAAGTTCAAGTGTGGTTGATATGAGAAATTGGATCCTTACTTAACAAATTTGGTATGTTAAATAGGGATCAAAATGTGTGTTGAAAAGACAACCTCACTTAACAAATTTGGTGTGTTAAGTGAAAGCCTAAATGTGTTTGATATGTGTTTGAAAATGGGACCCCCACTTAATAATTTGGTGCATTAACTGGAAATCAAAGTATGATATGAATTGAGAATGGGATTCTCACTTAACAAATTTGATATGTTAAGTGGGAACCCAATATGGCATGATTATATGATTATTACTTAACAAATTTGACGTGTTAAGTAGAACCAAATATATGCCTCGAAAGTGAGACTCTTACTTAGGAAATTAGATACGCTAAGTGAAAGTCTAAATGTATGTTTTTTTTTTTTTTGAAAATTAGACCCCCTCTTAACAAATTGAATATGGTAAGCGAGTCAAATTTTATATTTTGAAAATGAGACCCCCACTTAACAAATTGAAATTGTTAAGTGAAAGTCAAATCCATATTTTTGAAAATGAGACCCCCACTTAAAAAACTGAATTTGTTAAGTGAAAGTCAAATTTATGTTTTGGAAATGAGACACCACACACACACACACACACACACACAATTGAAAATGTTAAGTGAAGATCAAATTTATATTTTGAAAATGAGACCCCCAGTTAACCAACTGAAATTGTTAAGTGAAAGTCAACTTTATGTTTTGGAAATGAGATCCCCACTTAACAAATTAAAATTGTTAAGTGAAAGTCAAATTAATATTTTGGACATGAGACCCCCACTTAACAAATTGAAATTATTAAGTGAAAGTCAAATTCATGTTTTGGAAATGAGACCCCACTTAACAAATTGAAATTTTTAAGTGGAAGTCAAATTTATGTTTTGATAATGAGACCCCCACTTAATAAATTGAAATTGTTAAGTGAAAGTCAAATTTATGTTCCCCAGTTAACAAATTGAATATGTTAAGTGAAGGTTAAATTTATATTTTGGATGTGAGACCCCCACTTAACAAATAGAAATTGTTAAGTGAAAATCAAATTCATGTTTTGGAAATGCGACCCCCACTTAATAAATTGAAATTATTAACTGAAAGTCAAATTTATGTTTTGATAATGAGACCCCCACTTAACAAATTGAAATTATTTAGTGAAAGTCAAATTTATGTTTTGATTTAAAAAAAGATTCTCACTTTAACAAGTTTGGATATGTTAAGTGGGAATCAAACATGGCATGATTTGCTCTTGAAAAGAGGGGAGCTTCAACTCCAGCATATGTGGAATATCTTTAGTGGAGCTTCAATTTTTATTTTATGATTTGAAAGTAGTATCTTCATTCAACAAATTTGAGTGTGTAGAATGAAGATGACTATTTTCAAAGAGAAGTGCTTTTGGAAAGTGTCATTTTGTGAAAGAATTTATTTTCTCTAAATTTTACGATGAACCTTGCCTTACCTAGCATGTGGCGAAGAGGTTCTAAATTTTTATTATCTCTCCCTTCTTTGATAAATTTTGTTATTTACCTATTGGGGAGCCCACTAGGGGTTTCAAGACCTACATGGAGTGAGGTCCTAAAACCTAAAAGATGTAGGCTAACTTTGCTTAAGAATGAAATAAGCTAAGTGCCAACAGAAGAAAATATAATCTCAAACTCACTGTGGTGAAAATTTTATATAAATATATTCCTTCCTTCATCTTTTGAAAAGAGGATAAATGAAAATAGAAATATAACACCTTGTCGAGACACCACGTAGATCCACAAATGTTCTTATTAGGGTGATCGGGTATGACATTGAGGAACAATGTATTATCTCGAAAGATAGAAATCACCACCCTACAATGGACCTAATCACCTGAATAAGGACTCCTAAGGACTATGGGTCTTCGAAATGTACCAGAGCTTCTTCCCTCACTTTACATGGAAAAGTAAAGTAGGATTTATTTTAAATCAGGTTCGTTAAGTTCTCTATAGGGGCAATCTCCCATAGTTAATTTCATCCTAAGGAATATAATTCCATAGGAATACTCTCGATTAAGATAAATAATCATTGTCTCCAAAGATTTCAAAGGTAGGACTATCAATTGATTGATTTATTTTTAGAAAATCAAGCAGGATTGATCAAGAGGAGGGAGTTCTTATCAAAACTAAATGAAGATAAGTAGGGGATGCTTATGACACTAGGAAGGCTAGTAAGCATCCCAGACTATCCTATGGTTGTACTTTATATTTTTGAAATTAATATGATTTATTTATTCGAATTAAATTTCTATCAAAAATCTATGGCTTACAATTCTATGATACAAGGTCATGAAAATGCCTAAGAGGTGAGAATTTATGCTTGTAGCTTGCAAAGGAGAGAAGAAACCTCAAAACCTAAATCTAGGGAGCTTTGGTGAGGGCCAAAAGCACGACCTAAATCTAAGAAAAAAAATTGGGTATTTGGTTTACCTCCATAAGAGAGGATAAACCACCCAACTATTTAGACTTACGATCGCCTAGGGGTGGTCACCAACTAACTCCTCCTACGATTTTATATACATGTAGGCAAGTCATATGCTTTTGCAAGATAGCTAAGTTATTATTTATTTAGAAAGAGACTAAGTCTTTAAATATACTCCCCAATAGACTAGATCATGTAGAGCATGATTTAATGACTTAACTCTAATGCAAATTTTGTTATATTTTATTTTCATTTTGGACAATCAATTTGACACAGGCTTTAGGATTCATATGTTTAATGCATGAAAAATTAGATTATGGGCCAAAATCAACAAGGTAAAGAGGTATGTTTCCACCATGGCTGTCAAAGGTCAAGCCAAGTTCTCTGGCAAAGGTGGAAGCCCTCCAATCAAGAGTGAAATAATATGCTTTTTATTCATGATGTGAGAAAGAAAATACAACATCCAGCTAAGGGATTGCTAATTCTTTTATCCTGATTTATAACCTAGGCTTTAGATGAGGTTATGAGTTATTTATTTTTAGTTTGAATTGCTTAGTTGGATAGAAAATTTATTTTTCTAAGAGCTTAATCATCATTCAGGCCATACATCAAAGTAAGGAAGAAACTAAAAAAAGATGTCATCTTAATGCACAAGCTAAATAAACATCAATCAATTTTCAAAGCTAGCGTAAAAGAATAAGAGGCCTTTTGTGGTCGGGCTCCACCGCACAAACCCGAAAATAAATTGGGTAGCCGAGCTCTACCCTTATACAACCCAGATTACAAATGAATAAATTGCAACCAAGAAGGAATTCATTGTTATGGGGGTCTTCATTCTTCATTTCTTCATTTCTTCTTTCTTCTTTCTTCTTTCTTTTTTCTTCTTCTGGTTGGTTGGAATGTGGTTATTCCAAAGGCTTCACATGGTACATAAGACATAGTCTTATAACCAATGTTCATCCTAATCTCCCATAACAATCATTCCAAATCCTAATTGCAAAATTACATGAAAATGGGAAAAGGAAATCTAACTAAAACCTACAAAATAGAGATTAGCTAAACAAACCATAAAATCCCAAGCATGTATATATATTAATGTTACTTAGCACCACACACATGGGTAACTAAGTCCACCTGGCCTCTTTTGGATTACGCTTAGGAGTATAAGCTCCTGCACAATAAAAGCTATTATATTTTTATTACATCGCCCCTTAAGCACAATCCGCTGTAGAAGACAACAGTTAGACTAAGATCGCCATACAATTTAGTCTACGCACATACACCCTAACATCCAGGCTAAAATATTACATCATAAAACAAAAGTAAAGTATTAAACCATGCACCGCCCTAACCTAAAGCTAGAAGTGGTGACTTAGCCTAATGTGTGTGTTATTTAAGGTTTGTGTGGTATGCTTAGCTAGGCTTTTGTTAGAGTTTTCTAAGTATGAAAATGTTCAACTTAGAGGGTGGTTTCATTTAAGTGATTTAATTGATTTGGTTGATTTTTATTTTTATGATTTTTTTAGGTTTGAATGAAGCTACAATTAATTACTAAGTGTTGTAAAGAGAGGAAAAGAGAAGAGAACTTTCCTTTCCTCTCTACCTTAAGTAATTTCTAAGGTAGATTCATATTTGATTTTTATTAGTGAATGTTTTATTATGTGTTTTAATTAATCCTAAGTTTAGATTTTCCCTAAACAAACCTATTCAAAAAGAAAGGTATTTTAATATTAACTGAAGTGAAATACTATGACAAAACACACAACACTTCATTTCTTTCCCAACATATGTAACATGCATATGGATGAATCATAAGCATATCTATACATGCAAATGGAAGTGTTTAGCACACCTTAATGATGAATGCTAAGAGAGTTTATTTAAGAAAATTTGGAATGTTTCATGTACGCATGATTTTGTTAAGTAGAAAAGAGAGATTATTTTATCTATTTTTCATATTCACATTTGCAAGTTTAAAAGACATAAGTGAGTACGGAGCCATTGTTAGCACCAAGGGTGTAAGGTACAAGAACTACTTAGGGCTACTTAAAGCCTCACAACCCTGGGGTTTTCTAGACTAATATACCACTTTTCTTAAATACATGTACATGTACAAAAAGAAATGCATGGAAAGAGAATCATGCAAAAAACTTATGTGTGTTTGTTTAATTTGTTTATGCAATTTACATATGCAAGTGTGAATATCCTTCTTAAGTGATAACATAGGAATGAATGGGAATGGATTTAAGCAAGTGTTGTGTTCTTTTCAGATGAACTATACACTTTGCAAAATCCTATTCAAAACTATGCTAAAAGAGAAGAGAAGGAAAGTCACATAGTGCACATCTTTATATTTATACTCACATGGAAGCTTATAAATAATTATAAGTAGCATACCTTTTAGTTATGATATTTGATTTATAAGTTTTGAAAATAATTTTAGATTTAATAGTGATAATAGCCATTCATATTCTTACTTTAGCCAAAACATGCAATTTGACATAAATGAAATATTTCATTTTAATTTAATTTTTTTAAAAAGGCATGAATGCATGATTTTCATATGACATACATATTTAGCATGTTAGGAAAGAAATAAAGTGATGAAAGCATGTAAATTCATTCACCCTAATTAATTCTTAAAGATAATCTTATGAAATACGATTATTTAAAGTGAATCAAATTTAATAAAAAGAGATTTTTTTAATTTTGTTTGGGTTTGATTTGATTTAGGAAATGTGAAGAGGTTTGCTGGTCTTAACCCATTTCCCATATGTGTATGTTATTTTAGTTTAATTTTAAAACCATTAGATTAGTTCTATGTTTTTCTTAGGTTAAGGTGTACATTAAGTCCATTAATTACCCCTTACCTACACGACTTTAACATATTTAACTAAATAATTATGAGCCAAAGTATGACATAAAATCACAAGGAATTTAAATCAGCATTTGGCTCACAATTAATGATTAATTAAGCTAAAGGATTTAAGTTAAGTACTTTCATAACTCTTCCTATACATATGGGTTAGATTTGATTTCCTTAAGCTACTTAGGTTATTGAACACCTAAGTATCTATCCAAGAAGGAATTGATTAAGTTTTGGAATGTTTTGATTTTGAAAAAAATTGATTAATTAACCCTTTTAATTAAGTAATTAAACTATTTAATTAATTTGCACTTTAATTAGATTTTTATCTAAATGAAATAAACTTAGGGGAAAAGATTTGGGAAAGAATTCCTAATCTCATTCCCTAAGTTTATTCACTATTCTAAGGTAATTAGAAAACTTAATTAACTAATTTATCACTATTTAATAGGTTAATTAACCATTTAATTAATTAAGGGAGTGATTAAGAGTGGATCAGGCAATTACCCTAATTAAACTATTAATAAATTCCAAGAAAATCATCGGAGGCAGAGGTCATCCCATTAATCATCCCTGGGAAGTTTAGAATTAATCAATGGAATAATTAAGGAGTAAATTATATAATTACATTCCCAATAAAACCCTAATTGCATAAAATTCACTATTCAAAATCCATCAAACTTAATTTATATTATTCCCCTTTAAAATATCTTCATAATGCATTTTATTTTGTATTTTTTTGATTTTTCTACATTTAGTTATGTTATTTTTATGTTTATTAGATAATTAAATTCTAATTATATATGACTAATCCGTGATGGTGGGCCGTGATGCTTTCCACATTGTGTGATGGGATTCATCACTTAAGTTATTACATCGGCTACATAGTCTATCGGCGATGCTACACGCATTTTGTTTGGATCATCCGATCAAAGATCAGATGGTTGAGATTGAGCCCGTGGTTTCTAAAGAGAATAATCACATATCTAACATGGATTAATCAGGACTGTCCATCCAAAATGTGCGGATGGATGGTCTATGATCCATCACTTAGCTCACTTGCAGGAGATGGCAACCGTCCACTCCTTAGGGCATGATCCGAGCTCGATTGAGATCAAATTGAGCTCAAACTCAACCCACACCATCATCATGCAAGGGGATGAAGATCTAACGATCCATTTTACTTGGGGTAAAACTTTCCTTTAAAAAGGACCAAAGAAAAATCAAACTACGCTCGATTTTGAATAGTACCTCACCGGAGGCTATCATCGATGCTCCCAACTGTCGAGGTAGCTTCATCTACTGGAGACAAAGTCCTGTTGAAGGTTTCAAGCTTTGGGATGAAGTGGATTGCTCAATTAATCAAACTCCTCCTCCTAGGCTTGCGGCTTTGGTCTAGACACCTCTTCCCATGGCTTGAACACTTGAATGATGGTTTGAGTGAGCTCAATTAGGTCCTCTCAAGATGCATGAAGGATGATTTGAGCTCTTGTGAAGGATTGAATGAGATGGAAATTCTTACTACCTCCCCTATTTTTGGCTTAGGCAAAATTGAGAATGGAGAAATTCAAATGGATTGGGGATTGCTTGAGGGAGCTTGGGGAGATTTCCTTAGGTCATCTCAGTCAATTGAGTGTGAATGTGTTGGAATACAGTGAAATAAGGGGGAGTATATCTCCCCATCCAAGGATCGGACGGCCGAGAGGTGCTAAGCCATTTTGATCAAATTCATCTCATGGAGTGGGTTGGTTATGCAGTTTAGGGTGGCACGTGATTCAGTTTTGGCAAAGGGAGGTAGTGGGGAAGTTGTCATGTGCTTAATTGAGTGGAGGAGTGATCCCATGTGCTCAATTTCTAAGTCGGTGGTCAATTTGGCCATTGCGTTGGGTTTGGCTAAAATGATGACTTGGTCAAGTTCAAACATTGATCATGAATTGGGTATGATTAATGGTTTCAATCAATTTGGCCTATAGTAGATTTTGGCTAGTTTAGGTTTCATTTTGGCTAAGTGTTGACTTGGTCAACCCTTAGGTTTGACTTAGTTTGATCCAATTTGAGTGATTGATCATCTCATGATGATTGTTCCTCATAATGTGAGGCGTAGGTGGGCTTAGTTCAATCCAATTTGGGTAGGATTAGAATTTGGCTCATAAGGGGAACTTTTGGTCACTTTGGGTTAAGTGAGCCTAAGTGGGTCAATTGGCTTGATCAAGGCTTGAATCAAGTTTGATTGAACTCACATATGGACTTATGGTTGAAATATAAATCCATTTGTAAGTGATTTAGAGTCAAATGGGTTTTTAATTTTTTTTGATAATTACAAGTTCAATGGTTGATGATTGAAGATTGTGTTTATATTTGGATTCATGATTGAAGGGTTGATTGAATCATGAAGAAAAATCAAGGGTTTGGCTTGATTTGAATTTGATTTGGCTAAGTTCAAAATTTTGACTTGAAAGGCTTAGGTTGAATTTTGGTTGAATTTGGATTTGATTTTTTGAATTGATATTGTTTTTATGATTGAAGTTTATGTTTATATTTGGTTTCATGATTGAATTATTGATTGAATCATGAATAAAAATCAAGGGTTTGGCTTGATTTGAATTTGATTTGGCTAAGTTCAAGAGTTTGACTTGAAAGGCTTAGGTTGAATTTTTGTTGAATTTGGATTTGATTTTTTATTTTAGTTTTGGTTTTATGATTGAAGTTTATGTTTATATTTGATTTCATGATTGAAGGATTCATTGAATCATAAAGAAAAATCAATGGTTTGACTTGATTTGAGTTTGTTTTGTCTAAGTTCAAGAATTTGACTTGAAAGGCTTAGGTTTAATTTTGGTTGAATTTAGATTTGAGTTTTGAATTGATTTTTGGATGTTTGAATTTATATTTCATTTATATTTGTGAATATAAATGAGAAAATTTCTTGAATTTGAATTGATTTGGATTTCATTTAGGCTAAGTCCATAAGATAGAATCAAGGTGACTTAAAGAAAGATTTTTGGAATTTAGAATTCAATCATGGGTTTCAATCATTTAGAATTGATTCATGATTTGAGAAAATCCATCAAGTTGGAATTGATTTGAATTTGAAGTTGATTTGATTTGAAGTTTGAATTGAATTTTAAAATTTGACTTGAAGGAAGGAAGCGAGGATTTGGTTCAAGCTATAGGGTAGGTAAATTTCCCTAAGACCCTTATGGCATAATCTATTTTTATGGCTAACTCTTCTAAGTCTCTAGGGTTAGGTTAAGTGTTCACCTAATCACTAGAAGTGTCTTAAGACTAAGGAATCTCTTAGTGTTTAATAGAAGCCCTATGCCTAATATGGAGGGGTTGAGAGAAATGAGGTCAACAAAGGGTGCCCAATAGGTGTGGTGTGAATGACAAGGTACACCACATGTATTGGTGTTGATTGAAATGATCAACAACATCGAATGATGACAAGCATTAACAGAAATGATCTACTCCTAACCCAAGGTGTAGAAGGAATCCAGAGCTTAGTGCAATGTGACTCTACTCATGCCATAAACATAAGAGAGTAAAGGAGGAATCCATTTGGGATAGAGTATATGAACCTTCCATTAGGGAAATAGGTTCAAGTCATCCACAAGGGGATGAAAGGTTTGATTTTACTTGAGTCTCACTAGGGAGAGAAAATGATTTGATTTATTTGATTGATTGATTGTTTATTTTATTTATTTTGACTCCACTAGGGGAGAATGATTGAATTTATTTTTTTATTTTTGTTTGACTCCACTGAGGAAGGAGGGTTGAGTTTGTTTCAGATTGTTAGATTTTTTAATTTGAGATGGACCCTATTGGTTTGCGATGGATCACACTGAGTAGGGGCCATGGAGGCCTAGACCTAGCTCAGATTTACCAATCCAATGGGGTAGTCTACCAAACACATAGTAGTATTAGCCAACCAAAGAGGTTTCCTTTCAGTGTGCAACAGTTGTACTAGGAAGAAAGTATAGTAGACTTAAATCATCCAAAGTAGGGACCAGTTATTGGGGTGATCCATTGGCAAGGAAACGGATTGAGCCAAATCTAGGGCTGACTATTGAGTGAATGTCATTTTGGGACTTAAGTCAACTCAAAGATGGTCAAAAGATTGATTTCATTTTATAATTATTTTTGATGGATCTCATTAGTTTATGATGGACTGCACTAAGTAAGGGGCCATGGAGGCCTAGAGCTAGCTTAGATTTACAATCCAAAAAGAGTAGTCTACCAATCATATAGTAGGACAATCCAACCAAATGGGTGCCTTTCAGTTTGCAATGGTTAAGTTTAAGAAGAAAGTACGGGGACTCGCATCTTCTAAAATAAGGAACCACTGGGGTGATCAGTTAGCAAGGCAATAAATCAAACTCGACCAAGGGCTGACTATTGAGTGAATGCCACTAGAGGGTTAAATAAACTCAAAGATAGTCAAAAGATTAATTTCATGTTTTAATTATTTTGATGGATCCCATCGGTTTGCGATGGATCACACTGAGAAGGACCTTATATCAGCCTAGACCTATCTCAGATTTACTGAACCAATGGGAGTAGCTTCCTCGATCGAGGGGAGAACTATCCAACCAAATGAGTGCATTTTGGTTTGCAATGATCAATTTAGGGGAAGAAAGTATGGGGACTCATATCTTCTACTTACAAAAGACTACTAGGGTGATCGGTTGCTTTGGGCAACAAATCGAACCCGACTAAGGACTGCCCATCGGTTTGATACCGTCATGCTAGAAAGAATGCATTGTAGTCTAACATCTTTCAAAGAGGAATGACTATCGGGGTAACCTATCTATGGCAAAATAGATTAAACCTAACTTAAGGGTGACCACATAGTGAGTGCCAACCTAACGAATTATCTCAACTCAAGTAGTCAGGCAATTCCTATAGGGAGTTTTGCTTACACCGCCCTAAGATAAGATGTCTGCTTGGAAAAAGGGGCCATTTGGGGGCTTGAATTCATAAGCCATAAGTGAATATTTTATTTATTTATTTAGTTTATTTATCATGGACCCTGTCGATTTGCGAGAGATTAAACTGAGAAGGAGCTTATATCAGCCTAGACTTATCTCAGATTTATTGAACTAAGGGAGAATCTGCACATCCGCTGAATAAATTCTCCAACCACAGTGGTGGCTCCTAGGAAAGGGGGACTGTCAAATCCAAAAGTAACCCGGGTAGTCTCTAAATGGGGTTGTAAAGAATGTGATCTAAATAGAGTGCCCGTAGGGAGAGGGGCCACTAAGGGCTTGATCCAAAACCCTAGAGAAGATAACATGCATAGGTATTTGGTGGCCAACTCAAGGAGAAAGCGTGGGGACTCACATTTGCCAAGAGTGGTGTATCCACCAGGTGAGTCACTATCATCATAGAGAATATCAACCAACCTAAGGAGCCTATCAATTTGCAACAATCAGCCTATGAAAAAAGCTCGGGGACTCACATCTTCCTATAGTAGAACTAATTGCTGGGATAGTCTGTCTTTGGCTCGACAAGTGATATCCGACCTAGGGCAACTATTGAGTAAATGCCGCTAGAGGACTTATATCAACTCAAATGTTGTCAAGAGGAAAGGAGCCTTTGGGGGACTTATCCTAAACCTCGAATATACTCAACCTAGTCAGAACATGATGATTAGTTCAAGAAGGAAGCACGGGGACTCACATCTTCTTAAATAAAATTAACACGAGATAGCTTATTGGCTGGGTAGTGAAGTCTACCAAATTAACAAGGTTCTTGTTGGTTTACAATGATCAAGTTAGGAAGAAAGAATGATGACTCACATCTACCAAACAAGTGACCACTGAAGTGACATACTAGCGAGGTAGTATGTAAATCCAACCTAGATCGGCTGATGAGTGACTGCCACAGGGACTTACTCTCACATCAAAATAACCTGAGATAAAAGATTTGTGTTCATTTTTGTGCTTGTGTTAAAAGGGAATAGGATGCCACTTGGGTTATCTCACACCTACCCTAAACACACTTAAGGAATTGGATGAAATGGTGCCATGGATGGCAACCAGAATTCCCACCAAGAAAGGATGTTGCTTGGGTTCTCTTACACCTAACTCAGTTGTGCTAATAAAAATAGGATGCCTCTTAGGTTCTCTCACACCTACTATAGTAGCGATGGGAAGTGTGCTTGATTGTGTTAGTGTTATGAAAGAGGGATAGGATGCCTCTTAGGTTCTCTTACACCTATCCTAAACACGTCATGATGGATTCGCTAGACAAGCAAACAACACTTCAAAAGAAGAGAAGATTTTGATGAAATGGAATCAAATTTTTTATTCTTTTGTTGATAATTATTTTCAAACATATTTTATAGGTAATATTTCTTCAAATAGAGCCCATTAATTGGAAGCGTCGGGAGTTCCCCTTTACAATCAATGAGCTGATAGGATCTTCTTTAGTAGGCCTTCTAGCCTTCCCAAGTGGGTTCAAACTTGCCTCCCATCTTTCGATGGGTAATAATGAGTTTTATTAGAACTAACACAAGTTCTCCTACTTGGAAAGACCTAGGGTAGACCAACTTATTGTGAGCTTGAGGCCTTGTACAACTCGAGGTTCTGGCACACCCGTAGGCGTTTCTCCTCCAAAACTTTGCGCTCTTCTAACTGCAACTTTGCATTCTATTCTAAAGTGATTCTGCTACCCAATGTTATCCTTAGTTATGGGAGTTGAACTTCTAAAGGTAGAACGACTTCAAACCCATACACCAAAGAAAATGGGGTAGATTGAGTTGGAGTTCTGTATGTGGTGTGGTAGGCCCACAAGGCTTCAACCAATTGCTCATTCCATTATCATTTGTTATCATCAATAGTCTTCTTCAATATCTAGATGAGAGTTTTATTGAATGCTTCTGCTAGACCATTTGCCCTGGGGTAGTAGATGGTGGAGTATCTCCAATGTATACCATGTCTTCTGGTGATGTTGTTGATCTTGGTGCTTTTGACTGTAGTACCATTATAGGATATAATTCATCGAGACACCCCAAACCTATATATGATATGGTTCCTAAAAAATTGAAGCACATGCTGAGCTGTGACCTCTCTGAGTAGGATTGCCTCCGTTCACTTAGAAAAATAATCGGTGGCAGTTAAGATGAACCGATGACATTTGGAAGAAGGAGGATTGATCAGACCCACAATGTCAGCACCCCAACACTCAAATGGCCATGAGGCCAATGTAGGGTGTAGAATGTTAGGCAGTTGATGTAAGACCACACCGTGTACCTGATACTGATGGAATCTCCTAGACATGTCAATGTAGTCTGTAATCATCGAAGGCCAGTAGTTTCCTAGTCTCTTGATCTTTATCTTCATCTTCGGACTAGATTAATGTGCTCTGCATAAACCTGAATGTACCTCAGTCACAATCCTATGGACTTTGTGCTTTTCTAAATAACATAATCACATCTGATTGAAAGATCATCAGTACAAGGTGCCATCAACGAGAGCATAGGAGAGGGATCTCTGTTTAACCATATGGGCTTATGATTTCTCTTGAGGTAGTTTTTCAGTGTTCAAATAGTCTATGAATGGTTACCACTAATCCAACTCCTTGTCCTTATAGGTAACGAAAACTCCTCTCTAAGAGAAAGTCTCTCGATGAGTTCAACATCAATAAGGCATAGGACTTGTCTATTTTGGACCCTTATTGGAATGTACTCATCATCCGGACATACCAATTATTTGGCAAGTTTGGCCAAAGCATCTACTATTTCATTCTCTACTCGGGGAACCTTGTAGATGGTGGCTTCAGGGATTTGGGCCAACAGTTTCATTATATACTCGTGGTAATGATGAAGCTTATGTTTGAGGACCTTGTAGGACCTGGCAATCTGATTGATGACCAACTGAGAATCCCCATAGATGTTGATGCTCTTGACATAAGTTATGATGGCTAACTCCAGACTGACAATCAAATCCCCATACTTAGCTTTATTGTTGGTGCATGGATTGGAGAGATAGTATGAGAATCTCATCATATTGTGGTCTGGAGTTAAAAGAACTATTCCTATGCCTGCCTTTCCTGGAAAAGTAGATCATGGTGCTTCTCCTTTATGAAAGGAAGTTGCACCATCAAAATACATCCCTCAGTGATGATTGTCAACCTCCCATAAGTTCATGATTTGTTCTTCAGGGAGATCATCCCTAAGTGGAGAATAAGCAGGAAGTGAGTGTGCCGCTAAGATATCTGGTAGTGCTTATCATTACCGCACGAATGTGTATGAATGTGACATCAAATTATGAGAGAATCATGGACCAACGTGCCAAACATCCAGATAGCATTGGCCGTGTCATGAGATACTGCAGTGGATTGGTTCTGGAAATCAAGTTCACCTTATGAGAAAGCATATAGTGCCATAAATTTTGAGATGCAAAGATCAAAGCTAAGCAATGTTTCTCAATAGGTGGGTAATTTTCTTCAGCAGGGATCAGACGATGGCTGAGGTAATAGAGAGTGCTCTCCTTCCCTTCATCATTGGCTTGGGCCAGCAAAGCACCGAGGGAGTCATCCAATGCAGCAGTGTAGAGGATGAGTGGCCTGCCCGGGATAGGGGTTGTTAGAACTGCCAGCTTCACCAAATACTGATTGATATCTTCAAAAGCATGTTGGCACTTGTCATTCCACTTGAACTTTGCATCCTTTTTGATAAGTGCTAAAAATGGCTTGCATCTCTCTGATATGTTGGAGATAAAGCATCTCGGATATGCCAACCATCCTTGGAAAGATCTGAGTTGAGTTAAACTTTTAGGATGTCACATTTCTAAGATAGCTTTGATCTTTTCTAGATCTATCTCTATTCCCTAGTGTCGGACAACAAATTCAAGGAAATTTCCTGAAGCTACTCCAAATGCACACTTTAGGGGATTCATTTTGAGGTTATATTATCTTAACCATTCAAAAAATACTCTCAAGTCAAAGAAGTGATCTTCCTTTTCTTTGCTCTTGACTACTAGATCATCAACATAACATTCAACTTGATGATGAATGAGTTCATTGAAGATCTGAGTTATGGCCCATTGGTATGTAGCACTAGCATTTTAAGGCCAAAAAGTATAACCTTATAGCAATAGATTCTGATTGAGGTTCAAAAAGTAGTGTTTCTTTCATCCTCGGGGGCCAACTTGATTTGGTTTTAGCCAGATGACCCATCCATGAAGGAGAATACTGTATGAGATGAGGTGATGTCCATCATTAATTTTAGTATAGGAAGAGGAAACTCATCCTTAGGACATGCCTTATTTAAGTCCTTAAAATCAACATAAATATGAATTTAGCCATTCTTCTTCTTAACTGGGATGACACTGGCTAACCAGGTAAGGTATTTTTCTTCCCTGATGAAACCAGCATCGATTAGTTTATTGACTTTAGAAATGACATGTTGTTCAATTTCTAATCACATGCGTTAAGGAGCTTGCTTGATAGGGTTAGCGCTAAGGTGTATTACTAGTTTGTGGACTGCTACATCTGGAGATAATCCGAGAATTTCTTCATAGCTCCATGCAAAGCAGTCCTTAAACTCAATCAATAGTCTAACTAAGTCATTAGTTTCCTCTTCAATCAGTAACGAACTGATGTATGTCGGGCGTGGATTTTCTTCTATCCTGAGGTTGATTTTTTTAAGCTTGTCAATTATTGAATGGATCTCCTCTTCAAATTTTGGTGGTGCATCTTTGATTTGGAGATCATCTGGATCATCTAAAATTTCTAAACACACATCTTTATAAGAGTTTGTTTAGTGTGAAAAGAACCTATCAGACTCCAGATGGTTGGTGACAACTAAGCAATAATCATTGTCATCGACTAGATCCACTGTACCGAATCCTAGTCTTGATCTTGATTGTACATCCATAGATTTTTGAAGTACTCTAAATTATGCTTAGACCATGAATAAGGAATCAAACCCTTCTTTGCAAGATTAAGGACACAAGACAAATATCAATCAAAAGATAATTCCATTATTCTTTGTTTGAAATATCCTCATGCCCTACATCAGTTTCTGGACTTGAGGATGATGATCCCAAAAAGTATCTCTTCAATTTGACATCCTTGGAAGACTGAGGGGCTTCCTTAACTACTAAACCTTCAACTTTTTGAGATGAAAGTGAGGTTAGAGCTAAGGTTCCTAACTATTGCCTGATAGTTTCACATACATTTGATTTGAATACTTTCATGCTTTATCTGGAGGCCTAATCTTCATCACCGTCTGACTCGAGTGTCACCTCCAATGAAACCTACTGAGAGGGGTTGGCTAGTATGCTAATCAAAATAGACTCATCCTCCAAACTGGATTACAAGTCTATGTGAATAGTAGGGGTACTCTTATGAATCGGAACATAACCCCTGTTGGCTGATGGCCAACCAGGGGGTCTTCCACCTCTGGACTACCATGTCTACCCTACCCCTACCGGTGGAGGTCATCCTACCCACATGTCCATATGATGGAATGAAGCGGGTGGAATGTGATATGCTCCACTTCTTCCTCAATTTTCTTTTCTTGTTCACTTGGCCTTTCATTTTTCTTTTCTCTTTCTTTTTCTTTTTCTTTTTCTTCTTTTTCTTTTGCATTTGCATTTAAATTTTGACCAAGTTCATGAGAAAAGGTGTTTTGAGGAAGATAGTAGGTCACATCCTCATATATCTCAACCTTTCTAATTGAAAATGGCTTTTCATCTCCTTTGATACAGTATTCAATCCCATCCTTCCTAAACTTAATGCATTGATGGAGGGAGGATGGAATCATCTTATTTTGATGTATCCAAGGCCTATTGAGCAAAGTGATGAATGAAGTATTCAAATCAATGATGTAAAACTTGGTTTTAGTCTTCCAGTCACCTATCTCTGAAGATAACACTATGGAATCTAAAGCCCTCTCACACTGTTCATTAAATTCTCTCAACATCATCGGATCTCCTTGGAGTGTGGAGATGTCGATCCTTAAATAAGCAAGGGTTTTTAGATTCATAATGTTCACCGATGCGCCTAGATCGATGAGAACTCTAGCAAGTCAAAATCTGCCCATGTCCACTATAATGTAGAGGGGACAATTGTGCTCCATGTCCCCTAGAAGTAGGTCTTCATATGTGAAAGTGATTCCTTGAGCTTCTCTGGAATAATGTGCCTCCTCTCCAATAGCAGTCAACTGAGCTAAGCATATCCCATGATCAAGACGAGCCTTCATTAATGATTCCCTCATCACTTTGGATACGATAAGGGCATCGTATGTGCTTAGCTTAGATGATAATTTTCTTAGATGAGAGAGGACAATGTAGTCCACCTTAGGTTGATCCTCCATAAGCATATCCAAGGGTGGAGCATCCTATGGAGGGGCTTCTCGATCATCTAAACCAATGACTTATTTCCCTCTATCTTGAGGTGTTGCCCTAGGAGGTAGAACCTTGCCACTACAGAGGTTGACTTCAATGATCTCTTGTGGCAGGTTAGTGGAAGATTTTACCTGCTTATCAGGCTCACCTGCACCTTCTCCTATGGGACCCTCAGAATCGGATGATTTTAAGTCTATCTCAATAGGCGAACCTATAGTATTCAAAGAAGGAAGGTCCAACTTTGAATCAGAAAGAGGAAGATTGAGGTTATTATAATTATTATTTAGACTTGAAGAGTTATCATTAAGAATAGATTTAGATAACTCAGAAAAAGTGATACAGATATAATTCAAGCTAACTTTATTCTTTGATTTCTTGGATTTTGAAGGAGGTACATAGTATAAATCAAGTAACGTAAGTGGCAAGAGGGATTTGATACCCTCATCCATCGATACAAGATGTCTACTAGAAGAAGAGCTAGCTGAAGTAGAGGTAGTCTGAGTAGGCAATGGTGGACTGAGGACTTGGTGGTTACTTTGGCTATCCTGGCATAGGTTGCTAAGCTCGCCGCTCGAGCTCCCCTTTCCTAAGTGGTCCTGAATAACTTGCAAATCTTCCTTGATGTTGGAGGTTTGAGCTGCCTCAGGCACCTGTAAGGAAAGTTTCTTTATTTTGGAGACAATTTTCTTAGAGGTACGGGATAAGGAGATATCCCAATCTTCTTTGATTTTGGAAGGGTCCCAAGTATCCCCAAGGATTACCTTAATGGAATTGGATGGTTATTCTACAAGGTATTCCTTCGGGATAACTATAGTATCGATCTTGAAGCTATGTTCAAGTCAGTTCTTGAATGTGAAGCAATCTTCCAAAACATGACCTAGTATGTAGTGGTAGGGACAAAAGTTAGGATCATTACTTTTTCCCACTTCCTCTAGTCTCATAGGTTCGGGTAGCTGAAAATCAGACTTCTTTAAGATGTTTTTAAAGATCTCTCTAATTACCTCCCTCTTAAATGAATAAGGCTTGTTAAGATATCCAAAAGAGTAGGTGGACCGTATACCCTGGTGGGTGTGTATGCTACATGATATGTTGAGAGGAGGTGGTGAAGCCATGGAGGCTGTATGGCAGATGCTTAGTGGTGGTAGAAGAGGTGGAAGTGATAGCTGCGGAGCACGAGGTCTCTCAAACTGCTCTATGGCTGGTTGTTTTCCCTTATCTACTACTATTACTGCTCCAGGATTCTTCTCAAAATATTTTTGTGGCTTCTGCTTTATTGATTGGTCCATAAAAGGAAATTATTTGGCTTCTTCTTGTAAGCTAGCTGCCTTGTTGATTAGTTTCTCAAATATTTTGTTGGTGAAACCTTTGAGCATGAAGGCGACCAGGACATGGATATTCTTAAGAAGAATCTCAATGGCATATTATTTAGATAGTTGTGGTTTGCATTTCATACTCAAATTATGCCATCTAAGAATGTAATCAATGAGGGACTCACTGGGTTTTCTTGAGCCACAATGAGATCGCCTACAGTCACCCTTTGTTGTGCTCCAACAAACCTCTTGATGAAGAGTTGCTCCAACTCAGCAAAAGTCTTCACTGAACTATTGGGAAGTTCAGTGTACCAATCAAAGGCTATACCCGCTAAGCTATTGACGAAGAGTCGGAAGAGTAAAGCATCACTGCCACTAGCATTGCAACAGTTAGTTCTGAAGTGCGCAATATGCTGCCTCGGGTTCCCAATGCCATTGAAGCTCTTGAAAGAAGGTGGCATGAAACCTTTAGGATATTGGATGGCATCAAATTCCTCTAGATAGGGTCTACCCTTTGGAACTGATGAGCTTCCTTGGGCTTGAGCCAATGCTTCTCTCACCTGCTGCTCAACCATGATTTTGATGTCCTTTTCTTGTATGGAGGTATTATCCACTACCTTCTTATACATGCTGGTGCTACCCTGCTCTACTAGAGGTAAAGTCTTGGCTGGATCCAAGACATGCTCCAACTCTAGCTGACTAGTCTCAGCTATAGTAGGATGAACTGTCGGGGCTTGATTTTGTAATGCCAAAATAGCTGCTAGCAAATCCTCAAGCTGCTTCCCCATCCTATCTATTTGTCCATCTTTTTATTTTAATTATTGACGGAGGTCTTGGGTCGAGTAGGTTGTCTTCCTGCTTGATCGTGGCACCTTCCACATCCTATTGATCACGGAGGAGGGAACCCTGGGTATCTACCATGTGTACCCCTGTTGAATCCTCTAACATGTCATCTTCATTCGGATCAAAGCTAACCTTTTCATCCTCTAAATTGGACCAGACATATCCTAAAATTTCCTTCTTCTCCACTAGATACTGAGCTACGATGTCATCTAGGGATTGGTCTAACTGAAAAAGCATGAGAGATCGGGTCTGACCAATAGTAGGATTATTGTCATGACCAGATAGGCATCTAACCTCTGAAGCTGTTGGGGAGATGAACATGTGAGGACTACGCTCAGTAGAGGAAAGATACTCCTGACTGCTGTTGGATCTGGGTGGAGTGGTACTCCTAGGAGGATCTATAGTTATAGGGGTGACTAAACTGACTCCTCCTCCTCCCTCAACTACTGTGACTATCTCCATAGCCTGCTGCGGTGGTGGTGGTGATGAGACGACTATGATACTCTGAGGTAAGCATTCCTTCCTCATTACAATTAGGGCAGAAGGTCGAGCAAGAGAGCTCAGCCTCGCCATAGTAGGCAGCGTAGATGGAGCAGGATATCTTGGCCATAGCTCGATCACCAATGGGATTCTCTTCTCCTTTGATGCAACCTTCATGGCCTTGGTTGGAACAGTAGATGCTAGAACATGCATAGAAGATGGTGGGCGCAGAGAAGAGTGGTGTGGTGGAGGCACGACCGACTCTCACGGGATAAGAGCTCCTCTCCTATGATGTGTAGTCCCCATGAGTAATATATTGTCGATGATCATAGTAGCACCCGATGAAAAGTCCACAAGTGAGGTCACTGACTATCTACTGCTCCTCTGTGCTAGTAACATGAACTAATGTGACCTCTGCCCTCTCCTACCTAAGTGCCCTGCCACTCAGCTGGAATGACGAACATAAATCAAACCGAGCCCAACTCGATCGTATAACCTCGCACTTGGTGTAAACCGATCAAGGTCGGCAACCTCCTCTCTCACTAACAGACAAAACTAGATCACTGGCAGAGGCAAAGCAGAAATCCTCCTTCCATCCTCTCTATCAGATCCATGGAGAGGGTGTAACTAGTTTTCTTTAACCAGCGGTGAAAGAATCCTAGGAAACTCCTCTACAACAGACTAAATAGCTGCCTTGAACTCCCTAGCAATGCGAGTGTGATACCGCTTGATCATGCGGTTCTTGTTTCTGCATTGGATCCTAGTAGGTTGAGTAGTGTAGGAACTAGACCCAACCTCAAAGGCAGGGGAGACAATCCTTGGAATCAGGGGAGCCATCCCCTTGGAAGGTGCCAAGGAGTGGGTGCTAGCCCTAACTGGGGTAGCACAGGGAATAACCAGGCACACTAACACTGGCACTGATACTACTATTATGGGAATTGCCATAGCCTTCCTCTTTAGCGAGGGAATCTCTGAATTAAATGGCATGTCGACCTGGATGACTGGCTTCTGCCTGGTCACCATGCTCCTGCTAACTATCATGAGGGGGTTCCTTCACATGTCATCTTGGCCCCCTTAAAGCCTCGACCAAAGAGGATGAAGTGGCCAAAGTCAGATCGTGGAATGCTGGCCTGATCCAAGGCCAAATCTATCCCATGAGAAAACATGAACACATACTGCTGCGCTGCTATTGCAATGATCTAACTGAACTGGAACTGACTAAAAAAACTAACTAAAGCTGATTGAAACTACAATGTTGAAAATAAACTTGAATCAAATTTTCTTGCCTTGTTGATTTTTTAAATTTGAATTTTAGAATTTGAACCCACACTCAACATCTTGAAAGTGTTAAGTGGCTCAAAATAGATTTAGAAGATTTTGAGATTAATTGAAAAGAGGATTTTTGAATGTAGAATCCATTTTCACCAAATTTGGGTATGTTGAAAATGGGTTCAAATATTTTTGGAGAGACACTTCTATAGGTTCGTATTTTATTTTGAATTTTGATTTTTAGGACCCTTCATTTAACAAATTTGAGTATGTTAAAGTAAAAGAGTCAATTGGTTTTGTTTAGATTTTTGGATTTTTGGGATTTACTCACTTAACAAATTTGGGTATGCTAAGTGAGGTTTTTGAAAACAATTTCTTCTTTCTTTGTTTATTTGTTTTATGAATCAGTTGTGATTTGAAAATGGAATCCTCATTTAGCAAATTTTGGTATGTTAAATGAAGAATCCAAGTGTGTTTTATTTTTGAAGATTTTTGAAAATAGGATTCTTAGCAAATTTAGGTATGCTAAGGAAATCCAATGTGTTTTATTTTTGAAGATTTTTGAAAATAGGATTTTAAGCAAATTTAGGTATGTTAAGAAAATCCAAATGTTATTTCTTTTGTTTTTTTTTTTGATTTGATTTTGAAAAAGAGGGTCCTTAGCAAATTTAGGTATGCTAAGGAAATCCAAATGTTGTTTCTTTTATTTTTTTTATTTCATTTTGAAAAAGAGGATCCTTAGCAAATTTAGGAATGCTAAGGAAATCCAAATGCTTTTTCTTTTATTTTTTGATTTCATTTTAAAAAAGGGGATCCTTAGCAAATTTAGGTATGCTAAGGAAATCCAAGTGTGTTTCTTTAATGTTTTATTTTGATTTTGATTTTGATTTTTAAAAAATATGATAATGATTTGATTTTTGAAAATGTGATTATTTATTTTGTTTTAAAAATGTGATTGTTCATTTTGTTTTGAAAATGAAGATATTCATTTGAAAATTTGGAAAATATGATTGTTAAATTTTATTTTTGAAAGAGATAATTGTCTTTTTATTTTGAACATGAAAATCCTCATTCAATTTGAATGAGGAAGTTCATTTGTGCTTTTTAAAAATGTGATTTTGGATTTTATTTTTGAAAAAGATGATTGTATTTTTATTTTGAAAAATGAAAACTTCATTCAATAAATTGGATGAATATGTTCATTTGTGCTTTTTTGAAAATACGATTGTTGGATTTTATTTTTGAAAAGATATTGTTGATTTTCTTTTTGGAAAAGATGATTGTTCATTTTTGTTTTGAAAAATGAAATCTTCATTCAATAAATTGAATGAAGATGTTCATTTATGCTTTTTGAAAGATATGATTGTTGGATTTTATTTTTGAAAAGAGATTGTTAATTCTCTATTTGAAAAAGATGATTGTTCATTTTTTGTTTTGAAAAATAAAATCTTCATTCAATAAATTGAATGAAGATGTTCATTTGTGCTTTTGGAAAGTATGATTTTTTATTTTAATTTTGAAATGATCCAACATATAATAACCATGAAGATTATTAGATGAGGGTGATTTATGAAAATTTTTGTGTAAAACATTTTATTATGTGCATTTTGAAAAAGTGCTTTTTGGAAATTGATGTTTCTTATGAAGAATTTATTTTTCTGTATTCTTGGAATGAACCTTTCATTACCATAAAAATGGTAAGGAGGAAGTCTTTAGTTATTTCTTTTTATTAAATTTTTATTTTCACCCATTAGGGAAGACCAACATGGGGTGAGGTCCTAAAACCTAAAGATGTTGGCTAGCTTAACTTAAGGATGAATAAGCTAAGCGCCAACAGAAAAGAAAGATAGTCTTGGATTCATACAAAAGTACAAACCCACTATCGATACTTAGAGACAACGATCATTTACCAAAGATGGAGAGAGGAACCATCCCCAGCGGAGTTATGTATACAAATATATTCCTGCCTTCATCCATCCCTTTCGAAAAGAGGATAAATGAAAACAGAAATATAACACCTTGTTGGGACACCACATAGATCCGCATATGTTCTTATTAGAGTGATTGGGTATGACATTAAGGAAAGATACACTATCTGAAAAGATAGAAATCACCACCCTACAATGGACCTAATCACCTGAATAAAGACTCCTAAGGACTATGGGTCTTCGGAATGTACCAGAGATTCTTCCCCTACTTTACATGGAAAAGTAAAGTAGGGTTTATTTTAAAGTAAGTTCGTTAAGTTTCCTACAGGGGCAAGCCCCCATAGTTAATTACATCCTAAGAAATAGGATTCCTTAGAATTACTCTTGATTAAAATAAATGATCGTTGTCTCCAAAGATTTTGAAGGAAGGATTATCAATCGATTAGTTTATTTTTAGAAACTCAAGCGGGATCGATCAAGAGGAGGGAGTTCTTATCAAAATTAAATGAAGATAAGTAGGGGATGCTTAGGATACTAGGAAGCCTAGTAAGCATCCAAGACTATCCTATGGTTGGGCTTTATATTTTTAAAATTGATATGATTTATTTATTTGAATTGAATTTTTATTAGAAATCTAGGGCTTACAATTCCATGATACAAGGTCATGGAAATGCCTAAGAGGTAAGGATTTATGTTTGTAGCCCACAAAGGGGAGAATCAACTTTAGAAACTAAATCTAGGGAGCTTTGGTGAGGGCCAAAAGCACGACCTAAATCTAAGGCAAAAAAAAGGTATTTAGTTTACCTCCATAAGAGAGGATAAACCACCCAATTGTTTGTACTTACAACTGCCTAGCGGTGGCCACCAACTAACTATACCTTAATTATACCTATGATTTTAAATACATATAGGCAAGTCATATGCTTTTGCAAAATAGCTAAGCTGTTATTTATTTATAAAAAGACTAAGTCCTTAAACACACTTCCTAAGAGACTAGATCATGTAGGGTATGATTTAATGACTTAACTCTAATGCAAATTTTGTTATATTTTATTTTCATTTTGGATAAACAATTTGACACAAGCTTTAGGATTCATATGCCTAATGCATGAGAAATTAGATTATGAGCCAAAATCAGCAATATAAGGAGGTGTGTTTCCACCATGGCTCTTAAAGTTCAAGTCAAGCTCTCTGGCAAAGGTGGAAGCCCTCCAATTAAGAGTGAAACAATATGCTTTTTATGCATGATGTGAGAAAAGAAATACAACATCCATCTAAGGAGTTGTTAATTCTTTTATCTTGATTTATAACCTAGGCTTTAGATGAGGTTATGAGTTATGTATTTTTAGTTTGAATTGATTAGTTGGATAGAAAGATTTTTCCTAAGAGCCTAATCATTATCCAGACCATACATCAAAGCTAGAAAGAAACTAGGAAAAGATGTCATCTTAATGCACAAGCTAAACAAACATCAATCAATTTATAAAGCTAGAGCAAAATAATAAGAGGCCTTTGTGGTCAGGCTCCATCGTACAAACCTAAAAATAAATTGGGTATCTGAGCTCTACCCTTATACAATCCGGATTATAAATGAATAAATTACAACCAAGAAGGAATTCATTGTTATGGGGGGTCTTCATACTTCATTTCTTCTTTCATCTTTCTTCTTTCTTCTTTCTTCTTTCTTCTTTTGGTTGGTTGGAATGTGGTTGCTCCAAAGGCTTCACATGGTACACAAGACATAGTCTTATAACCAATTTTCATCCTAATCCCTCATAACAATCATTCCAAATCTTAATTACAAAATTACATGAAAATGAGAAAAGGAAATCTAACTAAAACCTACAAAACAAAGATTAGCTAAACAAACCATACAATCCCAAGCATGTATATATATAAATTAGACTTAACACCCCACACATGGGTAACTAAGTCCACCAAGCTTATTTTGGATTATGCTTAGGGGTATAAGCACCTGCGCAACAAAAGCAATTATATTTTAACTGCAGTGCTCCTTAAGCACAATCCCTTACAGAAGATAATAGTTAGACTAAGATTGCCCTACCATTCACTCTACGCACATACACCCTAACATCCAGACTAAAATATTACATCACAAAATAAAATCAAGGTATCAAATCATGCACCACCCTAACCTAAAGTTAGAAGTGGTGACTTAGCCAATGTGTGTGCTATTCAAGGTTCATGTGGTATGCATAGCTAGGCTTTAAGGTTAGAGTTTTCTAAGTATGAAAATGTTCAACTTAGATGGTGGTTTCATTTAAGTGATTTAATTGATTTGGTTGATTTTTATTTTTATGATTTGCAAAGGTTTTAATGAACTTACAATTAATTACAAAGTGTTGTAAAGAGAGGAAAAGAGAAGAGAACTTCCCTTTCCTCCCTACCTTAAGTAATTTCTAAGGTAGATTCATATTTTATTTTTGTTTAATGAATATTTTAGTATGTGTTTTAATTAATCCTAAGTTTAGATTTTTTGCTAAACAAACCTATTTAAAAAGAAAGGCATTTTAAGATTAAGTGAAGTGAGATATTATATCAAAACACACAACACTTCATTTCTTTCCCAACATATGTAACATGCATATGGATGAATCCTAAGTATATCTATACATGCCAATGGAAGTGTTTAGCACACCTTAATGATGAATGCTAAGAGGGTTTGTTTAAGAAAATTTGGAATGTTTCTTGTATGCATGATTTTGTTAAGTAGAAAAGAGGAATTCTTTTATCCATTTTTCATATTCACATTTGCAAGTATAAAAGACATAAGTGAGTACGACGTCATTATTAGCACTAGGGGTGTAAGGTATTAGACCTACTTAGGACTACTTAAAGCCTCGCAGCCCTGGGGTTGTCCAGACTAATATACCACTTTTCTTAAATACATGTACATGTACAAAAAGAAATGCATGGAAAGATAATCATGCAAAAAACATATGTTTGTTTGTTTGATTTTTTTTATGCAATTTACATATGCGAGTGTGAATATCCTTCTTAAGTGATAACATAGGAATAAATGGGAATGGATTTAAGCAAGTGTTGTTTTCTTTTCAAATGAACTATACACTTTGCAAAATCCTATTCAAAACTATGCTAAAAGAGAAGAGAAGGAAAGTCACACAATGCACATCTTTATATTTATACTCACATGCAAGCTTATAAATAATTATAAGTAGCATATCTTTTAGTTATGATATTTGATTTATAATTTTTTAAAATAATTTTGGATTTAATAGTGATAATAGCCATTCATATTCTTACTTTAGCCAAAACATGCAATTTGACATAAAGGAAACATTTCATTTTAATTTGATTTTTTTTAGGCATAAATGCATGATTTTCATATGACATACACATTTAGCATATTAGGACAGAAATAAAATGATGAAATCTTGTAAATTCATTCACCCTAATCTAAAGACATTCAAATTTGTTTAAAGAGATTTTTTTTGATTTGATTTAGGAAATGTGAAGAGATTTGCCGGTCCTAACCCATTTCCAACATGTGTATGTTATTTTAGTTTAATTTTAAAATCATTAGGTTAGTTTTATATTTTGCTTAGGTTAAGGTGTACATTAAGTCCATTAATTACCCCTTACCTACACCACTTTAACATATTTAACCAAATAATTATGAGCCAAAGTATGACATAAAACCACGAGGAAATTAAATAAGCAATGCACCTAAGAAAGAAAGGGTCCTAATGTATTTGGCTCACAATTAATGATTAATTAAGCTAAAGGGTTTAAGTTAAGTACTTTCATAACCCTTTTGATACATATGGGTTAGATTTGATTTACTTAAGCTACTTAGGTTATTGAACACCTAAGAATCTACCCAAGAAGGAATTGATTAAGTTCTGGAATGTTTTGATTTTGAAAATGTTTGATTAATTAAGCCATTTAATTAAGTGCTTAAACTATTTAATTAATTTTCACTTTAATTAGAATTTTATCCAAATGAAATAAACTTAGGGGAAAAGATTTGGGAAAAAATTTCAAATCTCATTCCCTAAGTCTATTTAATGTTCTAAGGTAATTAAAAAACTTAATTAATTAATTTATCACACTTTAATAGGTTAATTAATCATTTAATCAATTAAGGGAGTGATTAGGAGTGGATCAAGCAATTACCCTAATTAAACCATTAATAAATTCCAAAAAAATTATGGGAGGTAGTGATCATCCCATTAATCAACCCTATGAAGTTTGGAATTAATTAGTGGAATAATTATGGAGTAATTAATATAATTAAATTCATAATAAAATATTAATTGCATAAAATTCGTTGTTCAAAATCCATCAAACTTAATTTTAGATTATTTCCCTTTAAAATATCTTCACAATGCATTTTATTTTGTCTTTTTCTGATTTTTTTACATTTAGTTATGTTATTTTGAAGTTTATATGTTTATTAGGTAATTAAATCCCTAATTATATGACTAATCCTGTCGGCGCCATGTTGACCGTTGATGCAGCGCGTATTTCCATATGGTGCGATGGGATTTGTCACTTAAGTTGTCATAACAGCTGCACAGCCAGCCGGTGGTGCTACGCGCTTTTTCTAGATCGTCCGATCAAAGATTGGATGGTTGAGATCAAACCTGAGGTTTCTAAAGGGATTAATCATAAATCTAGCGTGGATTAATGAGGTCCATCCATCCAAAATGTGCAGATGGACGATCCATGATCCATCACTGAGCTCGCCTGTAGGAGAGGGCAATCGTCCAGTCCTTAGGGCATGATCCGAGCTCGATTGAGATAAGATTGAGCTCAAACTCAACCCACACCATCATCATGCAAGGGGATGAAGATCTGATGGTCCATTTCACTTGCGGTGAAACTTTCCTTCAAAAAAAGAAGTGGGAATAGCTCGGAGGCTATCATCAGGGCTCCCAACCATCGAGGTAGCTTCGTTTAGTCAAGATGAAACCCTATTGAAGGTTTCAAGCTTTGGGATGAAGTGGATTGCTCAATTGATCAAACTCGTCCTTCTAGGCTTGCGACTTTGGTCTAGACACCTCTTCCTATGGCTTGAACACTTTGATGAAAGTTTCAGTGAGCTTGATTAGGTCCCCTCAAGGTGCTTGAAGAATGAATTGAGCTCTAGTGAAGGATTGAATGAGATGGAAATTCTTGCTACCTCCCCTATTTTTGGCTTAGGCAAAATCGAGAATGGGGAAATTCATATGGATTGGGGATTGCTTGAGGGAGCTTGCCTTAGGTCTCTCTCAGTCAATCGAGTGTGAATGTGTTGGAATGCAGTGAAATGAGGGGGAGTATATCACCTCCTCCAAGGATCGGACGACCGAGGGGTGCTAAGCCATTTTGATCAAATTCACCTCATGGAGTGGGTTAGTTAGGCCGTTTAGGGTGGTATGTGATTCAGTTTTGGCAGAGTGAGGTAGTGGAGAAGTTTTCATGTGCTTAATTGAGTGGCGGAGAGATCCCATGTGCTCAATTTCTAAGTGGGTGGTCGATTTGGACATTGGGTTGGGTTTGGCTGAAATGATGACTTGGTCAAGTTCAAACATTGATCATGAATTAGTTTTGAACAATGGTTTCAATCAATTTGGCCTATGGTGGATTTTGGCTAGTTTAGGTTTTATTTTTGCTAAGTGTTGACTTGGTCAACTCTTAGGTTTGACTTGGTTTGACCCAATTTGAGTGATTGATTATCTCATGATGGTTGTTTCTCACAATGTGAGGCTTAGGTGGGCCTAGTTCAATCTAATTTGGGTAGGATTAGAATTTAGCTCATAAGGGGTACTTTAGGTCACTTTGGGTCAAGTGAGCCTAAGTGAGTCAATTAGCTTGATCAAGGCTTGAATCAAGTTTGATTGAACTCACTTATGGACTTATTATTGAAATATAAATCCATTTACAAGTGATTTGGAGTCAAATGGGTTTTGATTCATTTGACAATTTCAAGTTCAAAGGGTGAACATGAGTTTGAATTGAATTTGATTTTTGAATTTAGTTTTGGTTTGATTATTGAAGTTTGTGTTTATATTTAGATTCATGATTGAAGGGTTGATTGAATCATGAAGAAAAATCAAGGGTTTGGCTTGATTTGAATTTCATTTGGCTAAGTTCAAGAATTTGACTTGAAAGGCTTATGTTGAATTTTGGTTGAAATTGGATTTAATTTTTTGAATTGATTTTGGTTTGATGATTGAAGTTTATGTTTATATTTGGTTTCATGACTGAAGGATTGATTGAATCATGAAAAAAAATCAAGGTTTTGGCTTGATTTGAATTTAATTTAGCTAAGTTCAAGAATTTGACTTAAAAGGCTTAGGTTGAATTTTGGTTAAATTTGGATTTGATTTTTGAATTTAGTTTTGGTTTGATGATTGAAGTTTATATTTACATTGGGTTCCATGATTGAAGGATTGATTGAATCATAAAAAAAAATCAAGGGTTTGACATGATTTGAGTTTGCTTTGGCTAAGTTCAAGAATTTGACTTGAATGGCTTAGGTTGACCTTTGGTTGAATTTGGATTTGAGTTTTGAATTGATTTCTAGATCTTTAAATTTAGATTTTATTTATATTTGTGAATATAAATGGGTTATGAGAAAATTTCTTAAATTTGAATTGATTTGGATTTGATTTAGGCTAAGTCCATAAGATAGAATCAATGTGACTTAGGAAAGATTTTTTGGAATTTAGAATTCAATCATGGGTTTCAATCATTTGAAATTGATTCATGATTTGAGAAAATCCATCAAGTCAGAATTGATTTGAGTTTGAAGTTGATTTGATTTGGAGGTTGATCTGAATTTTGAAATTTGACTTGAAGGAAGGAAGTGAGGATTTAGTTTAAGCTATAAGGTAGGAAAATTTTCCTAACACCCCTAAGGAATAGCCTATTCCTATTGCTAACTCTTCTAAGTCTTTAGGGTTAGGTTAAGTGTTCACCTAATCACCAGAAGTGTCTTAAGACTAAGGAAACTCTTAGTTTCTAAGAGAAGTCTTATGACTAAGATGGAGGGGTTGAGAGCTCATCCTAAAAATGAGGTCAACACTCACATAAAAATGCAAGTCCACTATCGATGCATAGAGACCACAATCATCTAATAGAGATGGAGAGAGGAACCTACCCCAGCGGAGTCACCAAAAAAATCTGTAGTGTTTATTTTGTAGGGTTGCATTTGTGTATTGTGTATGTGTGAGGAGACACCACGCAGATCTGAGGATGTACTTATTGAGGTGATCAGGTACTACATTAAAGAATAGTGTACTATCTCAAGAGATAGAAGTCACTACCATATAATGAACCTAATCACCTAATAAGGACCCCTAAGGCATGATGGGTCTTCGAATATACCAGAGATTTTTTCCCCACTTTACATGGAAAAGTATAGCAGGGTTTATTTAAATCGGGTTCATTAAGTTCCCTATGGAGGCAAGCCTCCATAGTTAATTACATTTTAAGGAAAGTGAATCCATTAAGAATATACTCGATTAAAGTAGGCGGTTCTTGTCTCCAAAGAATTCAAAGATAGGAATATCGAAGGATTGGTTTTTTTTTTTTAGAAAATTAAGTGGGATAAATCAAAAGGGGAGAGTTATTATTGAAACCAAAGAAGATGAGTAGAGAGTGCTCATGATATTAGGAGACCTAGCGAGCACTCCAATCTATCATATGGTTGGACTTTATGTATTTGAAATTGAGGAAATTTATTTATTTGAGTTGAAATTTTATTTAGAAATCTAGGACTTATAATTCCCCAATACAAGAATGTGGAAATGCCTAAGAGGTGAGGATTTATGCTTGTAACCCGCAAAGATAAACAATAATCTCAGATCCTAAGTCTAGGGAGCTTTGGTGAGGGCCAAAACACGACATAAATCTAAGGCGAAAGTGGGTATATAGTTTACCTCTACAAGAAAGAGTAAATCACTCAACGGCTAGACTTATTATCACCTGGAATGGCAGCCAGCTAACTCCATATACGCATTAAATCCATGTAGGCAAGTCATATGCTTTGCAAGATAGTTAGGCTATTATTTATTTAGAAGAGAAACTAAGTCCTTAAACTCACTCCCTAAGAAACTAGAGCATGAGGGGTATGAATAATGACTTAATCTAATGTAAATTTTTATCAAATTTTACTTAATTTAGGACTCTTTATTTTGACAGGGGCTATGGGATTTTGTATGCCTAAATGTATGAGAAATTGATAATAGGCCAAATCAAGAGGGAAAGAGGTGTTCTTCCATCATAGGTTCTTAAAGGTTAAGCTCATTTTATCTAGCAAAGATGGAAGCCCTCTCTTAGGAAGAGTGAAATAAGATGGTTATGCATGATGTTCAACATACAATCATCCAGCTAAGAGGTTGCTAAATATTTTATTATTTTGATTTAATGCCTAGGCCTTTTATGTGATGTTATGAATTATTTTAAAATTTTATTTATGAGTTGTTAGTGGGGTAGAAAATTTATTTTTTATCCTAAGAGCCTAATTGCATCCAGGCCACATAGCAATCACCAATCAAAAAGAAACTATGAAAAGACATGTTATTTTTAATGCACAAGCTAAACAGAACATCAAACAATTATATAAAGCTATCACAAAAGAATAAGAGGCTGATGTGATCGAGTACCACCATACAACTAGAAAAGAAATATGGGTAGCCGAGCTCTACCCTTATACATCATGGTGTAATGAATAAATAATTAAAATTATAAAATGATAAGTGATATGGAGGGGGTCTCCATTCTTCATCCTCCATTCTTCACTCTTCAACTTTCATTTCTTCATTTTGATTTTCTCCATTTCTTTCTTTCTTTTAGTTTGATTGGGATGTTGTTTGCTCTAAATGCATCACATGATGTATAAGACTTGGTCTTATAACCAATGTTCATTCTAATCTCCTATATCACTTATCTTAATCCTAATGTAAAATTACATTAAAAGAGAAGGAAAGTAAATCTAGCTACACTTGCAAAACAACTGTTAGCTAAACACAACATACAACCCAAGCAGTTATATAAATGATTTGGACTTAGCACCCCACACATGAGTAACCAAGTCCACCCATCCAAACTTGGGTTATTCTTAGAAGCTAAACAATCTACACAGCAAAAAGCATTTATATTTTTATCACAGTGGCCCATTAAGCATGACTCCCTGCATAAAACATGATTAGGCTAATATCGGCTTAACATCCAGACTACGCATATACACCCTAACGCCTAGTCTAAAATAATACATCATAAAACTAAACCATACACTATCCTAACATAAAACTAGAAATAGTGACTTAATCTAATTAGTATTTGTTAAAGCTTGTGTGGTATGTCCTAACTAGGCTTTAGAGTTATGATTTGCTATATGTGACAGATTTAATTTATAAGGGTTGATTTCTCTTTAAGTAATTTAATTGATTTAAAGATTTTACTTAGTGTTTTTTTTTATTTCATATAGCCTACACTTAGAAACTAAGTGTTATAAAGAGAAGAAAAGAAGGGAACTGCCCTTTTATCCCTATCTTAAGTCATTTCTAAGGTAAGTTAATTAACTTAGTTTTCTTTACTGAATGGTTTATTATATTTTAATTAACCCTAAGTTTAGGTTCACTCTAAATAACCTTATTCAATAAGAAAGGCATCTTAGGATTAATTATAATGGATTACTATCACATAACACATATTCATTCATTTCTTTTCATCATGTATATCATGCATATGAATAATCCTAAGCACATGCAATGTAAATCTTAGCATACTTTGATGATGAATGTAAAGAAGTGTATTTGATACTTAAATATTTTATTTGATGATTGAATTATGAATGCATGCCTTTTTACATAGAAAAGAGGGATTTTTCATCCATTAGCTAGATACACATTCACATGTATAAAAGTTTTAAGTGAGTATGTCATCATTATTTTCTACACTAGGGGCGTAAGGTACAATACTTACTTTCTAGCCTTACTGCAACCTAGGATGTCGGTAATATACCACTTTTCTTAGATACATGTAGATGTATGAACAACTATAAAGATAAGAAAATCCATGCAAAAGTTATGTTTAATTTATTTTATTTATGATTCTTATTCATTAGCCACATCATACATACATATGTATAAGAGTTTTAAGTGAGTACGGTGCCATTATTTTCTACACTATGGGCGTAAGGTACAAGACCTACTTAGGGCTACCTAAAGTCTCTTATCCCCAGGATGCCCAGACTAATATACCACTTTTCTCAAATACATATGAATGTACAAAAAGAACCACATGAATAAGGAATCATGCAAGAAGTCACATTTGATTTGGTTGTATAATTTACATATGTGATATGAAATTCTTCCTAAGTCTTAACATGGAGATGCAAAGGAATTGATTTAGGAAAATATTGTGTTCTTTTCAAATAAATTATACACTTGCAAATCTTACGTGAATCCATGTTAAGATAAGGAAAGAGAACTTCATATTACACATCTTATACTATCATCACATGCAAGCTTATAGATATTTATAATTAGCATTACTTCATTTATAATAATTGATTTTGAAAATAGCTTTTGATTTAATAGTGATAATAGCCACACATATTTTAATTTAAGTCAACACATGCAATTTGATATAAAAGAAAATATTTTATTTAATTAATTTTCAAAAGAAATTAATGTATGATTTTATATGGCAAGCAATATTTAGCATGATTGGAAAGAAATAAAGGGATGTAAACACATGATTTCAGTCATCCTAATTAATTCCTAAGGACAATCACTTTAAAGAAGACTATTTAAAATGAACCAATATTATTTAAAGAGATTTTTAACTTTGAATTTGATTTGATCTAGAAAATATGAATGAGGTTTGCTAATCCTAACCCATTTCCCAATGTGTGAATTAATTTGGTTTAATGAAGAATATTTAAGTTGATTTTGTATTTTAATTAGGTTAGGTATGAATTAAGTGAATTAATTAATCCTTACCTATATCACCTTAAGTTAATTAACTAATTAATGATAAGCTAATATGATATGTAACCATATGAAAAGTAAATTTGTAATGCTCGTAAGAAATGAAAGGGGCCTAATGCAATTAGCTTATTATTAATGGTTAATTAAGCTTAAGGGATCTCACTTAATTACTTTTATGATTTTCTCACACAAGTGAGCCAACTATAATTTCACTATCTCTCACCTTGGGTTATTGAACACCAAAGGAGCTACCCAAGATCAATTAAGGGTTGCTTATGTATGGATGAATTGATTTTAATTTTAATTTCATTAAGCTTTTAATTACTCGATTAAACACTTTGGTTATGTTTTAAGGGAAAGGATCAAAGGCAAGGCCCCAATCCTAATCTCTAAATCATTTTTAACATTCAATTAGATTCTAATTTCCATATCTTGAAGATTAATCACTTAATTAATCACTTAATCATTCCATTAACTATTAATTAATTTGATTTTTAAAGATAAAGAGGACTTAGGAAATGAATTAGGAAAAGTATCCCTAATCACATTCCCTAAGTTATCTTATTGTTCAAGAGAGGTGATTAGATTTAAATGATTAATCACGTTGTTGTTCATTCATTAATTATGATTAGTTAGATTAAGAGAGTGCTTAGGGCTTAATCAAGTGATTTCTCTAATTAATCAATCAATAAAACCCCAAAAAATAAGGGAAGGTAGAGGTCATCCCCCTAAGCATCCACGAAAATTTTGAGATTAATTGAGTGTTTAATTAAGGTGTAATTATATTAATTAAATTTTTAATCAAACCTTAATTAAGCCAAAATAATTATTTAAAATCATTTAATTATAATTTTTCTAGATTCTGCTCTGAAATGTCTTCAAAATGAGCTTAAGTTTATATTTTTTGGATTTTTCTACAATTAGTTATGGTTTTAGGAAGTTTTGAGATTAAACATTAATTAATTAGCCCTAATTAAAGACTTAATCCTATCGGGCCATGTGGCAGCTGACGCTATGCACTTTCCACATGGTGTGCTTTCTATGTGGAATGATGGGATTGGTTATTTAAGTAATCACATCCCCACACTGACTCAACCGGTGGCGGACGCTCTTTCTCTATGGACCGTCTGATCCATGATTGGATGGCCATGATTTGATCCACGATTTAGGAAAGGAATTGAAGGCTTGACCACAGGATTTAATCAGAGTCATTCATCTCAATCATGCGGGATGGACGGCTCATGATCGATCCCATTCGGGAGCGATGAAAGATGGATGATGTCCATCTTCTCTCGTTCGATCTGAGCTCACTCGAGCTCAGATTGTCTCTAGATTCTTCTTACACCTTCGAGGAAGGGAGATGCACACATCCAATGGTCATAAATCCATGAATTTTTAATTTATTTCATAAAAGACCAACCCACTTTTCCATACATGGCTTGGTTTGAGAAATTACCTCACCGGAGCAAATGCAGAGCAACGCTGGAGGTAGCTTCACCTAGTTGAGGTGAGACCCTGTTGAAAGGATTTGAGCTTGATTTGGTGTGGAAGCTCAGTTGACCAATCCATGCATGCAAGGGGCTCGGCTCTGATCAAATTCACTGCTCCCGTAGCTTGGAAGCTTGGGAATTAGTTCGGTTGGCTACGATTGGGTATGGTGATGGTGTGGCAAAGAGGAATTGAAATTTGATTTAATGGAGAGGGAGTATTGCTAGGGATTGGGATGCCTTATTTCAGCTTTACTTGGGAATGGGCAATGCCGATCGAAGAGGGCTTGGGGATCCTTGGAAAACACTCTGAGGGGCTTTGGAATTGACTTAGGAAGGCTCACGATGCAAGTGTCTTCAAAATCATGCTCGAATTGAGGTGGTATACCCCTCAATTTCCAATGATGGATAGACGACAACGTGTACATGATTTGCATTGGCTTGCTGCCGTCCGGCCACCGGACTTGTCTCCATCAAGTCAGGGTGGCAAGTCAGGGATGGGAGGAGTGATGGGAGGCTACCATGGATCCATTCTGCAAAGGTGCAAAAGTTTGGATCCAATAGGTGCTCGATTTGGGTTGGAGGTGAGTCAACTCACCTCCCAAAGGTCCTTGGCCGACCTAAGGTGGGTTAAGTTGGCTAGGTGGGCTATGTGGGGTCAGGAGAAAATTTTATTGAGTGCTAAGGGGCTGCCATGGGGATAGGAGAGTTCACCTTGGCTTGGATCCATTGGTTTTGAAGTTTAAATCCTATGGTTTGATGACTAATCCCCTTGGTGGGGCCCACTTGGCTTTTGGGGAAGTCTTAGGCTGACCTAGGGTGAGTTTAAACTGAGTTAGGTTAGCCCACAAGATCCCATAAGTTCAATTGGATTGGTTTGGCTTGGATTGGTCAAAAGGGTTCCATTTGGGCTAGGTTGGGATGGGTTAACCAATTGGTCAAATTGGGTCGAACCAAGGCTTGGGTTAAGTTCATATGATGACTTGGGATGTTTCAGTTCAATTAATTTGGATTGGTTTGGTTTAGGTTTAGACTTGACTCGTTAGGATTCAAAAGGGTCAAATTGGTCAAGTTGACCAATTTGACCAAATTAGGTTGGGTTAGGTGTCAAGTCAAGTTTAATTAGTTGATTAAAAATGATTGTAGGCTTTGGCTTGGCTTATTTTGAAATTAATTTAAATTTTGGTCAATTTGGGCTAGGTTGGGTCAAGTTGAGCCAACAGGGTCAATCGGGGCTTTGGTCAAGTTCAATAAGTGATTTGGGATAAACTTGGTTATTGGTTGTTAAATCAATGGTTGATCACCCATGATTGGTCATGAATTGATTTAAATGGTTAGTCAATGATTTTGTTGGCTAGTTTGAATTGGCTAAAAGACGCAAGGCGCAGTTTGGGCTAAATGGTTGATTGAAAGCTTGATTGAGTTTAATCATTCAATTTAGTTGAACTCCTTTGAGCCTAGTTGAAATAATATAATCAATTATTGGCTTGAGCCAAGTGGGTTTTAGTTTGGTTGAATTTCAAGCCAAAGGGATTAACTTTGGCTTGATTTGGGTTGACTTGGATTTGATTTGATAATGGCAGTTTATGTTTACATTTGGCTCAATGATTGAAGAAATAATTGAATCATGAATAAATCCATGTGTTTTAAGTTAATTTAGATGTCATTTAGCCAAGTTTAAAAGTTTGGCTAAAAGGGCTAAAATTGGGAATTTGACTTGATTTGAGTTTGGTTTTGGTCATTTGAATTTATATTTCATTTATATTTGGAATATAAATGAAGATATAAATGGGTTATGAGAAAATCACTTGGGTTTGGAGTGATTCAGAAGTAAATTTGATTAAGCTTAGGGGTGTAGGTTTAAAGAGGCTAACTTCGATTTTGAATTGGTTTGATTTATTTTTGGTCGTTGGAGGGTGGGTTTCATTTATATTTATGAATATAAATGAAGGAATGATTGATTTATACAGAAATCAATCATGTTTGGGTTGATTTGAATCAAGATTTGATTAGGTTTATGGAGGTGGGTCCATATGGCTTAAGAAGAGTCTTGATTTGGTTTGATTTATTTTGATTTTATTTTAATGGCTTGAATTTGTATTTCATTTATATTTTTGAATATAAATGAAAGAATGATTGATTTATAAAGAAATCAACCAAGTTTGAGTTGGCTTAAAGGAGCTTTAGCTAAGCACATGAAGGTGGTTTATATGGCTTAGGGAAAGATTTTGGAATTTGGACTTAATCATGGGTTTCAATCATTTGGATTTTGGAATTAATTTATGATTTTAAATTTGATTTGAAAATTAATTTGATAATTGAGGAAATAAATTGGATCGTGGTTGATTTGGATTTGGTTAAGGCTAAGTCCATAGGCTAAAATCAAAGGGCTTAGGAAGGGATTCAGAGTTTGAATTTGGTGATGGATTACAATCATTTAATAGTTGGATTTGATTTTGGGGTTTTGAATTTGAGGTTTGGGTTTGAAAAAGGGAAGCAAGGAATGGGTTTGGGCTATGGGGTAGGCAAGTCTTCCTAAATCCCTAAGGTAAAACCTATTCCTATGACTAACTCTTCTAAGTCTCTAGAGTTAGGTTAAGTGTTCACTTAATTACTAAAAGTGTCTTAACACTAAGGAACTCTTAATGTCTATGAGAGTCTTAGATCTATGATGAGTAAATTGAGAGCTCACTCCAAAAGTGAGGTCAACACTACCCTACGATGGACCTAATCACCTTCTAAGGACTCCTAAGGCATGATGAGTCTTCAAATATACGAGAGATTTTTCTCTTACATTACATGAAATAGTAAAGCATGATTTATTTAAATTGGGTTCGTTAAGTTTCCTATGGACGCAAGCCTCCATAGTTAATTGCATCTTAAGGAAAGTGAATCCCTTAAGAATACTCTCGATTAAAATAGGAGATTGTTGTCTCCAAAGAATTCAAAGATAGGACTATCAATAAATTGGTTGTGTTTTAGAAGATCAAGTGGGATGGATCAAAAGGGAAGAGTTATTATCAAAACCAAAGGAGATGAGTAAGGAGTACTCATGATACTAGGAAACCTAGTGAGAACTTCAATTTATCCTATGGTTAAGCTTTATATATTTGAAATTGAGGAGATTTATTTATTTGATTTAAAATTTTATTATAAATCTAGGACTAATAATTCCATAATACAAGATTGTGGAAATACCTAAGAGGTGAGGATTTATGCTTGTAGCTCGCAAAGAAAAATATCAACCTTAGATCCTAAATCTAGGGAGCTTTGGCGAAGGCCAAGGCATGACCTAAATATAAGGCGAAAGTGGGTATATGGTTTACCTCCACAAGAGAGAGTAAACCGCATGACTGTTGGACTTATTACTTCCTGGAGTGGCAGCCAACTAACATCTGCGCTTTAAATCTATGTAGGTAAGTCATATGCTTTTGTGAGATGGCTAGGTTATTATTATTTAGAAAAGAGACTAAGTCCTTAAACCTACTCTTTAAGAGACTAGAGCATAAGGGGTATGAATAGTGACTTAAATCCAATGCAAATTCTAATCAAATTTTATTTAATTTAGGACTCTTTATTTTGATACAGGCTATATGATTTTATATGCCTAAATGCAAGAGAAGTTGATTATGGGTCGAATCAAAAGGGAAAGATGTATTCTTCCATTATAGGCTCTCAAAGGTTAAGCTCATTCTATCTGGTACAGATGGAAGCCCTCTCTTAACAAGAGTGAAACAAGATGATTATGCATTATATTAAACATACAACATCCAGCTAAGGGGTTGCTAAATATTTTATTATCTTGATTTAATGCCTAGGTTTTTATATGAGGTTGTGAGTTATTTTAAATGTTTAGTTATTAGTTTTTAATGGGATAGAAAATTTATTTTATCCTAAAAGCCTAATTGCATCTAGGCTATACAACAATCACCAATCATAAACAAACTATGAAAAGGCATGCTTTTTTTAATGCACAAGCTAAACAAAATATCAAATAATTTTATAAAGCTATCGCAAAAGAATAAAAGGTCGATGCGGTCGGGTACCGCCATACATACCTAAAAGAAATGTGGGTATTCGAGCTATACCCTTATACAACCTAGATTACAAGAGAATAATTATAATTATAAATGATGAATGTTAAGGGGGTCTTCATTCTTCATTCTTCCTTCTTCATTTTTTCATCTTCCATTTCATCATTTGATTTGCTCAATTTCTTTCTTCCTTTTGGCTTGATTTGGATATGCTTGCTCCAAAGGCATCACATGGTACATAAGACTTGGTCTTATAACCAATGCTCATCCTAATCCCCTCATAACACTCATTTTAATCCTAATACAAAATTACATTAAAAGAAGGAAAGTAAATCTAGCTACACCTGCAAAATAAATATTAGCTAAACACACCATACAACCCAAGCAATTATATAAATAGTTTGGATTTAGCACTCCACATATGGGTAACCAAGCCCACCTATCCTAATATAGATTATGCTTAGGGGTTAAGCAACCTGCACAACAAAATATTTATATTTATTTTAAGCACCCCTTAAGCATAATCTCTTACAGAAAATATGATTACACTAATCACGGCCTAACATCCAGTCTATGAGGCATACATCCTAACATCCAGTCTAAAATAATACATAAAAAAACCAAACATACATTAAACCATGCACCGTCCTAACACAAAGCTAGAAGTTATGACTTAGTATAATGTGTGTGAATTAAAGCTTGTGTGGTATATCCTAACTAGACTTTAGAGTTTTAATTTGTTAAGTGGGAGGGATTTAATTTATAAAGGATTGATTTCTCTTTAAGCAATTTAATTGATTTGAATATTTCGCTTAGTGTTTTCTATTATTTCATATGGTCTACACTTAAAAATTAAGTATTATAAAGAGAAGAAAGAGAGGGAATATATCTTTCATCCCTACCTTAAGTCATTTCTAAAGCAAATTAATTAATAAATTTCCTTTAATGAATGGCTTGTTATATGTTTTAATCAATCTTAAGTTTAGGTTCACTCTAAATGACCTTATTCAATAAGAAAGACATCTTAAGATTAATTAGAATGAATTACTCACATAACACAAATTCATTCATTTTTTTCCATCATATATATCAAGCATATGAGTAAATTCTAAGCATACCTATACATGCAATTTATATTTTTAGCATACTTGAATGATGAATGCAAAGAAGTGTGTTTGGAATTTAAATATTTCATTTGATTGAATTATGAATGTATGCCTTTTTAATAGAAAAGAGGGATTTTTCATCCATTAACTAGATACACATTCACAAGTATAAAAATTTTAAGTGAGTACGACATCATTGTTCTACACAAGGGGCAAAAAGACTGCCATACTTAAAACCTGCGACCAGGTGTTTAGACTAATATACCACTTTTCTTAGATACATATAGATGTACAAATAACTACAAAGATAGGAAAAACCCATGCAAAGGTTGTATTTTATTTATTTGATTAATGATTATTATTCATTGGCCACACATCATACATACATATATATAAGAGTTTTAAATGAGTATCGTGCCATTATTTTGCACAAGGGGCGTAAGATACAAGACCTACTTAGGGCTACTTAAAGCCTCGTAGCCCCAAGGTTTCTAGACTAATATACTACTTTTCTCATATGCACATGAATTTATCAAAAGAATCATAAGAATAAGAAGTCAGGCAAGAAGTCATATTTGATTTGATTATATGATTTACATATGTGATATGAGATTCTTCCTAAGTCTTAGCATGGAGATGCAAAGGAATAGATTTAGACAAATATTGTGTTCTTTTCAAATGGGCTATACATTTGTAAATTTTATATGAATCTATGTAAGATAAGGAAAGAGAACTACATACTACATATCTTATATTATTAACACATGCAAACTTATAGCTATTTGTAATTACATCACTCCATTTATTATAATTGGTTTATGAGTGTTTGAAAATAACTTTTGGTTTAATAGTAATAATAGTCAAACTTATTTTTAGTTTAGATCAACACATGCAATTAGAAATAAAAGAAATCATTTCATTTAGTCAATTTTAAAAGAAATGAATGCATCATTACACATAGCAAGCAACATTTAACATGATTGGAAAGAAATAAAGAAACATAAGCACATGATCTCTTTCATTCCAATCAATTCCTAAGGACAATCATATTAAATAAAACCACTTAAAATAAACTAAAGTTCTTTAATGATATTTCTTAATTTTGAGTTTGATCTGATTTAGGAAATGAAAGAGATTTGTTGATCCTAATCCTATTCCTCATGTGTGAGTTAATTTGATTTAATGAAGAAGTAATTAGCTTGATTTTATGATTTAATTAGGTTAGGGTATGAATTAAGCCTATTAATTAACCCTTACCTACATCACCTTAAGTTAATTAACTAATTAATAATGAGCCAATATGATATGCAACCACATGGAAAGTAAATTTGCAATGCTCTAAGAAATGAAAGGCCTAATGTAATGGCTCATGATTAATAGCTAATTAAGCTTGGATCTCACTTAACTACTTTATGATTTTCTCACACATGTAAGCTAAATTTTCTCTCCCCTTTGGGGTATTGAACACAAGAGCTACCTATTAAATTAGAAGTAGATTCAATTGAATTAATTAAGTTCACTAATTAACTAATTAAACCTTAATTAACCTTAATCAATCAAAATGAGATGGGCTTAGAGAAAGAGACAAAGAAGGGAGCCTAAGTCTCAATCCTTAAATCCTTTCAATTAGTTGATTAAAGTTCAGGTATGATTTGGATTTTTGATTAATCATATTAATTAATTAATTAAGGGGTGTTAATTAATTATTTACTTAAGAGGGATTGGAGAGGACTTAAAGAAAAGATTAGAAGAGGGAGTCCCAATCCATTTCCCTAGACTTTATCATCATTAACATAGGTTAATAAGCTTAATTGACTGATTAATTTACTGTTCATTTGCTTAATTATTACTTATTATATTAAGAAAGTGATTAAGGCTTAATCAATTGATTTCTTTAATTAAGCAACCAATAAAATCCTAGAAAAATAGGGGTGGTAGAGGTCATCCCTCTAAGCATGCATAGAAAGTTTGAGATTAATTGGATGATTAATTAGGGACCAATTAGGCTAATTATATTTTCAATTAAACCTTAATTAAGCCAAATTGACTATTCAAAATCAATTAATAATAATTTTCCTGGATTTCACCCTGAAATATCTTTAAAATGAGCCTAAGTTTGTATTTTTTTTTTAGATTTTTCTAGAATTAGCTATGAATTTAGGAAGTTTTGCGATTAAAAACTAATTAATTAACCCTATTTAGAGCCTTAATCCCATCGAGCCACATGGCGGCTGATGCAATGCGCTTTTCACATGGCGCGATAGAATTTGATATTTAAGTTGTCACATCCAAGTGCTGACTAGGATGATTGCGCGTGTGGTAACTCCGTAAACAGTTTGATCTAAGATGCAATGACCACAATTAAACCCGTAATTTTGAGGGATTAATCAGAGGCTCTAAGCATGATCTGATCAGGACCGTCCATCCTGATCATGCAAGATGGATGGTCCATGATCTATCTCCTCCCGAGTGTCGAACAATGGCTACCGTCCGTCGATCTCCGCTCGATTTGAGCTTACCCGAGCTCAGATGGAGATCAAAATGATCCCACACCTTCGGGGAAGCACAATAGTCAAATTGAACGGTGAAAATTGCATGACATTGAAATTTATTTCACAAAAGACCAAGTTATTTTTATTCAAGGATCGATTTCAATGGCATACCTCACTGGAGCTTATGACCGACTATTCCAACAAAAACTACATCTAGTGCTTTGGTCTTCTGAGCAAACTACACCAAATCAAGGCTCGTGTAGCTCAACAGAGCTTCGTTTCTACCAAACGAAGCTTCCTCAATCGTTGGAACCACAGGTCATAAGCTCCAATGAGGTATACCATTGAAACTGATCTTTGAATAAAAATAGCTTGGTCTTTTGTGAAAGAAATTTCAATGTCATGCAATTTTCACTATTTGATTTGATTATTGTGCTTCCCCGAATGTGTGGGATCATTTTCATCTCCATTTGACGGGGGGCTTCGGTCAGTGGCGATGGATGATAGCCATTGTTCGATGCTCGAGAGGAGATAGATCATGGACCGTCCATCTCGCATGATTGAGATGGATGGTCCTGATCAGATCACACTTAGAGCTTCTAATTAATCTCTCAAAATCACGGGTTTAATCGTGGTCGTCCTATCTTAGATAGGATGGTCCATGGAGTTACCGCGGTGTGCCCACTTCAATAATACCATCCATGTGAAAGTGCACTTCATCAACCGCATTGGCATGGGAAAAAATTAGTAGTTTTTAATCCGAAAATTCATACTTCTAGAAAAATCCAAAAAATATAATCTTAGGCTCATTTTAAAGATATTTCAGAGTAGAATCCAAAAAAATTATTATTAATTAATTTTGAATAGTGGATTGGGCTTAATTAAGTCTTAATTAAAATTTTAATTAGCCTAATTGCTCGCTAATTAATCATCCAATTAATCTCAAGCTTTCTGTGCATGTTTGGGGGGATGGCCTTTGCCTCCTCTATTTTTTTGGGATTTTATTGTTTGATTAATTAGGAAAATCAATTGATTAAGCTTTAATCACTTTCTTAATATAATTAGTGATGATTAAGCAAATGAATAGTAAATTAATCAATCGATTATGCTTATTAACTTATGTTAATGATGACGAAGTGTAGGGAAATGGATTGGGACTCCTCTTCCAATCATTTCTTTAAGTCCTCTCCTCTTAAGTAAATAATTAATGCCCCAACTAATTAAGATTAATCAAAATCCAAATCATCACTTTAATCTATTGAAAGGATTTGAGACTTGTCTCTTTTCTCAAGCCTATCTCATTTTGATTTGTTAAAGAGGTTTAATTAGTTAATTAATGAACTTAATTAATTCCATTGAATCTAATTTAATCTTCTTTGGGTGTTCAATAACTAAAGGGAAGATAATGAAATTATGGTTAACTCACTGAGAAAATCATAAAAGTAGTTAAGTGATCCCTTAAGCTTAATTAACTATTAATCATGAGCTTGCATTAGGCCCCTTTCATTTATTAGAAGCATTGCAAATTTACTTTCTATGTGATTGCATATCATATTGGCTCATTAATTAATTAGTAACTTTAATGTAAGGGTTAAGTAATTGGCTTAATTCATACCCTAACCTAATTAAATCATAAAATTAACCTAATTAATTCTTCATTAAATCAAATTAACTCACACATAGGGAATGGGATTAGGATCAACAAATCTCTTTCATTTCCTAAATCAGATCAAACTCAAAATTAAGAAATCTCATTAAAGAACTTTGGTTTATTTTAAGTGGATTTATTTAATATGATTGTCCTTAGGAATTAATTGGAATGAATGAGATCATGTGCTTATGTTTCTTTATTTCTTTCCAATCATGTTAATTGTTGCTTTCCATGTGTAATCATGCATTCATTTTTTTTAAAAATTAACTAAATGAAATGGTTTCATCTAAACAAAATAAGTATGGCTATTATTACTATTAAACCAAAAGTTACTTTCAAAAGCTCATAAATCAATTATAATAAATAGAATAATGTTAATTACAAATAGCTATAAGTTTGCATGTGTTAATAATATAAGATATGCAGTATGAAGTTCTCTTTTCTTATCTTACATGGATTCATATAGGATTTACAAATGTATAGTTCATTTGAAAAGAACACAATATTTGTCTAAATCTATTCCTTTGCATCTCTATGCTAGGACTTAAGAAGAATCTCATATCACATATGTAAATCATATAATCAAATCAAATATGACTTCTTGCCTAACTTTTTATTCTTGTGGTTCGTTTGGTACATTCATATGTATCTGAGAAAAGTGGTATATTAGTCTGGACACCCCAAGATTGTGAAGCTTTAAGTAGCCCTAAGTAGGTCTTGTACCTTACGCCTTTGGTGTAGAATAATGGCATTGTACTCACTTAAAACTCTTATACATATGTGTGTATGATGTGTGGCCAATGAATAATAATCATAAATCAAATAAATAAACCATAACTTTTGCATGGGTTTTTCCTATCTTTGGAGTTATTTGTACATCTATATATATCTAAGAAAAGTGATATTTAAGTCTGGACACCTGGTGCTTTAGGTAGCCTAAGTAGGTCTTGTACTTACTACAGTACAATGGCGTCGTACTCACTTAAAACTTTTATACATGTGAATGCGTATCTAGCTAATGGATGAAAAATCTCTCTTTTCTATTAAAAAGGCATGCATTCATAATTCAATCAAATGAAGTATTTAAATTCCAAACACACTTCTTTGCATTCGTCATTCAAGTATACTAAAAATATAAATTGCATGTATAGGTATGCTTAGGATTTACTCATATGCTTGATATATATGATAGAAATAAATGAATGAATATGTGTTATGTAATAGTAATTCATTCTAATTAATCTTAATATATATTTCTTATTGAATAAGGTCATTTAGAGTGAACCTAAACTTAGGATTGATTAAAACATATAACAAGCCATTCATTAAAGAAAATTGATTAATTAACTTGCTTTAGAAATGACTTAAGGTAGGGATGAAAGATATATTCCCTCTCTTTCTTCTCTTTATAACACTTAGTTATTAAGTGTAGATCATATGAAATAAAAGAAAACACTAAGTAAAATCTTCAAATCAATTAAATCACTTAAAGAGAAATCATCCCTTTATAAATTAAATCCATCACACTTAACAAATTACAACTCTAAAGCCTAATTAGGATATACCACACAAGCTTTAATTTACACACATTAGACTAAATCACCACTTGTAGCTTTGTGTTAGGGCTGTGCATGGTTTAATGTATATTTTATTTTGTGATGCATTATTTTAGACTGGATGGTAGGCTGTATGCTTCGTAAACTAGATGTTAGGCTGCTCTTAGCCTAATAATATTTTTTGCAGGGGATGCTTAAAAATAAATATAAATGCACTTTTTACAGGTTGCTTAAACCCCCCTAAGCATTATCCAAGTTAGGACAAGTGCACTTGGTTACCCATGTGCAGGATGTTAAGTCCAAATTATGCATATATCTGCTTGGGATTGTATGTGTGTTTAGCTAACATCTATTTTGTAGGTGTAGCTAGATTTAATCTTTTATGTATGAGTGTAATTTCATAATCAAAATTAGAATTAATGTTATGGGGGATTAGGATAAGCAGTGGCCAGAAGGCTTTTTCTTGGGATGCCTTGTGATGCCTTTGAAGCACAATCAAATCAAGAAAGGAAGACAATGAGACATGAAGAATGAATACCTCCATAGCACATATTTATCCAAATTATAATTATTCTTTTATATTCTAGGTTATATAAGGGTAGAGCTCAACTACCCATCTTTTCTCTTTTTAGGTTGTATGGTAATAGCTGACCGCATCGACCTCTTATTCTTTTATGGTAGCTTATAAAATTGTTTAATGATTTGCTTAAATTGTGCATTAGGATGTCATGCTTTTCATAGTTTTTTATGATTGATGATTTAATGTGTGGCCTAAATGCAGTAAGCTCTTAGGATAAAATAAATTTTTTATCCAACTAATCACTCATAACTAAATTTTAAACAACTCATAACCTCATCATAAAAGCCTAGGATATAAATAAGATAATTAAAAGATTTAGTATCCCCTTAGCTGTATGGTTATATGTCTCACATCATGCATATCATCTTGAATTACTCTTGCAAAATGAGGGCCTCTATTCTTACACGCATAGGGACTATTTGACCCATGAGAGCAACCCCTACTAACGAAGCTTCTCCCTCTCTCTTTCGATTTGGCCAATAACTTATTTCATCATGCATTCATGCATATAAAAATCTTGAATCCTTTGTCTAAATGATGTGTCAAAAAATGAAATAAAATTTGAAAATATTTTGCATTTGTAGATTAAGTCATATGCTCATACCACTCATGCTCTAGTCTCTTAGGAAGTGGGTTTAGAACTTTGTCTCTTTCCAATTAAATAACTACCTTAGCTATCATGCAATTCATAAGATCGGACTACATGATTTTAAAATCGTAAGAGGAGTTAGCTTGCATCCACTCCATGCAGTTATAAGTCAAGAAGTTGGACGGTTTATTCTCTCTTGTGGCGGTAAACCCATACGTCCACCTATCGCTTAGATTTAGGTCGTTCTTTAGCTCGTGCTAAAGCTCCATAGATTTAGAATCTGAGGTAGCTATTTCCTTCGGGCTACAAGCATAAATTCTCACCTCTTAGGCATTTTCATAATCTTGTATTGATGAATTATAAGCTCTAGCAATCTAACAAAATTTCAACTCAAATGAATAAAATCTCCTCACTTTCAAATATATAAAGGCCAATCCTAAGATAGATTGGAATGTTTATTAGGTCTCCTGGTATCATGAGCATTTCCTACTTCCTCCCTATGGATTTCAAAAATAAGTCTTCTCCTTGAACTTTCTCAATTGATTTTTTAAACATAACCAATCCTTTGATAGTTTAACCTTGAAATATTTGGAGATAATGGTTTACTTTAATCGAGAGTATTCTTAGAGAGTTTCATTCACTGGGATGTAATTAACTGTGGAGGCTTGCCTCCATAGAGAACTTAAGAATCCAGTTTAATATAAATCTTGCTTTATTCATTCATATAAAGCAGGAAAAAAAATCTCTAGTATATTCGAAGACCCATCATGCCTCACGAGTCCTTATTAGGTGATTAGGTCCATTGAAGGGTGATGTCGCTATCTACCAAGATAATACATTATACCTTAATGTCATACACGATCACTTCAATAAGTACCTCACACGATCTGCGTGATATCCCTCTCCAACATCTAAAAGTAAACACCACAAATATGATTGTCATTACCCATACATATGAGGTATGTAATATATTCATGAAAATTATTATCTAGATGCATATATTAGGTTATTCTTATAATATATGCTAACTTAAGTTTGCATATGTTATTTATCATCATAGATATTATTAACTAATCATTCGTTAATGTCTAAAGTATTTAATCATTTGCCATTGCATGTTTACTTCAAACATAAGCATATGATAAATGAATTAATTATTTTCAAAGGTTATCTTAGAGATAAGTCATATCAATTTTATCTTACAAAAAAAACTTAACCAATTTTAGTTAGTTGATTTTATCTTTGCGAAAGATTTATTCATAAAGAGATTTGAAATTAACAAGTAATAGTTCTAGGCTAAACATAATTATGATGAAAATTATAAAAAAAACTATTGGATTGCAAATAAAGCAAGCAACCAAATAGATTTACCACACATTACTTCAAAATTTGATGTAATTGGATTCAACAATATACCTTAGGAAAGATTAAAAGCAGCAATATAAGTAAAACACAATCTTATATTCATACACAAATATTTTCAAATGCATAAAATATCTTGAATAGCTCATAATTCTTGCATTCTTATCCCTAGTGCATTGAACACATTTGACATGGCTTTCCCATAACTAAAAATACAAAGTAAAATAAACTTTATATATACAAATATTTCTTCTAATTTTTCTAAGCATTCTAGGCTAAGCAAGCAAGATTTGACATTCTTTTGTCATTTTTAGCAATTGGGATGCTTTTAGTTATACATACATACATACATATTGACATTCTTTAGCCATGTTTAGCAATTGGAATGCTTTTAGTTATACATACATACATGCATACATATATACATGCATGCATACATACTAAGATGAGGGAGGTTTTCAATTAATATTCTTGCTTAAAAAATATTATTCATATATTTTAATGACGTGACTCGATTACCAATTATGATTACTTAAGCGCATATTAATTTGATTGTCAATAAAATTATTGTGAAGTTTAAGTGATTTGATATTTTGCATTTTCACTTGACCTTTGCTATTTTGTTATCTAAATTCTTAGAATTTGTTGATTAATGACTTTTTGTTAAATTAATGTCATGAATTCATCAACACACTAATTAAGCTTTATTTAAGGAATCAATTTTAAAACCCCAAATTTCATTAATAAGTTATTCTATTAATTAGGAAAATAGATTTAACAACTAATTGACCTAGTTAATTAACTTTGAATATAAATGCTATCTGTTGGTTAAGAGAAAAAATATTAGAGATTATTTTATATAATAAAATCTTAATATAAATAATTCCCTTCAATTTAGTCAATCATAAGTTGATTAATAAATCAAGGTAAGCTTTAAACCATCTTGATTATTCAATCTAATCATAAAGGCACTCATGGTTAAATACTTAAGCATTAAGTTCTTGAAGCTTAATTTCAATGAATAAATGAATTTCTTAATAATGCAAAATCTATGCTTGATTTAGTAAATAGTTTTTTACAAAAATTTATGATATTCTACAATAAAAATGTATTTTTAAAATCATTCAAGTCATATAAGTTTGAATTAGTAATATTAAATAACATTAAAGATCCTAAAAGATCATAAAAATCAATAAAACTCACAAAATTTTCAAAATCACTTTATTAACTTAGACTTGGTGAGATTGACTCAACTTATTCAATTGTCTTGATTTGACTCATATTACAACAAGGTTAGCTTTGATTACTCTTGGTCAAGCTATTAACATGGTATATCATAACACATGTTACTCATGCATATTACATAGAATGTTAAATTAGTAAGTCAAGTAATACACATATGCCATTCATAACATTTTATCATTCTATGAACATTGAGTCTCTTGACCTCCCTAAGTCAATTTAGCATACCTAATTTGCGATATTGACTGCAATATTCTTAAAAACTAAATTGTACGATTATCGTGATCAATATCATCTCATTATTTGGCTAGAAATTTCCTAGTGCTCATGTTTACATGGAATTCAAAATATTTGAATTATATCAAAATGCTTTTTTTCTTACATTGCACCTAAGCATGACAAATCTATTTAGATAGTCATCCTTATATGGATGGATCACATGATTCACATCCATCTAGATTATCATCCTCATTAAGCAAAGCATATTTCCTTAAGGGCAAAGTCTAATTTATATTTAGTTAGGCCAAATCTATCAAAATATCACATTATTGTGTTCAGATATACCCGCTTCATCTAAATGCTTCTTGCACTTAGAAATGCATAGATTTGGCTAACCATCCATCCAAGTAGGCAAATCTATTGGATAAATCTCTTAAGTATTTACATAGTCACTTCTTTTAGGTCTAATGAAATACATCAAATTTACTTGAATAGAATATTCTATTTCTCAAATAGGCCAAATCAATTTGGATATTGTCTTTACACTAATGTGCCAACTCCACATAAGTGAATTATATCCTCTTAATGGGTAAAATATATGAGTTCCTTTCTCTAAGAAAATCACATTTATTTGACTATTATTCATGTCTTTGCACTCTAGATAAGTAAATCTTTTTATAGATAATTAAAACATTTTTTTACGAGTTTGGATTATTTTTAAAGACTTAGATTTAGTCGAATAATTGATGTAAATCATTCAATCATTTAACCATTGAGTGGTATGCAATCTCATCTTTAATTTGAGTATATCACTTGACTAAAAAATCGAGTTTATATATTTAAGATTAAATCATAATAATGATATTTTGCTTATCATCATTACTATTTGTTCATTATATGATAATAATCAATATGTCATCAAATCTCATATGATTACTTAAAAGATTAAAATAACTTTATCATGATTTTTAAATCAAACATATTTAGAGCATATATGAGGTCACTTATTTAAAAAAATAAAACTTCTTTCCAAACTTATATTGAAAATTAATATAAACTTTAGTAAATTATTCAAATCTAATTTTCAAATTATTAAAAAAAAATTCAAAACATTTTTTTTTTTCAAAATCATTAAGTGACTAGTCTTAATATAATTAACTTTTTGAAATAAAATCAATCTTAATTAACTTTTTGTCTATTAGGCTTATAATAAACACAACTTTAGATATTAGTAGTCTAGAGAAGGGTGCATTTAAGTTTTTAATGTTGCTTTCATGCCTTGTAATGTTATGATAGACTACACGTTTTAAACTACCTTAAATTTAAGTGCACTAAATTAAAGATACAACTAAAATCTACATAGGCCATGCCCTAAAATGCATTATAAGGATAATTAATTTCTCAAAAGGATTTTATTTATTTTTGTGATGCTTTCTATGTACTTTTGTTTTTAAGTTCATATATTTTTCAAATAAAAAAAAAACTTGTAAATGAAATCAATGAATAAGCATGAGCCAAAATATCAAAGAGAGAAAAATAATTGAGAAATTTACATATTCCACACAATTATCAATTATTATATATTTACATATCTAATACCTAAACTTTAATTTATATATAATATCCTAATCTTTAATATCACATTAAAAATATCATAATTATTCTAGTAATTACCAAAAACATTAATTTTAAAAACATTAATTTTTTCTAGTTAAAAACAAGGTATTAAAAAGTCATATCTAATAAAAACAACGTATTAATATTTAACTAGAAAAAATTATTAAAAAAATATCAAAAATAACTTTGGGTTAAAATTATACATAAATAAAGAATGATAAATCATAAAACTAATTACCAAATAATTAAGAAAACTGTAATAATAATTATTTTAAAACATTTTAGTTATCAACTCAATTTAACATGGCCAGTGATTGTTAAAAGCGCTAACACCATTAATCAAATGGAACTCATCATTCTCACATTCTTAAATTTCAACACAAATCAATTCAGTTATTAATCACATTTATTCTTCAATTCTAAAACTTACATAACATAATGCATCATCAAATTAAATAAAATATTCATGGAAATGGAAGCAGCAGCAAACAGAAACCCAAAAACATTAAAAAAAATGACATTCCTAGGCTTGTTCAAAAAAAAAAAAAGAAAGAAAGAAAGAAAGCCAGAATAAACTACAAAATAGAATTGAGAAAAATAGTATAATAAATCTTGAGCAGATTATGCAGTTGTTACCGGTTCAATTTCCTCCAGGTAGTTCTCCCTCGGTTGATTTCCAGTCCAGTGCCTGAAAGTCTCAGCAGGTGCAGGAAATGAAGATGCTCACTCCCATGCTTGACCTTCTGCTGCTGCTGCTTGGAGGGATATCCGTTGGAGCTCTCTGCAACGAAAATTTCTTCTGATTCAGAGCTGGTGAGCGAATCAACCATGTCGTCGTGCTGGCATTCTCGCCGATAATCCAAGGTGATGGATTCAAGTTCGTGGGTGTCGATAATTTCTTGAGGCATGCTCTGAGGCAAATTTAGAGAGATAGTTAGAAAAACTTTGCTAAATTTTAAGTTTTTTTTCAAGAAGAAAAATTTTACTAGAAAACTAAAAATTAGGGGTGTCAATAATTGACCCGACACGAACTTGACTTGAAAAATCAGATTCGAGTCGAGGAATTTGACCAGTTTAATTTTTCAGGCCGAGTTCAGGTTGAACCGTCAACCCAAAAGTCAACCAGCGAACCCAGAATTGTTAGCTAACTCGAGATTGACTAAATTTTGACCTGAATTTAATCTGAAATATATGTCTAAATAAGTCAATCAGGTTAGGTTCGGTCAGAATTTTCAACCCGTAAATATTGAGGTTAAGTTCAGGTCAAGAATTTATAAGTCAGATCAATTTTGAGTTAGACCTGAATCCAACCTGAAATTGACACCCCAGCTGAAGATGAGTAAATTAGGGTTAGTAGAGATTCGTTTTACCTCAAGGACCCAGCCAATATAGGTAACATTGTTTACATGTTGATTCATGTCTAAATCTGCTCTTCTGGGCTGTAATTTACAAAAAAAAAAAAATGAGTTTCGAATCGTAACAATAAATTCTGCAGAAAAGAGTTATTATGAACGAGCTGATCTCAACGGCTTACCACTAATCCAGGCCGTGAATAATCTGCTGGATCTTTAAGTTTGGTGATTTTCTTTAAACTGTCATTGTCTTCCTCCAGAAATGCAAACCTGGAAGTGTTTCAGAGATTTATTTTCATGAGTGTGAATGTAAAGATGGGTGATGTGACAAGGCGTGCGTACAAGTGCAAATTTATGACAATATTATAATATGAATTGAGATCAAACCAAAATAGTCGGTGATTTGATCTAATTTTTTTTATTATTGAGAATTATCTTTTTCTCGATGATAATCACTTGTTTATACGAGACTTATCTTAGTTTGATTTAAATTTTGAGCTAGTTTAAAGGCACATAAATGATTTTCATAATCTTACAAATTAATTGAAAGCATCCTCTTCTTCCTTAATCCTCTCTCCTCTTTATGGTTTTCCCTCCTCACTCTTGTTGTGCATACACAATTCCCGAGAAAACACCCTAAGGCAATCTTCCCTCGCTCCTTCCCTCTCTCTCCCTAAACAATAAAATCTAAACTTTATTCTGAACCCTAACAAAAATACTTAAGAAGTTCAAATACCAGTAGGTAGACCCAAAGCATTCATCAAGATTGGATAGCTCTTTAGGAGAGAAAGGAGATTGTGGGCTAAATTCTTAGAGTTTTGGCAGTTTTCTGTGGTAAAGGTTTGATCTCTCTTAAGCTCAAGGAATCAATAATTCCAATTCAGTTTTGCTTCAATTTTCGTACAAATCTTTCTAGAAAACACACATTGTTGGAATCGTCATACCTACTCAAATACAAACATTAACTCCACTTATTGTCCTATGTAAAATATCTGGAAAGGCTTGAGCATGTTACGAAGATAACATCATTAAAAACTTGTAAATTCCAGTGAATCGAAGTTGCATATTTTAAAATAGGGGAATTTACATGCATACCATATAATTCTTATAAATTCATATATCTATCACCTAAACTTCAATTTTTACATACATAACACATAATTCTTCAATATCACATCAAAAAGATCATTATCACTATTTTTTTTTAAATAAGAAGCACTTTTTCCTGAATAGAAAATAGTATACAAGTAAATATTAAATTTTGAGTGTTAAATATGTAAATGCATAAGAATTGTGTAGTATGTATGTAAACATTCCATCAAAATATGTGAGGCGTTTGCAAATCATGTTGCTGAAATAACATTATAACATTGTATACTAGACTTTTGCTATGAATTGCATGGATATTTGCACTTAACATGCATCAAGTCATCTAATTGTAAGAAACTAAAATAGGAATTGGACGCCTACGTACATAAAGTAAATGCGCAAATTAAGACTTTCAGAGCTATATGACATGCCGTATTGATGGAATAAAAAAACATTGCATTCTTGTTACACACAAACAAGTATTCATGAAGCCAGTAGTCAAACTGAGACAGTTCATGATCTCACAATGAACGTTAATAATGTGATGGGAAAAAAATTAAAAAAAGGAAAATAATTAGAAGTTAAAAATGCATTAGATCTTAAGACTGACCTTGCATCAATTGTCATATAGTGGAGCCTGATTTTTTTATCTTTGGGAGGCACCGCTTGGCGCTGGGATGGCAGCGACACAACGTTGGGTCACGGTGCCTTGGCGCTTCAAGGAAGCATTGTGGCGCTAGGATCAGGGCATCAAAAAGTAGAAAAGATAGAGAGTATAGTGCCTTGGCGCTGCAAAGCAGCGTCGTGGTGCTCTAATTCGTGCAGAAAAGCTTGAAGAATAGTGGCACCTACGCCTAAGCACCAGGGTCATAGCACCGCAGCACTACAAGTCAGAAGACTTCATATTTATGCGGCTCTTTCTGTAGTTTTTCTATATAATATCATTTTTTTTCTCTCGAGTGAGAGTAAAATGCATGCCCTAGAGTGATTGAAGTGTGAAAAGGCTCCAAATAAGTATAATCTGTACTATTCTCCCGAGTTTTTCTTTCATACTAGCTTTCTTAGTAGTGTGGCTCCATAGTTTTTTCCAGTTAAATCTGATGTCTTCTGCATGAATCTTTTACTTTGATTTTTCATTGGCTCCGTGTATGCTCTGAAACACTCAAACTAGTTTTCTGCGCATACTTTGTGATCTACTTTCTTCCCCAACAACTGGTATCAGAGTGGAGGTTCTGAAATTTTGGTTCGAGTGGAACAATGATTGATGATTCAAAGCTTAAGATTGAGAAGTTCAATAGGACAAACTTCACTTTTTAGAAGATGCAAGTGGAGGATTTATCGTATAAAAAAAACTATATTTGTCATTGGATGAGATTGTCAAGAAACTGTAGTCAATGTCTATGAAAGAATAGGAAGTCCTTGAATGAATAGCACTAGGTTTGATTCGACTCTCACTATCCTCATCTATTGATTTAAATATTGTGGATGAAAAGATCACTGTGGACCTTATGACAACACTAATAAGGATGTATGAGAAGACATCTGCTTCTAACAAGGTATTCTTGATGAAGAGGTTGTTCAGTATGAAGATGGTTGATAGAAGTTTAGTAGTAGAGCATTTGAACAACTTCAATTCTATGACAAATCAACTGTGCTCGGTTGGCATCAGGTTTGATGACAAGGTACGAGCACTTTTATTGTTATCTTCTTTTTTTGACAGTTCGGATGGACTAATCACTACGGTGAGCAACTCTTTGGGCAACATGAAGTTGGACTTTGATGATGTTGTCCGATTAGTGTTGACTAAGGAGGTCCGAAAAAAGGTGAGCAGGGAGGCTTTAAATGTTGCCTTAATGTTGAAGGAAGAGGAAAAAGTTTAGACATGAACTTAAGCAGAAATCAGTCCAAATCAAGAAGGAAAAAAATCCAAGACTGGAAGAAAAAAGGGCAAGATGGAGTGCTGAAATTGCAGAAAGAAATGATACTTCAAGAAAAACTGTAAGGCTCCTAACAAGTCAAGTGGTGGATGACAAGATAGGGATCAATCTGCAAATATCTCCACAGAAGAAGCTCAAGGTGACTCTTTAATCTTATCCCTGGAATATTAAGTCATGGATAGCCGACTCAAGTGTCTCTTTTCATGCAAGTCCCAATAAAGAGGTATTTAAAAATTACACCAAAGAAGATCTAAGGAAAGTGTACTTGTGGGACAACAAGGCCTGCAACATCATAGATAAAAGTGATGTGAACATCAAGTTACCAATTGGGCCACTTTGAAAGTTGATGGATGTCAAACATGTTTCGCGCTTGAAGAGAAATCTGATTTCAATGAGCCAGTTAGCACAGTCAGTGTATGTGACTACTTTCACAGAGAGTTTGTGCAAGGTGACTAAAGGTACTTTGATGGTGGCTCGTGGTAACATAGAAGTGATGCTTTATCTGATCAATCAAGAATCAGAGTTCATAGGAGTTACTAGAAAAGGATCAGACGCTATCTTGTGGTATAGGAGGCCTGGCCATATGAGTGAGAAATATATGAACTCTTTAATTTCTCAAAATAAACTTCCTAATTTAAAATTTATAAGCTTAAATTTTTGTGAAGATTGTGTATATGGCAAGCAAAAGAGTGAGCTTTTTTAAAAGCAGTGTAAGGGTTAAGCCAAGAAAATTGGAGTTAATACACATAGATATATGGGGTCCCACACTAATTGAATCAATTGGTGGCTCGTCAAATTTCATTACTTTTATTGATGATCATACTAGCAAGGTTTGGGTATACTTTTTGAAACACAAGTCGTATGTGTTTGATGTGCTTAAGAAATTAAAGGTTTTGATAGAGAATAAGACAGGGCGGAAGGTGAAGTGTCTCAAATCAGATAACGGCAACGAATACCGTGATAGAAGGTTCAGGGATTACTATGTATCAAATTATATCAGGTGAGAGTTCACTGTACATAGAACACCGCAACAGAACGGTGTGACTGAACGCATGAATAGAACTATCACGGAGAGTACTAGGAGTATGAGGTTCCATGTCGGGTTGCCTAAACAATTCTAGGCTGAATCTGTTAATAATGCAATTTATCTGATCAACAGGAGACCTTCAGTACCATTAAGTAAAGGCCTATCAGAAGAAATTTGGAGTGACAAAAAGGTATCATTATCTCACTTTAAAATATTTGGTTGTTCATCATATATTCATATCGATGCAAGATTAAAGAATAAGCTAGATCCAAAGTCCTTGAAGTGTACATTCATTAAATATGGATCTAATGAATTTGGGTATAAATTCTAAGATTATCAGAAATAAAAGTTCATCAAGAGCAAGAATGTCATATTTAATGAGAGGGAGATGTACAATGACAGAAATGAGACTCAGGACAATTCTTCAGTCACTTCAAAAGAATCAACCAGATACCTTGAGATAGAAAGTGAAGAAGTGCCAAGAAGCAAATGATGTACCTCAAACATCGATGGTGGTGAAATAGAGTGCTATGAGGAAGTCATTCAAGTAGAAGACTCAAAAAAGTGAGAGCGTGTCATGAATGATGAGATGGAGTCACTCATGTCAAATCATAAATGGGAATTGGCAAGCCTACCAGATGACAAGAAAGCACTACACAACAAGTGGGTTTACAAGTTGAAGGAGGAACCCGATGGTAGCAACTGCTACAAGGCCAAACTTGTTGTGAAGGGATTCCAACAAAAGAAAGGAAATGACTACACAAAGATATTATCACTTGTAGTCAAGATGACAACCATCAGGGTAGTGTTTGTATAGAGCAAATGGATGAAAACTTTCTTACAGAAAGATGAGTTGTGGGTTATGTGGTTAGCGTCATGGTCAAACTCAAGACAATGGTACAAAGACAGAGCCAAGTTCATGTCAAATAGTTGGTACACAAGATGTCAGGCCAATCACTACTATGTTAAAAGATATGACGACTATTATATCATTCTTTTTGTATATGTAGATGATATGCTGATTGCAGTGATTGCAGAATCAGACATAGAGAAGATTAAAGGCTTAAAGAAGTAGCTCTCAAAAGAGTTTGAAATGAAAATTTTGGTTCCAACGAAAAAAATTCTAGGTATGAAAATGAATAAGGATAGGAGTGCATGCAAGTTGAAATTATCTCAGGTGGAGTATGTTGAAAAGGTACTACAACGATTCAACATGAATGAGATAAAGCTAGTAAGCACTCTATTAGCTAGTCATTCCAGACTATCCAAGGAACAATCATTGAAGATTGAAGAGGAGCAAGAGCACATAAGGAGAACTCCTTAAGCTTCAACAGTTGAGAGCTCAATGTATGCCATGATATGTACAGATCTATATTGCATATGCAATGAAAGTAGTCAAAAGGTACATAAGTAATCCTGGTAAGCATCATTGGGAGGTGGTGAAGTGGGTTTTCAGATACCTAAATGGGGTCACAGACCCATATATGTTGGAGGTGCAAGAATTGAACTTCAGGGCTTTATAGATTCAGACATAGCAAGAGATTTGGATGGGAGGAGTACAACGGGCTATATCTTCACGTTAGGAAGCACAGTGGTGAGTTGAGTTTACAAGTTGCAGAAAATAGTTGCACTCTCTACCAGAGAAGCTGAGTATGTTGAGGCTGACAAAGAGATGATTTGGCTGCAGAGTTTTTGAAGTTAGGCAAGGGGTAAGGAAATGACATGTTTCATAATGATAGTATGAGTATCATTCATCTACTCATGAATGCCGCATTTCATGCCAAGACAAAGCACATTTAGATAAGGTATCATTTCATACGCACACTCCTAGAAGATGCGCATATATCTTTGGAGAAGATACATACTATTGAGAACCCTATAGATATGTTGACTAAAATTGTAACTCAGGAGAAAATGAAGTTTTGCTTGGCTTCAATTGGAGTTCAAGAAGAATGAGACAGGAGTGAGCCACACTACAACTTGAACTTCATGGTGAAGCTAATTTGGAGTAGAAGTGAGTACAATCAATCTCCAAGTGAGAGATTGTTATATAGTGGAGCTTGATTTTTTATCCTCATGGAATGGCCACGACACCTCAGCAGCTAGAAGGGCTCGGGGATCGACACCAAAAGGCTGAAAAGATAGAGAGCATACCTCGACGCAGAAAGACTGCTGGAATTCATGTAGAAAAGCCCGAAGGATAACGACGTCGCGACACAACGAATCGGGAGACTTCATATTTAGACAGTTCTTTCTATAGTTTTTCGATCTAATGCCATTTTTTCTTTTGTGTGAGAGTGAAGTGCGTGCCCTAGAGTGACTGAAGTGTGGAAAGGCTCCACATAAATGTAATTAGTACTATTCTGACTTTTTCTTTCATAGTAGATTTCTTAGTGGTTTGGCTCCGTGTTTTTTTCTATTCTCAAATTTTTTCACATTAAATCTAGTGTCTTCTGTGCGAATCTTTTACTTTAGTTTTTCATTTATTCTGTGTATGCTCTGGAACAGTCAAACTAGCTTTCTGCGTGTACTTTGTGATCTACTTTCTTCCCCAACATCGTTAAGTGACATGCTGGTGCAACTAGACATTCTTAGCATACAAGCCCACACGTTAGGTATAATAGGTTACTTAATTGTGTCATTAGTTTATTATTTTATTTAAATTATATTGTATCCAATGTTAATTGATATGTAGAGTAAAATGAAAAAAAAAAAAAAGAAGTAATCATTGATAAAAATTTGTAAGATAGTGATGGGATAGATTTGAGGATTTTGCAAATGATAGAAATGACGATAAGACCGCTTAAATTTTCAACTAAGCAGTTACTTTGAATCTCATATCAAACTTTCATTTTATATTGACATTTAAGATAAGACTTTAATGGGTTGTCTTTATAATGGTGAATAAAGTAAATGTCACGATTTATTATATTTATGAATGATTTTAATTTTAAAAGTTTTGTACTTTTTTGTTCGAAAACTTACATGAAGCTTATGCCTCATCTTATTAAGACAAATGCCTTAGTTCTAGATTTCATCTTTTTCAACCTTATTCTTAATTCAAGAAGATGAAAGATCTCATAACATATTTTAATCCTCAAAAGTTTGTAAGAGTACAGTGGTTATTATTCAAGGAAAGAGAGTTGGTGAACTTTGTGTTTCAAGATATAACTTCGAGTGGAGCTACTTCAATTTTATCACCATCTATATTGGAGCACGATGACCTGGGAAAGCAAGAAAAAGTCTTAACTTTATCTATAGTCAAATTTTACAATAAAAGGTCATATTTTAAAATAAAAGAGGGAACAAATTGAGGGGAGAATATTAGATGATAAAGGATTCATCTCATGCTGTACAGTTGTCATTTTGTATGATTATAGCATTTGAAGCAAGGAGACAGCAAATTTGGGGGTGGCATAAATGGTAGTTGCACTTTTAGAATTAATGGAACTATCTTAGATGTGCAACAACTATACTTTAGAGGCCTAAGTGGATGTTAAGTTTAAGCATCGTTGGGCTTTGTTAAGGTTGCAGGTGTACAATCTTTCTAGGCTTTTGTAGCTTAAAGAAAATAGTTGGACAGAACAGAAAAGATCCAAATTATGTTGCCTTATTATCGAGTAAAAAAAAAAAGAATTTTTAAGTTATTTGTCTTGATAATTTTGAAAAAAAGATGATTTTAAGATAAATATAAATAATCCTTTTCTTTTGAGATAAAATTATATTTAAAAGTTTTTGTCATAAATCATTTTGGATAGCCCCAAATCAAAATTTAAACATGATTCAAATTTGAAATCTCCCAGCTTTTAACTCCTACTAAAAAGATACGAAAAAGGGATCAAAATGTGCGGTACATCTGTAAAGAGTTGTTAAAGAGCCAAAAGTTTAGTGAATTAATATGCAAAAGAAGGGAACCGGTAGGTTTAATAAAAGAAAGATAGCAAGTAGAATTTTCCTAAACAAATGGGTCGTTCATTAACTACAGTAGGGTTCGGAAGCTAAATTTAGAAAATCAATGAGAGCAAAAATATCAATTTTAGATGACAAGAGAAAAGGAGAATAAACTATCTTAACAATAGTGATATAAATAATGCGATAATTCCATAACTATATGTGACAGCATCCCTGTAGGCTGTAGGAGAACAATTGAGATCCTCCCTCTCCTTTCTCTCTCTAAATCCTTATCTTCAACTCTTACATCCTTAGGGGGGAACCCAATAAGAGAAGCTAACATTCAAAGGTAATCTAAGAGGGATAAGGAAGAGGAAGAGAAAGAGTTCTATCATCATGGTCTCCATCATTGGGATTGTCTAGAAGAAAACAAATGCTACACTAAATTCTCAAAAAGTTCCATGAAATTATACTAAATAAATATACCTAAGAAATTCCAACATAAGGTATTCAAAAGATTGATGATGTCACAGGGTTCAGATATCATTCACTAAAAAAAAATGAATTGCTAGGCATTGAATCAAAGCAGACAAAATAAAAAATAAAGTCAAATAAATATTACCTGGGAGTTCTCGGACAGAAAACAAGATATTCCTCCTTCACTTCATCACTTACTCGCTGAAGTTTCCTAGTGTCTTGATTCATCATGACCCATTTGCTGTGATCATGATACAAAAACCAAATGTGAGAAGTGGAAAAACTCAGTTGTAAAATAATCATCTTCCAAGATAGAGAATTATTTCTAATATCATATTCGCATAGAAAGAATAAAGGAAGAAATGCTAAAGCTAAAGAAGCTCAAGCACTGTGAAGATATCGTTAACATAAAACAGTAATTGGAAGATTTGATGAGAATGCGACCTGGTTGATAATTCTATATGTTTTCATCGAGCTCAATCAATCACTACTGACATCATTTCATATCATATTATAATCATCAACATAAGCAGAACTGAAATACAAATATTTTTCAATAAGCCAATTATCTTAACCAGTAGCATCACAATTATAACTAGCCTAATTAATAATAATAATAATATTATTATTATTTTTAACAATTCATAATTAATCTGAAACATCCACCTCCAACATTCCTCCTATAGAATGATGCAGCAAAGAAATGCAAAATAATAAAATTAGATGAAGCATGTAAGACATTTGTATGGCTAAACGGGGGTTACCTAGTATTTGTGAGAATATTTTATATTTTCATCCAAATACTGGAACCATTTTTATTATTATTTACTTCATATTTTCCTTTGAATTTATGTGCTAATATTAATGCTGTAAGCATGAGGGAAAAAAAAGAATTGATGTATGCACCATGCATAAAAAAATTAAATACTAGTTTCTTGTTTAGACTAGTTACATCAAGGGCATTTTGATCATTTCAAGGAAGCCCTGGAGAACCATGGAGTTGAGAATAATTATATAAATAGCTTATCCATGAAGATTTAGATGAATTCAAAGTATTTTTTCCATGAATATTTGGAGTGAACTTGAAGTTGCTTCTCCATTAAGATCCTTACTTTTTGGCCTTTTAATTTGAGAAGATGAAAAATGAAAACACTAATATCTCATATTCCATAATACATGTAATTATTTGGTTGGCTATAGACATGCATATATGTAGCTTTTTGTGTTCTTATGTGACCCCATCTACCTATGTCCTTTCATATTCTCCTTAAAATTCATGTTAGTAAAAGCCAAATTACAATGATGAAATTTAAATTTTCAGCATCCTATTCTGAAATAGAAATCATATTTAGAGAAGTGTTTCTTCTTCTATGGGGTTTGCTTGGTAGCAACTTTTTGATCATTTATTTGATGACTTGGATCAACCTTCCTTGGGAGAGGACATTTGAATTCTTGTTATTTTTTTATTTTGTTAAATTTCTTTTATTCATTCTCTACTCATGTTTCCCTTAAGTATTTTCAAATCTATCACAAAATTCAAACATTTATCATCCCTTCTTCTCAAGTTAAGCCAACTAGCCAAAACCAGTCTTTCTTCAATTCCATAAATAAATACTTTCACAACACAGCCCCTAAATACTATTGCATCAGTTGCTTAACATCTTATGCTATCTTGAAAGTATCTTATGTTGCATTTGCAGTAGTGTAAAGGCAAAAAGTACAAAAGGCACAAGCTAAGGGTGTACGCATGCATCATATCTTCCTCCATAATGAGTATAAGTACTCTGAAAGGAGACATAATCTGTGTTAAGTACTTTATAGATAGCTTGGAACGTTATGTTTAAGGGTTGTGATGTGAAAGCTTTGAAGTGTGGAATTGAAGAAAGATAAGATACTTGGAATAAAACAGAATTTAGCTAGAAGACTTAGAAAGAACAAGGGAGAGAAATGTTAGAACATAAAAATAAGCTTCAAAATACTTTATTGGGAATGTGATGAAGAGAATGAGTAAAAAATAATAATAAATAACTAGAACACAAATGTTCTCATCATAGGAGCGTTGATCCAAGCTACCAAACCAAGAATCAAGAAGTTACCACTAAACAAATCAGAAGAAGAAGAAATACTTCTCCAAATGTTATTTCTATTCTAGAATATGACCTAATTTCATGGTACATACAAACATGAACATTAAGAAGAATATGAAAAAGCATAAAAATACTAAGTTTGTTATAAAAATATGAAAAGACGCATATATGAATGTCCATAGCCATCCAAATCAATACATAATTTATAAAATATGAAATATTAGTTTCTTCGTCTTTTATCTCCTAACATTTAAGAGACAAAATTTAAAATTTTCATGAAGAAACAACTTCAAGTCTTTTGGAGAAGGTAATCAAGATCATTTCAAATATTCATGAAGAAGCAACTTTAAATTCACTCTAAATCTTCATGAAAAAACTATTTAGGTAATTCCAACCTCTATAGCCATCCAAGACTACGTCCAGATAACCCAGATAATGTTGATGTGATTGGTTCATACAAGAATGCACGACTATAAAACCATTTTCTCTTTTTCCACACTTGTGACATTAACATAAGTACATAAAATAAAACAATATTAACAAAATTAAATTTCCAATGTTTGCATAAAAATTTAAACAATATTCTAGTCATGCAATAGCCTTGAAATATAGCTACTCTTATAAAAAAATTAATTGAATTAATAAATATTATGATTCATATGAAGATAAATAGTTTATGTATTCATGAAACTAAATGGGTGGTGAGAGATTGATAATGTTTTAAATTTTCATTAAGTAGTAATTAAATAAGAAGTGATTATAAATAAAAATTTAAATGATAATAATATAAATATTAATGAGACTGGAGATAGAATAATAATATTACAAAAGTTATGGAGAAAGAATAATATTGGTAAAAGTATTTTATAATTTGGGTATAAAAAAAATTAAAAAAAAAAAGAAAAAAAAAAAAAAAGAAAAAATATTATATAAAATATAAATTAATTATTTTTTAATAAGAAAAATAGATCGTTTGGATTATAAAGATTATAAAATCATTCTGAATGAAAGTTTAAGTACCCAGCGTCGACTGATAGTTTTAGATTATATGATAAAAAATTGAAAGATGAAAAATAAATCAAATTATTATCCTAAGATTAGATGAGGGCACTCAAAAACACCAAAAAATATTTTTAAGAGTAAGCTATATGAGCTTAGAATTTGAGATGTTCATAAAAAAGATAATTTAGGTAGGAAAAAATAGCAACTGAAATTAAGCAAGTTACAAAAAAATATGTTTTGAGAATCAAAAGAAAAAGCTTCTTTTAATAAAAATAGTTGATGGTAGAGTTAAAATATGAAACAAAATATAAAAAATAAGAAGATTTATTATAAAACTTAATTTAGATATAAAAACTCAGAGAATTGAGAGATAAAAAGTGGTCCATAGAGATTCTAAGAAAATAATATGTGATGCAAAAAATTTAACTTTTAGTGATTTATATAATAGATTGAATACCAACAAAAGTGAAAGATGTATGTATAAATTTACCAAACAAACAGATAGGATAAATAAAGATCTAGTTCAAGTGAGGTGTATTAAGAATGAAAGCATAAAATATTTTTCTTAGAAAGGAATATTGATAATAGATGCATGAGTTATTTTGATAAACTTTTCAATGAAAGATTTCAGAATACAATTGATTTTAGCAACCTTAGTATCATAAACAAAAATAAAAAATTTTATTTTTATCTTCATAGTAATAAATTTGAAGTTGGAGAAGCTTGAAAGAAAATGAAGTGTGAAAAAATAGTAGGACTAATGATATTCTGATAGAAGTGTAGAAATGCTTAGAAGATCAAGAAATTTCTTAGCTAATGAATCATTTTAATGTTATTTTCAAGACCAAAAAGATGTTAGATGAGTGAAGGAAGAGTTTGTTAGTTCTTATATTTAAGAATAAAGGTGATGCACAAGAGAGTGCAAATTATAGAGGAATTAAGGTATTGTGTCATACATTAAAATTATGAGAGAGAGTAAATGAGCATAGGTTAAAAGTTTCTCAAAATCAATTTGGTTTCATGTCGGGTAGATCTACTATGGTTGCTATACATTTGTTGAGAGGTTTGATGGAGAAGCATAGAGAAAGTAAGGAGGATCTACATATGATATTTGTTGTTTTAGAGAAAGCATATGATAAAGTTCCAAGAGAAATCCTTTGGAGAGTTCTAGAAAAGAAAGAAGTTAATAATGATTATATTCAGGCCATTAAAGATATGCATACTAAAGATGTTACTTGTGTCCAAACACAAGGAAGATTGACAAAATATTTTCCTATTTTAGTTGGATTACATTAAGGATCGGCTTTAAGCCCATATCTTTTTTCGTTAGTTATGGATGTTCTTACGAGGCATTTACAAGAGGATGTACATTAGTGTATGCTTTTTGCTAATCACATTTTTCTTGTTAATAAGACTAGAGAAGGAGTCCAAGAGAAACGTGAATTATGGAGGTCAACCTTAGTCTAAAATTTTTCGTTTGAGTAGATCTAAAACTGAATATATAGTGTAATTTTAGTCATAGAAGTTCTAATGGTGGTGTTTAAATATTGGGTGATCAAGTCATTAAAAAAAGTGAACATTTCAGATATCCCGGGTCTATTGTTCAAAATGATGATGAAATAGATGGGGAGTGGAAGAATGGATTTGGCCCGCTGTGTGATAGAAAAGTACCGCTTACTTAAGAGAAAATTTTATAAGATGATGATAAGACTTATAATGATTTATGGTGCAGAATATTGGATAGTAAAAGAGAAGCATAACATTAAGTTAAATGTTGCAGAGATTGTTGGGGAAGGAAGGAAACCAAAAAGCATGCACGGAAAATAAATTCAACTGTTTTAGAGCATACAAGAAACAAATAAAAGCTAGAGTAAAAGAAACACTCAAAAGACACCAGATTGAAGGTGAAAAAATTCGAGAACGAGAAAAAACCAAGAGCCACACCACCAAGAAATCCACTATGAAAGAAAAAATATGAGCATAGTACAGATTACACTTATCTGGAACCTCTTCACACTTCAGTCTCTCTAGGGCATAACCTTCACTCTCACACAAAAGAGAAAAATGGCATTAGAACTTAAAACTATAGAAAGAACTGCCTAAATACGAAGTCTCTTGACTCGTAGCATCGTGGTGCTACGACCCAGAAGCCTAGGCGCTGGCGCAGCTGTCCTCCAAGCTTTTCTACATAGGTTCTAGCACCATGGTGCTTCTCTGTAGCGCTGAGACGCTATAGTCTCTATCATTTTTGCCTTTTGATGCCTTGATCCTAGCGCCACAGCATTGCCTTAAAGCGCCGAGATATTGTGACCCAACGTTGTGGCGCTCTCTCTGATTTTGAAGCTAAAATCTCCTATTTTAGTGCCGAGGCGTTGCTTCTTCGGCGTCGTGGCGCTGCCTTCCAGAGATAAAATAAGGCTCCACCATATAACAAAGATGAGGATGCTCAAGTGGATGAGTGGCTTTACTCTTAGAGATAACATGTGAAATGAATATATTCGGGAAAAGGTTGGAGAAGCTCCAGTGGCATATAAGATAATAGAAAGTTGTCTTAGATAGTTTGGCCACATAAAGCATCAACCGTTTGACAACCAAGTTAGGAGAGTATATGTATTAGATCTGTCGTATGTAAAGAAAGGTAGAGGTAAACCTAGAAAGACTTGATTAGGATGAATAAAAAATGACTTTAGTTTATTAGAATTAAATAAGAATTTAACACATAATAGGACACAATGAAGAAGAAGGATTCATGTAGCCGATCCCACATAGTGGGATAAAGTCTTGTTGTTGTTGTCGTATGCAATAGAGTTGGTCATCTTATTAGACACATTAATGCCTTATATTGTTTATTAACTATCATTAATTTAACACAAAGTGCATCAGGATGAACTTAAAGATAAACTTTTCCCTTTCCTATAATATTAATCAACACAGCACATTTTCTATCATACTATACCATATTCCAAGAGAATACTTTTTGGGGATTTGGATTGCACTAGGAGGTGGGGAATACCACCAAAGACAATGTTAATTGATATGAAAAGTGGTCTTCAAGTCCACGACTTTTAACCTACATGCTGACTAGGAAATTCATAATTGACCAATAAAAATATTTTACCATCAAAGGTTCATACAAATCAATCACGTGATTCAATGTTAACATAAGTGAATATGAGCTTAACATCCATGGGACTTGGAGCAAGAATCATATTATTTCATATATATCCAAACAGCCATTCCCAAAAATGTTTAATTTGTACTATTTTCTCTCTACTTGTAAATTAAAGATATATTTAAAAAAAGTAAATAAAATGGTTTGATAGGTGAAGTACCTTGTAGCTCGGCCAATAACTGAACCAGTAGCTAAATTTTTTAGAATCCAATCACGTCTAGTGTCAATTCTTCCTTCACCCTGGCACCAAGTTTCAATCTCGACAACATCACCCCTAAAACAAAGTATCCATGGCAACTTCAAAACATATATCAAAGAACAAAACAAAACAAAAAAACAAAAAAAACAAAGTTTAATAAAGTCCAAACTACATACCATGCAGGATACTCATATATTTCAATGTGCATGCGAGAAGTAACCCAAATAAGACGAAGTTCTCTCATGGTGGTCGTCGTAGCAAAACCATCTGTAGAAAACCCAACACTCTGTGCATGGTTGCAACCAACTTCCTACAATGAATTTATAAGACAGCTTTGATCATAAAGAAAGGAATGGATGAAATTAAAATGGTCTTCTAAGGAGATCATAAATAAGCAAGCAAAGAATTTAAAATATATAGAGATAGGGGATGCCTTGTTGCACCATGTATTAAAGGATTAAGAGCAGATAGATTTATGTTATGAAAAAGAATGCTCTCAACCTAAGAACGAGTATGATAAACCATAAGGTAAGTTTAAAAGAGCAATCAAGAAATACAAACGAGAACACAAAATTAATGTGGTTCGACTTAAGTAAGCCTACATCCATAGCCATATAAAGATCAAATAATCCACTAAATATTAAAAAAATGCATGAATAATAACATTTATATTAATTATAAATATGAATGAAGATATCACTTTGTCTAGCTAAGAGAAAATGCAATCATCTATTAGAAAAAATAAAAGCTAAACTTCTTTTTACAAGAAGTTGAAGAACTCCACTTCCATGCACCAAAAGACTTCTTCCTTTCCTTCTAGGATGACAACTCTTCTCCCTCTTCGTCTTCCTCTTCCTCTCCTCACTTTGTTGTATCTTCTTGTGGATGTTACATAAGTAATGATTACATAAATTTATATAGTTAAAGGACCACCTTTTAACATTATTTATCAACCACTACTTAAAACATTTTTAGCCTCTATAATAGACTTTTATAATAGCCTATAATAGCCTCTATTCAGAGCTTCATGATAGCCTCAATTAAGGTCTTTATGGTAGCATCCATCTAAGACATTTAAAAGCCTCTAGAAATTTGTGGTAGCCACCAACCTTTAAAATTCAAGATCAAATCCTATCCAAGATAATTAATAAAATTATATTCATACTCAACACTTTAATCCCTTAATTAGGCCAAATACAATTATAAGTTCACTTGATTCTAGGAATAATAACTAGAATAATAATTAAGAGGTCACTACATTTGATAGAGATACTCAACTTTATTATAATTATTGCTAATTAGTATTTAACTTGACTAATTAGGCTAATCTCAATTTAGACTAATTAGTTAAAAAAATTATTGCGGTAAAAGCATAGATTTTAATAATTGTTGTAATATTATAGACTTTTTCTTATAGAAAAAAAAAAAAGTTGAATGACAATGCCATATAATAACCACACTGTATTAAATATAATTGTGAAAAGCTTCTTCACATCAATGAAAATTCTGAAAAACATAAAATAATTCTAGCCAAAGTGTGGCAACAACGTATAAATGAAAACTGTGAAAAGCTATCCTAAAAGCACACTAATTTTGCATACATCTGTGAGCATCCCAAACGAACCCTCTCTCATAGGTCTTACCTACTGAAGGGATTGAGTCATGGATTACAACAATAAAGGATAACAAGATCAGACAAATCCGGGCTGAAGACCAAAAAAAATCCAAATGAAACTGTGTATTGAACTTAAAAATAAATAAATAAACTGCAAAAAAAAAAAACCAACTTAAATGCAAAAAAAAAAAGCAACTAAGCTGATTCCAAAACGACAAAAGTGAACTTGAAACTGAAAGAGGTAAAGGAAATCTAAGCTCTACACGATGCAAACATGAAAAACAAAACATGCAGTAAAATTGAAGCTAAAAAGTAACAACATGCAGCAAAATTGAAGCTAAAAAGTAACAACATGCAGCAAAATTGAAGCTAAAAAGTAACAACATGCAGCAAAATTGAAGCTAAAAAGTAATTAAAAAAAAGAATCTCCTTCATCCAAAACATAAACAAATAAAAACTTCAATGCGACGTGAAATGAGGGAATGAAACAGCCGAGCCAGATCCCATTTCAGAGATCCATAACAGTTGGAAAAAGCTACACAAAAAACGAGCTTCGGAGAGGACCTGGAGAAGATTGGCGATGGTTTCAACGGTTGCCGTCTTATTAATCCCCACCTCATAGCATCGAACAATGAAGTTCTCTTTATACGAAAGCCCGTCCTCTTCCAGCCTCCCCAGCTTCAACCTCTCTGCAAATCCCTTTCCACCGCCCTGCTTCGTCTCCAGCCCGCATAAGACCACCGCCTCATGGCCCGCCCCGTAGCACCGTAAGGCCGCTAGCGCCGACCCAGCCCGCCTAATTGTCGCGGCAACCGACGGCTCTCGCGGCCTGCATTGCGCGGTCGTCGGGCAATCTCGAATAGCTGTTGGGCTCGCGAAGGCAAAGCTCAGTTGCATCTCCCAAATTCTGTGAATTGGCCCCCTCAAGATCCACGCCTGAACAATCACCGCCGTCCAAACGGGCGGCGGCTCTCTGCAGTATAAATACAGGCACTCTCTCTCTCTCTCTCTCTCTCGCTCGCTCTCTCCCTCTCTCTAGAGAAGGAGCATGTGCGGATATGACTATTATATAACCGACTCGATCGATCGGACCGAGGGATAAATGTTGGCAAAATGTGCCTATATTTATCCAAAACTACGAAACTGCCACTAGTTAAACCTACCGGATTAATGGCTGTCGATGCTTCTTTACTCATTTTGGAGAAATTTTGTCTTTCTTCTAATTCTTAAGCAGCAAAATAATTTTACTAATTTTATTATTATTTGTATGCCCTTATTTTTCTTTCCTATAAAAAAATTAAAAAAATTGTCTTTTAGTGAATATTGGTGAGATAGCTCCCACCAATAAATTTAACAAATTATTTAAAAAAAGAAAAATGTAGAAAAGCAATTCCTTTTAAAATGAATTAGGCCTCTTTCACTATAAATTTTATTGCAAGTAAAGTTATTTTTTTTAAAAAAAGGCATTTCTTAGAGAGTAAGAGATGCTAAATATTTTTGTTCATATATTATAGATGTATATAGAGAGAGATATATATTTAATAGATTTTAAAAAGTTTATTTATGAATTAATTAAATTAATTGATATGTATTATAAATATTAGAAAATAAAATTAATCAAATTAATATTTGAATCAAGAAAAATTGAATCAAATTTGAATTTAACTGATTTGATTGAATTTTCGATGAGCTAAAATATGAACATCAATAATGAACCTAATTATCTAATTATAGTTTATGTGATTTAAAGATTAGAGTGCTATATAAAGTAATACAAAGCTGTTTGGTATTTAAATTATTAAATACTTTATGTATTAAAATGATTAATATTTGAATTGTGATTTTAGAAAAATAGGCCTTGATTAAACTAAAAATTAGAAGGCCATTAATGAATATCAAATTTCAAATAACTAAATTGTCATTATTATTATCATACTTTTATACTTTTCAAAATTTGTTTAAACCAAAGTTAAGCTGAATAATTCAAATTATATTTTAGTTCAATTTAGCTTTGTTCCACTTATGATTTGAATGATTTGATTCTATTCATAATTAATATTTAAATCAATCAATTTTCAAGCTTGAATTTGAACTTAATTTTATGAGTTTGAGTTAGCTTATATTTTCTGTATTTATCACAAAAGATAAAATTAGATTTTTATTCAAATAGATATTACAATAAAATAAAAAGAATATAAAATTTAATTATGAAATAATAAGATATCACTTGAATTAAGTATGAGATATAATTTATTAATATTTTTAACAACTCTATGCTAAAGTTACTATAGTTTAGATGTATTTTATTAATATTTTTTTAATGGAAAAAATTTAAGAGCTAATGAGTCTACTTGACACTAGTTAAATCTTGGCTCATTAGCCCATTGTGGTTAGTTTATGAGCCACTTACCAACCTAACATCTTGACTAAAAATTTAAGAGCTAATGAGTGACGAGGGTAGTGGTAGGTGATGCCAACGACTAGAGAATAATACACGATAAGATATACTGGGTGATGGCGAGACGAAAGTGGTGATTAATAATGGTCGATGGCTGGTCATATAATTGGCGATGGCTGATGGCTAACATCTAATAGTGATAGGTGGTGACAGCGACTGGTGACCACTGATAGTGGGTGGTGATTAGTGACCGTTGTGAAGGCGATGTGTGGTGGCCGACGACCAACGGTGGTTGTGGGAGTGGTTGGCAACCGAGTGATGGTGATGGCGGGATCGAGATCGATGGTGATGATAGGATGGGCGACAACAAATGATAACAACTCACGAGCTAACTCAAGGTCAACTCGTTAGCAATCTCGCGAGCCAAATTTATCGAGCCACAAGCTCAACCTCACAATCAAGCTCAAAAAAATTTTGAGCTCAAGTTCAATCCTTGTTTGACTCAACTCAATAACTTACTGAACCGACTCGTTTACATAATGATGAACTATAATTATCATGTATCTCTTTATCAATTTGATGGCTTATCAATTTTTTTAAAAAAGCTTGAACTTTTTAAACTTGCTTAAACATTAAGTCGAGCTCAAGCTGGACTTTCCTTAAATCAAGCTAAGCTCGAGCTTTTTAGGATCATTTTTGTTTAGAATTTTTATTTTTGTACTTAAAAAAATTTAAACTAATATAAAATAAAAAGTATTAAATAAATTTCACCTCAAATGAGCCTTTAAAAGCATAAATCACATTATATTAAAAACATACAAAAATAACTTCTAAATATTCTGAATATTTTCAAAATATAAATAAAATAAAAAAATTATCCCAAACATCTCCTTAACGAGTTACATATGGCACATGCAAATACATATACTTAATAAGTAATTTTAAATTTAAAATGTGAATTTTATAACTAAAAATTTCAATATTCACACTAACCCTCACCCAAAAGAGCTGCCACGTTTTGTCCTTTTATTCTTAGCTAGTCTTCCACGTGGATGTAGCAAGCTGACAAGTACTTATCTTTGAATAGCTGAAGAATTATAATAAAACCAAATTTAGTTAAGACAAAAATATAACTACGATAATATTACATCAATTAACTCTAAATCTCAAAAAATAAAATAAATAAATAAATCTACAAAATGTAATCTTCATGATGAAATATAATTAACTCAAATTTCACCTGAAGAAAATTTATAATTATTATATATATTTTACACTGAATACTTGATTAATCAATTAAAATTCATATTACTTATCTCAAAATAAATTTGATAATTATAATATTAATACATATTAAATTTAAATCAAAATATTCTTACCTAAAATTTTCTCCTTATTACAATTTACATGCTCTAAAAATAGATGTATACACAACAACAACAAAACAATTTACAGTACTCTAAGCACACTTACCTCCCTTCTTCCCCCAGCTGAACAGAACCAAATCTGCAAATCATGAAAGTTAATTAAAATTTGTCTGATCAATAGTACTGTACCATAGAGTTCAATTTCTAGTAGAAGAAGACACTGCAGACCTCTTGCTTCTTCCCTTGCCATGGTGATAATTATTGAGGTAGACTGAATCACCAGTAAGCACAGGAACTTCTGTTGCACTGGTTTGCTTCTCCTCCCTCACTTTGTTGAAGATGGAATTCCAGTGAAGCCATAAGCTGAAGAAGGATTGTCTTTATCGCACTCACCGAATTTCGGCACGGCCGAGCTTTCCTCAGGCTGTCATAAAGAAAGCTTTGATTTAAATTTTATTATCTGCAAATTTTAAGAATGACTTTTTTTTTGGTGTTTTGTTTGAAGCAGATTTCATGAACTAAAATTATTTTACTATATAGTTCATTTTCTTCGCAAATGTGCTTCAAAATAAGTATGGCCAAATCTGCCTGCCATATTTATTTTGCAGGGACTTCACATTTCTTCTCCTCTGAAATAAACAATACTATGTCTTAAGCTCTGTTTGGATGAAAGGAATGTGAAGAATTTGCATACAGGCAATCTATGGTTACTTGAGAATTTGCAACCAATGATTTGAGATTTTGAAGTCATTTATCTTTATTTCTTTTGATTTTTATTCATCTGTGCATCAAAAATTTATCCGAAATGATTAAAAGTGAACAGTTTTACGGATTCATCAACTCAACTACCAACTCTGAGTCTGGATGATGCTGAAAAGACCTTTCCTTCGCAGGAAGGAGAAAAGCTTCCACCATTGTTCACAATTCTTGCCTGATGATGGTGGTGGTGGTGGAGAGGCGAGTGCTCAGAGCTGCGTTCATGCCCGAAGCCCGCTCTAGTGCTCCACTTTTGAGGGGAAGCCGGTGGCCTTCGAGGCTGGATGGCCTTCACCTTTGGGACATCATCCTCGAGCTGAGTTTGAAGCAATGGGTCGACAGATTGTGGTATGCTTCCATGAGTTTCATCAGCACTCCCATCTGTATCAATGGGGTTGGCCATCTTCCCTGATATATCATGCTTTTGTACATTATCGAGCACAGGGTGTTCTCTTCTTCTTCATCTTATTTGCCAATTTTCGATGCCTCATCCAATTGCTGCAACCATGATTTGATAAGTTGGTATGCCAATCAAGAATTGATAGCATCAGGAGATTTTTATAAACTTCAATATAAATCATGTGAGTTATAAGGAAAAATCTCTAAAGGATTCGTTATCTCGATTGATGGAAAACTCCACCATCCCAAATATTGTGACTGAACCCTCCCACAACCCTTCAAGTCACAAAAATCTTTATTCCCCAACGTCTTAATCCTGACTAATCAACCTTGGCTGCTAGTTCAATGTTATGGCTATACTAGTGTCACATGCGATCATGGCATATTAATTTTCTAGCCCATCCTCATACATTGTACTAGTTGACACTGACTTAGATAATCTTAAAATAAAAAAGGCTGATGAAACGTAGAGAGCTTGCATTTCTAACAATGGTCACAAGTTTTGAGCTTTGTTTCTAATATGACTCACCATAATAAGAAAGAATTCCAAAGGAATCTAACTCTAATTAAAGTTATAAGAAAAAATAAAACTAACAAAACCTCAGGCATGCAAAAAAAAAAAAAAAAAAAACTAAAAATTCAAAAAAATTTCAAATACCATTAGAGATTGAAGTAAAATTGAACTGCAATCACACTCCTATCAAAAACAAATTTCAGCTGATGAAACAAAAAATACGTCAGATCAAACGTTACTTTCCCTCCATCTAAAGGGCATGTGTCAACTCTCTCTTTCAAAGAAAGCTTTACTTCAAAAAATTAGCCCAAAAATCTTGATAATTATTGCAAAAAAAAAAACTCTTAAATATTATGCAATGCAAATAAAATTCAAAATTTGCTCAATTTTTACAAAATTCTAAAAAATATGAAATTTAATAGATGATTCAATCTCAAAGGAATCTACCACCAATAAAAATTACAGCAAAAAATAAAATAAGAAAACAAAACCTCAAGCTTGCAATGCCTCTTGGACTGAATGAACTAAACAAACAAAAAATTCAAATACTTTTAGAAATTACAGTAAAAAATAAATTAAAATCTCACACTTACTAATAACAATTTTCAAACGCTAAAAGATACAAAAAATACATAAGATCAGAAACAACTTTCTCTCGTTCTAAAGTGCACATGTGAACTTTTCCTTCCCAAGATAACTTTACTTCAGAGAAATTAGCCTAAACATCATGAGAATTCTTGCACCCAAAATAAAAACTGAATCAAATCTGATGATATGCACATAAAATTCAAATTCATTGAGTTCATACAAATTTATAAAATCGTGAAACTTAGGCATTACTTATGATTCTAATAGAGCTCAAAGCCCATTGATTCACTCGGAAAAATAACCACTTAGATAATTTTACTTGGAAGATGTAACATATAGTTACTGATGGATATCTTTTTGTCAGGTTGGTTTAACCATTAGTTATCCAAGACTTATTCAGAATGAAGAAAAAAAATTTATAAGATCTTAATTGAGTGAGTCATCAACCTCATACCAAATCCTTTTGAAAATTAAAGTTATAATTTCTTCTTTTGCATTATTGGGAGACATTATCATAATGCATTTGAGAGACATTAATAACAACACATTTATAAGAAAGTTAATACTATAAATCATAATTAAAAGTCCTCAAGCACATAGTAGGAGATAATTACCTTTGGGTATTTTTTTTACATTTGGGAAAACATCAACTTAAGAGAACAAAGTTATCAAAAGAGGTAAAAAAAATATGCAGCATCATTATCAACATTTTTTGGCACCCTACCCTTGACCAGGGTTCAACCCATCAATTTTATAGCTCATAGAGTTTAAATAACTCCACTAGAATTGATCTCTCCTTCCATCATTGGTAAGTTTCCCTAGCTCTCTATCTTAGTGCTTAGTGTTATATACTTTTATAACTCCATAGGATATTTTCTCTTATTTTTATTAAATCATTTGGCTCGCTATTATAGCACCCCATTGCCATAAATTTTTAGAAACTTTGTTGGAGATAATTTTTTTCATCTTTGGCTAATTTTTTGGCTCCCATCTCAATGCTATTTATACGGGGATGATTTTTCTTTTTATGTTGCCTAATTATTATGAATCTATATTATTGACTATCTTTATTTAATTCAACTTATTGTCAATTTAATCTTGGTATCTTGGTTGAAAGATTCCTCTCCACTATTGCAATGACTTTTTTATGTCATAATATATAATTTTTTTATAACCCTACTAATAACTCTCTGATGTCTTGACTGACAACTTTCTTACCACCTCATAGATGACTTTTTTAAGGCATCAACAAACAATTGTTAAGGTAAGTTGACATCTTTAAGTCACCTTTAAAAATGATTATCACTATCGTTTGATTGATATCTTATCCATCTCCTTATAAACTTTGGTTGTGTTGACATTTTAGTAAGTCATCTTAAGTGTGTCAAATTGAATACACCTTGAAACAAGTCTTGCCTCAAGTCACCTTTCTTCTTCGATCATTGACTTGACTCACCAGTAGGCTCGCCAGGTGATGACTCTTTTTTGAAATAATTAGATTTCCATTTGTTGGTGAAGCTTCTTCTGATTCAAGGTACCATAGTAGGTTGATCATGTATATATAAATATGAAAGCATTATGATAATAATAGATGAGTCATTTATAAATGTATAAATATAACAGGTATGCTAATATATATTTGCTATTTCTATAATTATCATTTTGTATATAAATTTTTTTATATTTTATTGCATAATAAGTACTATTAAATAATTGTCATATATTTGATAGACTTATTGTTATACAATATATATATATATATATATATATATATATATATATATATATATATATATATATATATATATATATATATATATATATCATGATATACATTCTATAGCTACTTCAGACTTTTTCATTGTTCATTTTTATGCCTTACATCTTCATTTGTACCTTGGTTAATAAATTTTAGCTACTAACTTTATTTCTTACAAACTCACTCTTAATTATATAACTTTTTAGGTTTTTGCTTTCGCATCATTAAAAGGATTTAGAAGATGAGTAATGTTATACATTATTCAATTAATTTAATAGTGATTTATTCCTTTGATGAGTTGATGTAGAATTTAAACTCAGCTTAAGTACTATAAGATTTAAATTATCAAATAATCATATGGATGGAAAAATATTATTAAACTCATATTTACTCAAGTAATTTTAGATTTATCAACTCACCCTATCATGTTAGGTTTTTTGTGATTTTAATCAAGGCTCGATAGGCAAGTTGTGATAATAGCCTTGACCCATGTCAATATATAGATTTAGAATCACCACATTCTCTTTCATATGAAATTATAAATCCTCATGTGCATCCTTTCCTTAATAGTTGGCCTACCTTCTAATGAAACTTAGCACCCTTACTTCATATCTCTTAGCCAAAGATCATACTATTGCTTGATAACAAGATCCTAAGATGATCTTATCTTCATCTCAATGATAATGGTCATCCTTAGACAAAGGCTCTTCAGATCATCTTCAACCTCTCAACCTTCTCCCTTGAAAGTATTGAGAATCTATATTACCCGAACACATAATTAATAACCCATGTTTCGTGAATGACACATTGGTGTTCTTGCCCTAGCTCTCCATCGTCCTCAATAACTCCTTAGAACTGATGCTCAACTTGAAGGACTCCAAGCTAATAAAGTCAATAGTAGTTAGGAACTTTCATCCCTAGTTGAATGACAAAGAAATACTTGCTCTTCTAAAAACCAAACTCTAAAGAAGTAAAGAAACAACTAAAATGAACATGCCACATCAAGTTTATCAAGAGTAGCTTCATGCCCCCTATAGTACTACATGAGTTGGGGGTAAGTTGGGCCAGCAAGAACCAAAAGATCAATAGTGCATCATTGACCTCCTCCCTAAATGAAAGATGTAATTTCATTTCAAAGTATTACTCAAATAGGCATGTTTTCTTTGGGCAATAACTCAAGTTTAGTTTATTCCATATGATTAAAAACTTAAAGGTGTCAATAATGAGGATAACGCCATGCTTTTTATTTAGCTTATGTATTATACCTAATATTTGCTACACTTAAGGGGGAGTCAATGATGGAGAAATCATTGATGAATGAAGATACAGTTAAATGCATAAACATCACTATGACATGAACCTCTATGGTCTCAATGACATCAAACTTCTTCAACATGATTTCAAAGAAAAGAGAAAAAACTCTCATAATAAAATCTCTAAAAAATTAAATCTAAGATATCATAAAAATCCAAGTCTTAGGCCTAAGTAGTGAAAAGTTTTATAAGATATGGTGGGGGTTAAAAAAATGAAGCACTATATTAAATAGCCATCACCTTATCATAACATATCTCAAAACACATTATAAACATCAAAACTTACCAAAAAAAATCTAATTTTTAATTTAAAATAATTTATATCTTATACTTAAAATTTATTTTCTTAGTACAATTGTGCACTTGCACCTTTGATCGGGAAGCTAAGCCTCATGATTGTGCCCTCTCAAAAGATATTTAGATGAATTGTAATAAAATAGTGGCTTGCTAGTAGGAACATCCTATAAATCAATAGGATCAATGGAAGATAGACATCACTTGACTAGAGATATTTTACAAATAGGCTCACTTGGAGATTTCTCTGAGTATATCTTAACTATGAGAATAATTTCATCTTCTATATGAAACTACATCCTATAATTAATTATAACCTAGATGTTTTAGGTCCAATAAACCATTGATTAACTTAAAATATTGATGAATTAAAAGTTGCAAATAAGATTTGATTTTAAAAAAAAACACAATAGTAAGTCATTATGATGATGTATGACAAATTAAGAATGCATGATATAAGGTGGATTGGAAAGATTAGATTTACTAAATGAGAATTTAAATGTCATGCAGGACTTGATTTTTTTCAAGATCACTCAAAGATTATATAACACTTTGAAGAATGTAAGAAAATAATGAATGATGCATATTATATTTATAATCCTATTAGGTACTTCCACAGCCAAACAAATGCAATTTTGTAGGTATTGTAAGGCTTATTATTGCTAATAATAATAATAACAATAAGTAAAGAGCAACTGTGAAGATCACACCTATGTCATTTAGATAAGATCTCAATACAAAATCAAATGAGTTATTATTGCTTGGAAAGATCTAAACTTTATTCATTAAATAAAATGCATGCAAGCTTTAGACTTGCCTATTAGACAAAGTTTAAGGGAAAAGACTAGGTTTTACAATGCAAATTTCACTACTCAAAAAGAGAATTAAGTGCTTATCATACCATTGCTATTACCAATACAGGTATATACTACATTTATGCAAATTATTATCTAGGCATATATTAAGTAATTCTTAAAATATATGCTAACTTAAGTTTGCAAATGTTATTTATCATCATAGTTGTTATTAACTAACTACTCATTATTCGATCACTTGCCATTGCATGTTTCCTTCAAACATAAGTGAATGATAAATGAATTGACTATTTTTAAATATTGTCTTATAGATATGTCGTATCAATTTTATCTTGAAAAAAAAAAAAATCAATTTTAATTAATTGAATTTATTTTTGTAAAAGATTTACTTGCTAAGAGACTTGTCATTAACTAATAATAGTTCTAGGTCAAACACAATCATGAAGGAAAGTACATTAAAAAAAAAACTATTGGATTGCAAGTAAAGCAAGCAATCAAATAGAAAAACCATACAATAATTCAAAATTTGATGTAGTTTTGTTCAATAATACACCTTAGGAAAGAAAAAAATTTAAAATATAAAACATAATTTTAGATTCATACAGAAATATTAAAAAAGAATAAAAGATTCTCAAGGGCTCCTAATTCTTCCATTCTTATCCCTCATGCATTGCACATATTTGACATGGCATTCCCATAACTAAAAATACATAGTGAAAATACACTTTGAATACTCAATTTCTAATTATGATTACTTAAGTGCATTTTAATTTGATTATTAACAAAATTATGGTGAAGTTTAAGTGATTTAATATTTTGCATTTTCAAAATATCAAAGGTTGACATTTGCTATTTTGATCTCTAAATTTTAGAATTTATTGATTAATGACTTTTTTGGGTAATTAGTGTCATGAATTCATCAAAGCACTAATTAATCAAATATACCCACTTCATCTTATTGCTTCCTATGCTTAGACATACACAGATTTGGCTAACCATCCATCCAAGTAGGCAAATCTTTTGAATAAGTGTCTTATGTAAGTTAAATCTATTTACATAGTCACTTCTTTTGGCTCTACTCAAATATATCAAATTCAATTGAATAGAATATTCTATATCTCAATTCTCAAATGGGACAAATTCTCTTTAAGCTAGCGAGCCAACTCCACATGAGTAAATTACATCCTCTTAATGAGTAAAATGTATGAGGAGTTTCTTTGCTTAAGCAAATCACATTCATTCAAGTATTATTCATGTCCTTCGCTCTAGATATGTGAATCTTTCATAGATAATTAGAAGTTTCTTTTATGTGTTTGGATCATCTCTAAACATTTAGATCCAGTTAAATAAATGATGTAAATTATCTCATTATTTAATCCACATATTGAGTAGTACACATTTCCATCTTTAATTTAAGTATGTTACTTCACCAAAAGATCAAGTTTATAGATTTAAGATTAAATCATAGTAATGTAGTGTTGCTTATCATCATTCATGATTGTCCTTTATACGATAACAATCAACATGACATAATCAATTCGCATATGATTACTTCAAAGATTCAAATAACCTTAACATCTTTTTAAAATCAATAATATTTACATCAAATATGAGGTCACTCATTTCAAAAATAAAACTTATTTTGAGAATTTATATATATTTATGTGAATTATTCAAATTATAAAAACAAATATTTTAAAACATATTTTTAAATAAATTAATAAGTGACTAGTCTTAGTATATTAACTTTTTGAGATAAAATCAATCTTAGTAAACTTGTCCCAAACATATCAGATGACCATCATGATCACATCAACTTTGCATATACTAGGCTTTGTAATAAACCCAACTTCAGATGTTGGGCAGTCTTAGAGAAAGGTGCAATTAAGTTTTTAATATGCTGCTTTCATGCAATGTATTGTTATGAATGACTAAACATTTTATTCTACCTTATTTTTATGTGCACTAAATTAAAGATGCAACTAAATTTTAAGTGGGCAATTCCCTAAATGGCACTATGCAATGCTTAGCACACGAATTGTGGTAGGCCAATTAATTTTTCAAAAGAAATTTATTTATTTTTGTGATGCTTCCTATGTACTTTTGTTTTAAGCTCATATATTTTTTAAATTAAAAAAAAAATCTTGTAAATGAACTTAATGAATAAGCATGAGCATCATCACTACAATCATATACCAAAAAATCAAAGAGCCAAAAATAAAAAATAAAAATTCATAGCTTGTACCTTAATATCATATCTTCTTTCAATTGCTAAATGTTTGTATAAAATTAAAATTTTATTATATTACTGCATTCGTACTTACTACACTTATAATTTTCTTAACATTTATCTAAATACTAATTTTTAAATTGAGAGCTTTTATATAAATTTATAATTTTTTTTTAAATTCATGTGTGATTATATAAATTTATTCCTAAAAGAAAGCATTTTATAAAGCTACAAGGACCTGAAATTCAAATAATAAAGATGATATTGAAAGATAAGTCAAATATAATAGACATAAAATTGGTAAATATCTAATAAAAATATGTTGTTAAATATTTAACTGATTTACTAAGACATAATAAGTAGGAGATACACCAAATCAATATATAAAATTTTGCAAAAAATATTTTAAAAATATCAAAAATAACTTTAGATTAAAATTACACATAAATAAAAATATGATAATTCATAAACCTAATACCAAATAATTAGATAACTCTAATAATAATGATTTAATAACATGTTAGTTATCAATTCCATTTTAACATGGCAAGTGATTGTTAAAAGGCTAAAAAATCTGAGTAAAAAATTTTATAATCATTGTTTGATTAATATATAAATACAACTAAATAAAATTTGACTGATGCTATAAAATGGCATGTGTATCATATACTGTTAACTTTAAGCAATATCATAACAAAACTTCCCAATCTTAAACCTATTTAGATGCTTCATTGATTGCTCAAGAAAAACATTTAAATCTCCATCATCCTAAACTGTTAGGGAGCTCATTATTTATGAGACTAATTAACTTTTTGTTGAGCTCCATATGTGTTCCACAAAGTCAAAGTTAGGCCTACATGTCTAACTCGACGGAATTCGGAAGCGACAATGCGCAAATTGAGGCTCAAAATGCACTGAACGTCATCGAAAATGGTCGAAATGCCTTTCGATTGACGAGACTTCTTTGCTCGTAAGCTTAAATTGATCAAAATATAAATATGAAAAATCTAACGACACCGAAGCAAGCTATCATGCCAACAATGACCAAAGGACCTCCGTTCATGAAATGGATCACATCGTTAGCTTCAAAATGTCTAAATCAATCAAATGAGACGATCTGCGCTCAATTCGGACGAGTTTGTGCAAATATCGAATAATCAGAAGTGGTAGCGCGCAAATCGAGGCTGAAATGTATTAGACGTCGCCGAAATCAACTCAAATGACCTTCGATGACGAACGGACTCGCGTTGCTCAAAACGCTTGAAATGGAATATATAAATATAATGACTTTATGAGAACCGATCAAGCGTCAGCCGTAACGCTCGACGCATATCGAGGCGATGAAGTAAGTTAAACGACCTCCGCTCATGAAATTGATCACACATGGCTTCAAAATGCCGAATCTATCAAATAAGAGTTCGCACTCAATTGAACAGTGCATAAAATCGGCATCGGGCGACGACGCATATTTTGGTAAACTAGCTCATTTGGCTGACAACCAAATGGCCCGATCAAAACGGATCTTGCATTGAGAACGATGGAATTCTAAATTGATATATATATGTGGCGAAAAATCCACTTTAAAATTATTTAATAAATTTAAAATTATTTAAAATCCCCAAATTTCATCCATTTCATTTTCGAAAAAAAAAAATTGAATAACCACTCCCCCCAATTTTTTTCCTGATTCTCTCCTCACTTTCTCATTCTGTAACTTCCCCCTCCTCTCACTCTTTCTCTCTCATGCTCTCCTCTCTGACCGAAGAGAAAAAAAAAGGTAAATCCTCCCCACCCCATTTGGATTTTAGTGATTCCCTCCTCCCGCCAAATCCGCCCATTCCTTTTATACGTTTTACGCTTGTGCAAACAAGCAGTAGAACCCACTCCGTAGATCCGGCCGATTCCATGACCGTGGCAAACTGACCCAATCAAAGTTCTCTCTTACTTGTGAGGAGTAATTAACTATAGGGACTTGCTTTATAGGAAACTGGAACAGATCTAAAGTCCTCACCAAATGAGGGCGAGATCTGTAGTGTCTTATCTACTATCTCAAGCTGTATCTTGATAGCGTGCCTCTTAATGAAATTCATCCTTTGTTTTTCCTTTCCATTCACTGGATCTCTTAGTTTCATCTATTTTGTCAGATCCTCCTTTTCTTGAACAAAGGGAAGGGTTTTCTTGTGGATCCCTCTGTCTTTTAAAATTACCTTTACACTTTAAACTACTCTTTTCATCAAAGAGGTGGTGGCAATTTTGCCAAGGATTTGGCGACTCATTTGAGACAAGATTCTCTTTCCATCTTTGGCTAGTCATATATGTGCTATAGTAGTCATAAAATTTGTGCAAATTCAAAATAACAAAATGGTGATTTAAGTGTGTAATAAATTCAATATGAGACTCTATGTAGAATGAATCATTCTGTAGAGTATATCTTTATTACACTATTAATTATTTATGCTGGAAGACCTTAAGTTACTGAAGCTCCCACTATCTTGTATGGGTTCAACAATAGCCATTTGTCAAGGTGTTCTCTCGACAAAGAACTTGTTTTCAAGGCGGTCAATGAAGCTCCATTTCTGAAAGAATCGTCGAGGGACAAACTATGTCTCTAATTCCCTGTACGACTATGTGCCTACTAAACTTTTGGAAAGCATGATCATGAAGCTTCCTCATCGGGAAGCAAATTAGAATCTGAGAAGAAGAAAAGCGGTGAGGGCTCAGTGATCCCTGAGCGACTGGTGAGCAAGCGATCTGGCCGGGAGGCGGTATTCCTGAACAACTTTGACAATCTAATGTGGGTAAAGAGGAATAGCTCTCTTGGCGAAATAAGCGATCATGGAAGAACCAACCACATCAGCTCACAGGAGGAGGCACTGAAACACTCTGTGAATACATAAAGTTCTTAAAGTAGCGAGGGACGGAGGCTAATGAAAGAAGATTTGAGGCACTGTGGTGATGGAAAATACTAAAGCTCCACTAAGAAAGTTGACATCTCTCTTGGTAACTGGCCAACTAACCGATTACACTTCACATGGTGAACATCGGAGCGTGACACTTGGACCTTGCATCCAAGAATCCGTTGTCGAAAGATCCCGAAGAAAAGATAAGCAAATATGGAGGCCAAGGCCCCGTAATGAAATCCTGAAGAATAGAAGAGGTGTGACATCTGATACATATACTCAGAAATCCACCTCAAAATCAACTCATCAGAAGTGGATACCCAAAAAGGATATCCGATGAAAAATATGATGGTCGACACCCTGGAGAATCCTCTAAGGGATCCCATCATCGATCAGTTTCACCCCTACAAGAGAAGGTTGAGGTTGATCGTGATCCTTTAGTAGAAGAGATAATTGTTCCACACACTGAACCAGATATCCATTGAAAACGTCGATCCGAAATTTGTGTGCAGAAAGAAAATAATGAAAAAGATTCTATGGAAATAGAAGTCATCTATATGGTCAGCAATATAGATGAACTCTCACTTCACATCGACATCACCACAAATCAGAATGAACGAATTTGACGCTTATGAAGAAGATTCTTCACAGAAGCAAATAGAGGATAGATCTTCAATCTTTGCTGAAGATGAAAAAGAAGAAGACCAAAATGAGAAAGAGATCATGGGTGTCGGTATACATATGGTTGAACCGAAATGATCACTGATACACTTTATAATCAACGGCGTCGTACAATAACAACATTGTCTCTGCAAATGCACAAGAGAAGGACAATCAAGTTCTCTCCCACGAAAATGAGCAAGAGCGAGAATAGCAACAAGAAATAGAATAAGAGGAAGAACACTCTTGATTGGCCTTGGAGAGAAGCGAGAAATCAGTGTCAAATGGAGGCCAAAGACAAAGAGATTGCATAGCTTGATACCAAGATGAATGATATGATGGTACAAATGAACATCATGATGGAGATGTTACAGAAGAATATCATATCAAGACACTATTTTTTCGCTAGCAAATGGGTATAATGCAACTTCTATACTACCATCTTGGTACCTCAATCCTACTACATACTATGCATGAACAAGGGATGAAGTTAACCAAACACCTCTAGACAATTCAAAATCTGGTTGGCACTGAAGCTGACAACGCCGTAAACAATAATCAATGAAAGATAAAGACAATCATAGCTTGAGCGGTGAAAAGCTGAGTAAGGGTCGCCATACCGGTGAATAAGTCGTGCAGAAAGGTTACTCGGAAAATTCAATACTTTTAGCGGCTTGGTAATCCAAAGCAACATCGACTAATTTAAGGCTACTTGTGGTAACACGGAGGAGCGATGCAACTTTTTTAAATTCATTCAGTAGCGACTTACTTTCGAATGGTATCTGAGAATTATGATTGATTCTTTGAATTAGAGACCATATTTGTGAAGAGGTTGCGATTGAGAAAATCAATCGTGACCTTGCCTTGCTGAAAAAGAATAAAGATGAGTCAGTAACAAAATTCATAAGTCGTTGGCACAACTAAAATATGAAGTGCAAGCAACAATTGGAAAAAGAACATGCAATCCAATTGCTAATGGGCAATATGGATGATAAAATGACACCATTTTTATGCATGGCGTCAATTGCAACATTCCAGGACTTGCTCGATAGGGTGGCTAAATTCGAAAAGTTGAATCGCCCTAAGTTTGAAATCTATGCAGATAAAGCAAAGAGAAACAAATCTTCAGACTCAAGAAGAAACGAAACTCACGTCGCTTCCTATAGCTCAAATGGCGAAAAGCGAGTGATATACAACGTGGATAAAGGAAAGCATCTAGTGTAATGATGATAAGGGTAAAAATCCTGTTTATTCTAATCCACAGCCAAAATTGGCATTAGGAGGTAATGACAAACCTCAAACTTTTCCAAGTGGTGGGGAGCGTCTAAAACAAGCCACAAGAGATGATAAGCGAATGTGGTCATCTCTTAAAGAAAGGATGAGCAAGGAATATTCCTTTAGAAGGGACAGTGTGGCTAAATTATTTGTAAGTCAAAGTGATTACTTACGAAATTAAAATGAAGAAAGTCAAGTCGGTCAAAATTCGTCTATCATGGATGATCAGTCATCCTATCGAAGATTGCTATATGTCTTCAAGATTGGCTAGAAAGGAAATTTCAAGGTGAATTTTATCCGAGTGTTCTAGTCAACCCAAAGAGTTTACTAGGATGATTACATCCTCTTTAGTATCATCCAACAAAGACAAGCGAAGGAGAAATCTTGGTGAAGAATGACAAACAGTAGTCTCCAAAAAGAGCGTGAAAATGCCGAAGCAGCTAAAAGACGTCTGTAGTGTTAAATGAAAATCACCACTTGAACCTATATTGGACTTAAGAGAGATGCAGAAACCAAGTATTTGGGCTTCTCAAGGCATTGATAAGTTTATGGCGTCTGAAGCAGTCTACTAAAGCGCAAACCTCATAAATCAAAGCGACCTAAGAAAAGAAGACTTGAAGAGAACACAATTCAAAAGATCATTAACAATCTAGAGGAGTATCACCAAATAAGAAGACAACATTTAGGCTTGCACTTCATGCCTAAACTTCGTCAATCGATGAAGAAGATAATGAGTCTTGTCTGATAGAGACATGTAATCATCTACGATGTCAAATATTCTTCAACATCACTCGAGATGACAAGGATAGTCAGACAAACTTGACCAACCACTTAAAATTTTATCGTGAAAGCAAGAAGAGAGGAGCTAGTTCCAATTTTGTTTAATGACTCAACAAGACAATAACAGTGATGAAAATCTATGTTTCCGACGGAGAAGAGTCACTCATCGACATCATCAATGCATGAAACATACATTGAAAAAATGAGTCTAACCCTTTTGGCCAATCTTAGAAGAGAACTTGAAAAACTATCTCTATGAATTCAGACAAAAGTTATTCAAGTTCGAGAAGTGGTAAAGTCTTACCACCTTCATCAAAGAAGGAAAATGCAAATAAAGATAAAAGCAAATTGAAGTCAACGAGGATATTATTCCTAAATTCTAGCTTCCTAAATCAAGTGAGAAAATAGATTATAATATTCTATCAAATTTGAGAAAGATCTATGCACAACTGAGTGTGTACGAGGCTCTCTTGATGTCAAAAGACCTCCGAGAAACTTTGATACAAGCTCTCAAAGATCCGGAGAGTTATGAAGCTTACTTTGTTGAGAAATGCATGACCGAAGCATTGCAAACTCAAGATCTTCCAGCAATCGCATTTTTTGAAGAGGATCTTATGTTGGGAACAGCAGATCAAAGTTGTCCTCTATATGTCAATGCAGAGAGTGATGACATCTCGATCAGCCGAATATTGATTGATCTAGATTCTTCTATCAACCTTATGAGTCTAAAGATGTTGAGAGGATTATCACTCGATATCCAACATCTTGGGAGAGATAAATTGATGGTTCATGGATTCAATGAAAAGGGCGTAAAACTCTAAGTTCTTTTATTCTCCGCCAAATTCAAGGATTTATATACGTAAGTTTCCATGTAATATGTCGATACATCATTTAGAGCTCTCTTGTCGGGTAAGCATGAGTATGGTCCATCAACGATGCATTAATGTATGAAGTATCTGAAAGATGGAGAAGAATTTAAAATTTTCGGTAACCTACAACCATTCTCCGTCAATGAAGCAAAAATATATGAAGATGCAAAGTACTTCATCCTCAAAGAGCTAATAAACAAAGCCTCTTGAAGCGAAGATCCACTTTGAACTAAAGAGCAATTTCATGAAATGAAAGAGCGTAAGCAAGGAGGAAAAGAAGCAATTAACTCTCCTAAAACACTTGATTATGCACCTAAATCAAGAAAATCGCCTCATTTGGGAGTGACACGTAAGAAGAAGAAGAAGATGTTCTCAAAACTTAAGGAACTTATAAGCTCTCAAAAAAAAAAGTATGAAATAAGTGATTCGATCTGACTATGATTTTGAATCTACTTAGAAATAAGATGGTCGATCAAGGAGGATAACTCACTTGGCAGAGTCAGATGACTCACTCAAAATTGTACCCATCCCTCAACAATGCTTCAAAGAAATCACTCCACTGGAGGTTCATAATATTGAAGAATTGATAACATTTTATGTACAGCCGTTAAGTGAGAGTGGTAGAAGAGGAACTCTATTTTACAAATCTGAAGAGTCTCAATCTCAAGATTTTGAACAACCTAATCAACATGAAAATTTCGATGAGATAGTGCCAACAAGAATACCAATATATTATCCACAGAAATTGCGAAGAATGATGCATAAGCTCGGAGTTCATCTTGGAACTATTAAACATAAGACTCAAATCTTTAACAAGATGTGGAGCCAAAGAAGTCCTCAAGCATCACGGAAAAGTGATAAATTTATCATTAAAGGTATAGGGTTCATCCGCAAATCTCATCAAGATAGAGCCTGTTATAATATAGTAAAAGCTGAGATAGAAACTCTTAGTGATGAAGAAGATGATTCCCACGAAATTCTTCTTAAAAATGATGAAGAAGTGGAAGTCAAGCCCGCACCTGAAGAACTTGAAGATGGTGGGCAAATAGCTATTATTGATGAACTTAAAGAAGTCAACCTAGGAGCTGAGGATGATCCCCATCTAACTTTCGTTAGTGCCCTTCTATTTTATGAGAAAGTTGAAGAGCTAAAAATACTACTTTGAATTCGTGATTGCTTTGGACATATTCAAAATGTCGCTTATCCCGATAACAATTCACAAACTAGTTATCAAACCAAATATAACGCCTATTAAACAAGCTCCTAGACAAATGAGGTTGGAGATTGAAGAACAAGTAATGCGTAACTAAAAGGATCGGCGTTTCATCCGGAGAAGTATGCGGATAGCTAATATTGTCCAAGATAAGAAGAACGGCCAAACTTCTCGCATTGACTTCGGATCGGCTATGCCCAAAAGATGACTTCCGCTTCCAATATCGTAACTACGGACAACACCAACCAATGATATGTTCTCATTCAATGGATCATCGGATACAACCAAATCAAAATGACACGAAGATGAAAACATACATCGCTCGTAACACATTGGCATCTATTTACCTGGCCATGCCCTTTGGCAAAAAATGCTGGCTACATACCAAAGAGTCATGACATATTTTTGATGAGTTGATTCATCAAAAGGTGGAATGTTATGACCGATGGTGAAAAGCTTAAACCGTGAAAACCTCTTCAAGACTTAAAATTGTATTGAGAGAATCATAAAATATGATCTCAAATGAATCCTCTAAAAAAAATGGTATCCTCCTAAAAAATTCTGGGTACACAGACGTCAGAGGTATTGAAATTGATCCTTCTAAAATCAAAGCAATCGTGGAGATGCCTCCACCGAAGAGTTTGCGTCAACTCCATTCTTTACAAGGACAACTTACATTCATCCGTCGATTCATATCAAATCTATCAGGATGTTGTCAACCGTTTGCAAGGTTAATGAAGAAGGATGCTCCATTCAAGTGGGACAAAGAGTGTCAAGAAGCCTTCAATAGTATTAAAAGCTACTTGTTAAATCCAATCCTAAGAAGACCTATTCCTGAAACCCCTCATTATACATACACACGCTTAGAAGAGTCTCGGGGATTATTGGCACAACACAATGAAGAAGGTAAAGAGAATGCTTTTATTATATCAAAAGTCGATTGGAGGAAATGAGATACTCTCGATAGAAGCATTGTTTAGCATTGATCTTTACACCCAAAAGCTTCCATTATATGTTATCTCACAAGATTACACTCATCTCAAGGGATCCACAAGTACTTGATGACCAAGCTTGACAGGTCACTTGGCAAGATGGGTAGTATTGCTTTTGCAATTTGATATCACATATGTTCCGCAGAAAACAGTGAAGGGACAAGTCTTAGTAGATTTTCTTGCTGCACATCCCATCCCGGCGGACTCATCTCTTAATGACGATTTGCCCAATGAGCAAATTATGCTCATTCATGAAAGAGAAAAATCACAAATTTGGGAAATGTATTTTGATGGAGCCTCATCGACCAAACAAGCCTAACATCTAAATTTCTCAAGAGCAAGAGCAAGAATTGGCATCATCTTCAACACTAAGGAGGGGATAACGATGATATGGATTGATCGAGCCAAGAACTAATAAGTCAATATGAAGCATTAAGTTGAAGAAGCTATTTTCATAAGCATTCAAAACTCAGTATATTTTGGCGATTCTCTTATTATAAATCAAGTACTTAAGATCTATAATCAACAAGCTTGAGTTAGCTTTCTATCACAAGCGAGTTCTCCTTATAAGGCATACCAAATATCACACTAACTCGAAGCCCTCGACCGAGAACAAAGTCACCTTAGCAAATAGCTAAGGAAACGCATAGATGAATGGTGATTATGTCATGATTGGCATATTTACTCGACGAGTTCTAGAGCCAATAAAGTATCAATCCCCGCAGGTAGAGGGATTACCAAATATGACCCAGCAGGATGTGACTCGGATTGTTCCTCATACTCCCCAAAATCAACAAGTTGTACCGAGAAGAGCTATAAGAATGACATTGCCTCAGAAAACTAGTGTGAAACCTTTGTTGTAGAAGTCACATGATTGGAGGCAAGCCCTAATCGACTATTTTAAAGAGGAAAAATTACCAAGTAATAAATCACTGGCAGCTCAAATCGAGAAAAGAATGCTACGCTATGCTTTCGTCAACAACACTTTATATCGTAGATCCTTTGAACAAATGTGGCTACAATACCTAGGTGTAGATGAAACTAGCAAAGTGATGATTGAAGTTCATGAAGGACTTTGTGGCGCACATTAGTCAAGTCCCAAGATGACAGTAAAGATAAAAATGATGGGTTATTATTGGCCATCTATGGTGAGATATTAATCACAAGAAGTGTGTCAAGTACATTAATCTCATCCATCAATCTCCAAATCCATTACACCCAACAATAGCATCCTGGCCATTCGAATGTTGGGGTACATATGTAATTGGACCAATTGATCCACCGTCGTTTGGACATCGCTTCATCCCAAGAACGACCGATTATTTCTCTATTAATTCCCATTTAAAGAAGTTATCATGAGCAGTGATTAACTTCTATGCATAATGTAGTGTATAGATTTGGAGTGTCACGCCGAATAATTTCTGATAATGTCACAACTTTCAAAAGTGCAAAGATTTATAGATTCGTCGATCGACACAAAATTGATTGGCAATATTCTTCGATATACAATCCAAGAGAAAATGGCTTTGCAGAAGTCTTCAACAAGACATTGGTCAAGCTGCTCAAGAAGATTCTTACTAAAAATAAAAGAGAATGACATATCAAGCTAGTAGAGGCTCTATGGGCGTATCGAACTACCTACAAGACGCCGACTAAAATCACTCCCTATTCATTGGTATTTGGAACTGAAGCAGTTCTTCCACTTGAGGTTGAGTTGTCTTTACTTCGAGTAGTCATTCAGTACAACCTAACTGAGGATCAAAATGCTCGTTTGAGAATGGAGGAACTCGACGGGCTTGATGAAGTTAGATTACAAGCTCATCAAAATCTAGAAGTCTATCGAGCAAAGATGTCCAGGGATTTTGACCATACGGTGCAACCTCGAACATTCCAAAAAGCGAAATTGGTCCTGGTGCTGAGAAGACCAATTATTCTAATTCGAAAATTTGGTGGCAAATTTGAGCCTAACTGGGAAGGCCCTTTTGTCATTGAAAAAGTATATCAAGGAGGAGCATACTAACTCATTAACCTAAAAGGTGAAAGACCAATACTGCCAATTAACGGTCATTTCCTGAAAAAGTATTATTATACATGACAAATATATTCTATACAAAATCGCAAGATAAAGGCATTTTTAGTATATCTATTTAGGTTGACATCGTGCTTCATGCCGAGATCTCTAAATAAACATACTCCAGATAAAAAACTTTTTCGTGAAAATTCTCCTGTTATATAAGGGACATTTTTAGATTTTTATGCATAGATGGAAGTATTGTTACATGTCGAAACTCTCTTACGAGCATATCAATTTAAATATTAATATATTTGCGTATTTTCACCTTGAAAATTCTTCTAACTGTGTTTTAGAATTCCGTAAAGCAGGGCATTTTTAGTTTATATTAAGTTTATTTGAGTCATCGTCATAAGACGAGATCCTCAAATATACTCGATTCAGTTGACATCGAAGCCATGCCAAATCCTGATGTATCCATATATTATCATTGTTGTTGCATGTTCTTGCAGGAACAAAAAGAATCTATTTCTATGCATGAAAGGACAATCCTAAATGTCAAGAAATTTATCCCCCAGATTTGCCAAATTCTGGAGATCAAGTCTGAAGAACTCCTGATTTCGGAAGCTTCAATCAACTGAGTTGGAGAAACATCAACCTCTACATCCTGAAGTCTAGGACACGGATGGGTTATAAAGGTCGGACTCAACAAGCCTATAAATAACTGAGTTGCTGACGCTCTCTTCACTCAACAAGCCGCGAGAAAATGCTGTAGTGAAAGAGCCTTCGTTCGTCAGTCTGATGACAAAACACCAATCCATTATAGCTTAAGTCGAAGACTCGAGTAGATTCTAAAGGTCGAACTCAACAAGCCCAAATATGGCCGAGTTGCTGACGCTCTCCTCACTCAACAAAGAAGGTCGAAAAAGAGCCGCCATCACCAGATGATAGATGTTCAATCTTAAACCAGATCCAACTTAGTGATTGTAAGCAACCAGGATCCAAGAGATCCCTCTACTTGATCAACGAATCAAGACAAGCTGAGGAAACACTCAATTCAGGGCTGCCTCAAATCAATCTTCATATTACCTTCAAGGTGATATTTCAATCTATTCTCTAATGATCTGATCAAGCTCAAAGCACAGATCAAAGCCTATCTCTTCATCAAGTCCGTCAAAGCGTAAAGCAGGGATCGAGGAAGCAATTCCATAGTTCATACAAAGCCGATAAATAACTAAAGGAATTTCGGTTATTCATTAAAGCACACGCTGCTAGACTAATAACTCAACATTGACCTTATATAAGTAAAAGTGGGTCACAGATGTATCTTCCAAATAATCCATCAAAGCGAAGCACATTCATGGAGTGCATAAACTTCGACAAGTCAATAGAGATAAATCACCCTTCATCAAGTCCGTCAGGCTCAAAGCTAGGACGAAGGAATTTCAAATCCGATCAAGCACAGATAAACCGATTCCCCAGCGGAGTCCTTCATCAAAACAAACAGACCAATTCCTCCATCAAGCCCAACAAAGCATAAAGCTAGGATCGGAGGACGCTCACATCTGCAAGAACATAAAAGAAAGAGATCTTCAGCAAAGCCATTGAAGCATATAGTAGATGGTGTAAGAACTCTTATCTATCCGACAAGTCGATTCTGACAAATCCACAAGTCGTCATTTAGTATGTCCTAATAAGGCAAGATACTAATGACAAATCCTATCAAAAGCTGCTATCAGAATCGCTAAAATGATCCAAGTCTATGGACCAAAAGGTCAATTTTCAACAAACGCGACTCGCTTCATATAATCACATTTGTTGGGCATTTGTTGACCTCCATATCCACAAAGTCAAAGTCGCCTACATGTCTAACTCGAGAAGTGACAAAGTAAATTAAGGCTCAAAATGCACTGAACGTCAACGAAAATGATCGAAATGACTTTCGATTGAAACGATTCTATTGCGTTGAGCGTCAAATTGATCAAAATATAAAATATTGCAAAATCTAATGATCAATTGACAAGCGCCGGCTATCAATGTCGACACATATTGAAGCCGTAGACCGACAATGACTAAATGACCTCCGCTCATGAAATATCAGTTAGCTTCAAAATATCAAATCTATCAACGGATACCGCTCCAATTCGGACGAGTCTATACAAATATTGAATAATCAGAAGTGGTAGCGCGCAAATCGAGGCTAAAATGTATTGGACATCGTCGAAATTAACTTAAATGACCTCCGATCGATGAACGGACTCGCCATTGCGTTCAGAACGTCGAAATTGGTCAAGATATAAACATTGCATGACTTTATGAGCAACCGATCAAGCGCTCGAGTCGTCAACGCGTCTGCACGCATATCGATGTCAGGAGGTGCTGACGTAAGTCAAACGACTTCCGTTCATGAAATTGATCACACCATTGGCTTCGAAACGCTAATCTATCAAATAAGACTATTCACACTCAATTGGACGAAGTTGGCGTGATCACATCAAACTAAACAACTCCATCGCTAAACCCGGATCACAAGGCTATCGGGTAATGATAATTACCCTAAATTGATATATATATATATATATATATATTAACTATGTGCATTTATCGACGTAAAATCCACTTTAAAATTATTTAATAAATTTAAAATTATTTAAAAATCCCCAAATTACCCTCCATTTCTCCCCATTTTCAGTTTTCGGAAAAAAAAAGAAAATAAAAAAAAATTTGAATAACCACTCCCCCCATTTTTTTTTGAAGAAAATTTTTAATTATGTTTTAAAACTTAATTAACAGATTAGGCATTGTTAAAAAAAAATTTAACTTTAAGCCCCGATAAGTGAAGCATGATCTACCACCATCGCTGACCACTACTTATCGCCAAAACTTAGCCGCCCATTAGTTAACGACCCAAACATTAGAAGAGTTTGGCCGCTAACTTATCTACGACTCAGAGTCAGCCTGATATCGACCGGCGATTTTAACACGGCCGACTGCCCGACCCGAGCCCGCTTTCTCGTTGCTTTTGTAAAGCTCTCTTGTCTCGCTTTCTTCTCCTTCGATTCTCCTCCAGACGACGAGACCGGCCCACCTTCGATTCTCCTCGTTTTCTCCTTGATTCTCCTCCGTGACGCGACGACTCCACCTCTCTAGGGAAAGCTTTACCGTAAGTTAGTTTTTTTTCTTCCTTGCTTATTTGAATTAGTAATAATGTGGAGGGAAGTTTTGTATGTTTTTCATAATTATTCTCTAAAATTCCGTGACAGTGAATATATACCGATTAGGTAATTTGGTAGGTCATTTGCATCGCTTAATTGTTAATATGTATTTTGAACGGATTTTGTTAGGTTTTAGTTTACAACATTGGTTCTTGAAGCTAATAGTAGAATGAGATCTCGTTTCCTTAATTACGTTATGACGGCAACCGATTGATTGGGTTCATTCCAAGTTATGATGGTGAAAAAATCTACCAGCGTGTCGCCATGCTGGAGATTTAAAACTAAAGTTTCGGACTGCGTTATGACGTTGATAACTTCGCAGTGGAGATTAAATATCGTTTTCCTGTAGGCGCGGGATACATAAATTGTAGATGATGATAATGTCAGCATGACGGCTTTCCGCCAAACCTGATTCTTTACGTGGAAATAAAATCACAATGCATCGCCGCACCAAACCGACACGATATTATGCGTCAATATACACTGTTATGCTCACGAAGTTGTTGGCCGCCAGAATCGCAACGACACACCGCCGACCCCGTAGTACATTCGACATTCGGGATGGGCGCACACGCCGCACTGCATGCCACTCGGACATTCGTGGAGTCCTAGACCTCCCCGAGTTGGACTTCATCGAACAGCGAGCCCATGTTTTGTTCCTTCGGGAGTTTTTACTACCATACGCCGTGATCGAGGTGCATTTGGTATCTCCCATTCTGAGAATCTTGACATTGATCTCTCGGTGCGGCAAGCTAGCCCACCCTTGGAGTTGAGGACGTCGAGGAGCCAACATTGGTGTCTTCAATTGCTCACCTCTCGAGTCGCATGTTGATCGACCCAGTTACATGTCCCCTACCCCAGATCTCGATGGGCTCATCATCGCCGTAAGGAAATTATTATCTTTATAGTTGGCTTTAACATAATGACATGCAATTACCTGATTTGTATATGATATTTTTTTATCGGAACGAGAGATGTGTGTCGATGTCGTTGGCAATATCAGATTTTTTAGAGATGAGTTAGATGGACTTACCGTGTACTTCTTTTAATCTACATCATTCTTAACAAATGTCAAACCATCATTGTCAACATGCACACATACAGGTGACTTGGGAGCCATACGACCTTGGATCGAGGTCGTCGGCCGATATTTGCTGGTGAGACATCCAAGACGAGTTCCAGATTAGTTGGAAGAGGGTGGAGTGGCACCTTCGTGAGTCTTTCGCCGTTTGGTCACTTGCTCAAAGATGTAGAATCTGGAGTTTCATTAAGTCGATGGCGAGGAAAGCAGATCTGAGGGTGCGCATCATTAGCATATCGCTCTGGGAGGCGCAGAGATCACGTTGTTGTGGTGCAAGATACTTACACGCGACGCAATCCGGATTACATGATCCGGTTTAGGCATCGCCAGTTATAAAGGACCTCGACCCACCGACGACGCATTACCCGAGAGCACCCGCCGAGCATATGTTAAGATAACTCATAATTTGCATATTTTCTTAGTTATTATTTTCACATATTTACGTAATATTTTAAACCGGTTTCTGTAGCGAGCATATTTTGGCGACGGAGAATCTTTTTCGCCTGACGCTCGATGACGCCGACTATCGTCATCAATAAAGTACGAGCATATGATGCGATCCGAGCTGGCACACATATCGCGACACCATGTGGGTCCAGGCCGCAAATGTGAGCATATGTCAGGATATGACCGCATGACACGCATGGGCGGCCATCCACTATCGATCCAGACCATCTTCTTTTCCGAGAGCACCTCCGCACCATATGGACGCGACGTCAGGATTGGTATTCTACGACTCAAATTTAACATTGATATGACGCGAGCTGCTCATCCCGCGCTGATCGTCCGTTGTACCGAGCACTATACTCAAGATCGCGATCATAGACGGCGTCATCAACGATAGTGACTTATTTTGTATATCATCAATATTTTTATTGTTCACTTTTATCCGCACTACTTGAGTTTATTTTGGCTTATGGATGAAATTTTTTTGTATCGTTTGACAAGTACATTTGTATGTTTGATCTATTTGTATTTTCGGTATCATTTATTCACCGCTATTACATGTATTAATGTACATCTGTTGTATTTCTCGTACATCATAAAAAAAAGACATCTTGTTTTAAAAAATTGAGGCAAGTATTTATCGCGATGCCACTTCCCGCCCGATAATCGGTCGAACAGGTATCCCGACCGAATCAAAGGACTTTATAAGCCAGCCGATAAGTAGCTGACGGCCACTAGCCACCTCGGCGAAGAAAGAAAGCCCACTTATCATGCTTATATTTAAATTTTTTTTACCGATTCTTAATCTGTTAATTAAGTTTTAAAACATACTTAAATTAAAAATTTCGTCTTTTTTTTCCTAATTCTCTCCCCCACTTTCTCATTCTGTAACTTCCTCCTTATTACTCTCACTCTTGGCTCTCTCCTGCTCTCTCTCTCTCTCGTCGGAAGCAAGAAAAATTAAAGGTAAATCCTCCCCCCGGCTGGATTTTCAGTGATTCCTCCTCCGCACACGGCCAAGTCCGCCGTCGCGCCCGTTTCGCCGCATTTTCTGCTGCCGCGCAGTTACTCCCGTCGGCCATAACCCACTCCAGCCAGTGCAAACTGCGCGACCGGCCGAACCCGCAGCCCGCTCCGCACCGCAGCCCACTCCGCCGTCCAGTGCTAGTTCCGCGACCCGCTGACCCGCTTCGGCCCGCTCCGTTGTACCCGTTCCACGCGCAGCCCACCGGCCGAACCCGCGGTCCGCTCCCCGCCGCGACCCGCCGTTCGACCCGCGCAAACCCGCACTCCGACCCGCGGCTGCGACCCGCTGCCGCCGGCCCGCCTCCGCCGTGTTCTGCGACCCGCCATTCGACCCACGCTCCGACCCGCTACCGCCGACCCGTGCTCCCACAGCCCGTTCGACCCGCGTGCCTGGCCCGCCGACCCGCGCAGTTTGGCCTCTGGCCCATTCTATTCCGGCCCGAAACCGTTCTGACCCGCTGTTCTGTCCCGCCAGCCTCCTTCCCTCCAGCCCAAGGCCCACAGCTCTTCCCTTCAGCCCACTGGCCCGCCAGCCCTTCAAACCACTGGCCCAGCCAACTGCAATTAAGCCTACAGCCCAATGTTTTGGCCCGCAGCTCCTTCGTAAAGCTCGCAACACATCCATATTTCACCGTTTTTACTGTGCCGTAAATCGAGGAAAAACATCGTCAGTAGATGAATTCTTCCTTCGATTTTTTCGGCGATCTCTCTTTTAGTCGTTCCATTTGTCGAACGGAAGAACATCATCCGAAAATCTTCCTTCGATTTTCGACACGCCCCATCGCTTAGCCGCTGTTTGTCGCCAAGAAATCGGAAGATCATCGAGGTGAATTTTTCCTTCGATTTTCGGCGTTACACCCCTTACCTTACATTCTCAATCACATACTCAACGCCTTTGTCGAGCTCATAGCAAAAAACGATCAAAACACGTAAGATTTGTGAATGTGAATACATATATATACGCTGTTCTTCTGGTTTGAAGACCTGCCGATGTATGACAAGATGAAAATAGGGTGTCAAGAAGACACCGCTCACGCTTCAAGAGGCATACCGAAAGTGTTACCGTTGATATTGCTCTGACGAAATGTTAGAATTTTTTTAATTTTCAGACTTAGAAAAAAAAGAGGGAATAATTATATATTATATTGTATGTATTCTTGCAGATTTGAAGACCGTCAAGAGTAGCGACGAGATAAAAAAAATAGGCCAGTGTCGAAGACACCAGCCACGCCAGTAAGAGTCAAAATACCCTGACGACCCCTACACGGGATGACGGAGGTTACCAAATTCCAAATCTTTGACTTAGAAAAATGGGAGAATAAAATGGCTAACTTAGAGCTAAGAAAAAACCTGCAAATTTTATAAAGATTAAATAAAAAAAAAGAGCAAATTTTGAAAAGAATAGAATATTTATTCAAAATCTAAGTGAAATTTAGGGAAGGCTAATATTAAACTCACAAACTTTGGGAAAGGCTAATATTAAATTTACAAATTTTGGAGAGGCTAATATTAAATTCACAAACTCTAATGACAATCCTTTATGGCTTAAATTGAAGAGATAAAGTGAGTTCCCTTTTCTTGTAAATTTCTCAAAATTAAACAAGCTTTAATTGAAATTTGAGGGGGGGACTAATGCTAAACACATAACAAACTTGCAATAAACTCAAAATCTAAAGATAAATTCAAATTGAGTTTAATAACTCTTATATTAATATGAGGGTGATTACTAATTAATAAGCATAAGTGGGGCCAAAAAACAACAAATACCAAATCACATAACTTATCAAAATAAAATTGAGCATAATCAAATTAGGAGAAATGTAAAAACTCAACAAGTAAACTAAGTGTCAATAATGTGTTAAACTACAATCTAAATCAAAATGTCTGCTTCGCCACCGAATCTGCAATTCTCCGTACAAGCAGACAGAAGACGATACTAAATCAAAATCTACAGAAATAGAAGGTTATCTAAATCAAAATCTACAATAATCATAGGACTTCATTTAATCAAAAATCAAGAGATTTCATTCTAATTATGAATTTTAAAATCAACAGAACCACTAATTAAATGAAATTAGGTTTATAAATACCGCATTCTTCGGACATGTAGATTTCCGCAAATATTAATGTCTAAAAGGCATGCATTAAAGTTAAATTAAATGAAAATACAAAATCAATCTCATAATTCAAACATAAAATTACCTAAAATTACAATACACCGATGCCCCAACACTATCAATGCCTAAATTCAAGTGTCGAGGAATATGGGTTTTCCTGCTTAGTCTTGAGGGTTAACAAAACCTAAAAATTTATAATAAGAGTTTCAAATCGAAATGTGAAAATCGATTCTCGGACAAGTAGATCTAATCCTCTGTTAGCAGCTAAACAGAGTTGACATGATCTAAAGCTCTTAAATATATTCAAATTAATCAATTTTTCAAATCAAATTAAATATCAATCTAAAAATGTTCAAATGAAACTCTATCACTAAAAACTTAAACCAAACTCAATCTATCCACCTTCCGAATCTGCTTTGTGACAAACTAAGAAAACTCTAAATACAAAGGAGTTAATGTCAAATCGTGTTCTACTATGTTTACTCAATTAATCTCTCGACGAGTGCCTCTACCGCGGTGACCAAGAGACAAGCACGCCGAGTCCTCCGACGGGTGGTTTGGCCCCGCCATTATACGATCACGCATCAGTAGCAGATGCTTCCCAAATGGCTCGCTCTTTGAGTTGTGAATCATGATACTTGATAGGGCAAACATCCTCTAAAGTAGACTTAAGACAGCTTCCTGACAAACACCACCTAAGTCCACTTTCGGATGTAACCATGTGTTGTTGATGAGAATCTTTCGGGTCGGTCACCTCCCTCCGAAGTAGACTAGGGACCGCGACTGCCCGGGATGACGAAACCATGGGATCTAGATCAGGCACGTCATCATTTCCCCAACCATCCGGTTTAAGCTAAAATGATGAATTCATATCTAAATTCTGAAACTCTATATGTTGTTATATGCTACGCAAGCGATCTAACGACCAAATTGTCGAAAGTTCTCTCTCACTTATCAGAGAGTAATTAACTATGGGGCGAGCTATAGAAACCCGGAACCAGATCTAAAATCCTCACCAAATGAGGAGATCTCGGTAGTTTTATCTATCTATTCTTTCAAAAATTACACTTTTAAACTACTCTTTTCATTGAAGAGGTCGGTGACGAATTTTCAAAACCCACACTTTTTTATTCAATTTGATTTCCCCCAATATTATGTTAAGGTTTATTTAGATAAGGGTTCTACTTCCTATGAATGCAAACATTCATAGTTAATCACCTCTCTTACTGTAGTAGAAAAACACTCTAAATTAAGGTTGGAAATAAGTATTAATCTATGGTATAAATTAATGTTTAGTGGTGTAGTGTGGATGACTGTCTAAAAAAATAAGATAGTTCTAATCAAAATCTCATGGTTCCGTCATCCCGAGACTATCATTATTCCAATCTACCAACATCAAAGGGCTATTAGCCCTAATGTCCACAGAATCTGATTAACAACCATGGGTTGCCTCATTTTAAGAATCCCAAGTAGACTAGAATCGTTATGTATATATTATTGTGTAAGTGTTTGTTAAATTATTTAATCCAAACTTAATTTGTAAGTTTGCTCGATTATTTAGTCTTATAACTTAGTCAAAATGATTTGAGAATTTTATAAATTACGTAATATCATTATTAACTAAAGTCTGCATTGCAAACATGAAACAGATTTACATCAATTGAAATGCTGATTATTAAGTTTAGAGTTTGCCTTGCAAACAATGGCTGACCTTGCATTCTTTGGAATGCCAATTTGGAAATCCGTCATGCGAACTATGATCAGGCTTACATATATTGGAATGCCTGACATTAACAGTGTTGTCTGATTTATAGACAATGAATAGGCTAACATTTATTGGAATGTCGTGTGTTTGAATTAATATTTGTCTTGTAAACACAAATTGGACTTATATCTATTAAAAAGCTGTTTGTTAAATATGAAGTTCACTTAGTGAATAAATTGATCGTAATTAATGTGAAATCTACCATACTAATATAAGTTAGACTTACATCCATTGGAAGGCATAAATTACGAATAGATTTGGATTTCAATCTATTTGAAAGCTCGCATTGAGTATTGAAATCTTTCTTGCAAACATGAATTGGACGTATATCCGTTGGAATGCCCAATTGAAATAGTTTAACCTTAATTTATGTTTTGAGATCAATATTGAAATTAATCTCATTTTTATTTTGAGCTGAATCTTTGATTCAATCTCCTTTATGTTTAAAATAAATCGTTGACTCAATGTTTAAGACGAATTTTCTTTTATGTGTGAAATGAACCAATGAATCAATTTCTTGAGTGGAAAAAGCTTTAATTTTTATATCGAGTTATATTTAAGTCTTTAACACATTATTAAAATTAGGGGGATTTACACCCATACCACGGAATTCTTAGTGATTTACATATCTCACACCTAAAGTTTACTATTTACTAAAGTAACACCTAAATCTTTTAAATACATCATTTTTACCACCCAACTCACGCCGTATACATCTCGGTATAACTCCATTTTAGGAGAACCGTGAAACAACTCCTCCCTCCGTCAACTTCCTCGTCTGAACTCCTTTTGGGATTAAAGACGCAAAAGGTTCTGCGAAGAACTGTTCGTCTAAGAAGAACGCGGGCAGCGTGGACTTGACTCTTTCTTTGGCCGCTCCCTCCCTGTCAACTTCCCCTCATCTACGAAACCCTCCCATTCGTCTACTTTGTTTCATTCAGGTAAGCTTTGTTTCAGGTAAGCTTCGGTTTCATTCATTTGAACAAAGTATCAGAAGTTCTAATACCTAATCCTAACTCTACTATTCATAGCCCAATACTCCTATTTTGCGCCTTGCTCGAACGATCTCCTCTCTCCACTCTCTCGTTCCTCCTTCCCGGTTCTCCACTCGCAACTCCACACGGACGATTTCCTCATTCGCTCTATAGACCGATCAACTCGACAAGCTTTGTTTGTTAGCTTTGTTTCATTCATTTGAACAAAGTATCAAAAGTTCTATTCATTTGAATAAAATACAATTAATTGGCACAATTTCGTAAGAATTTTAAGAAAATAAATTTAGTAAATTCACAAAAAAAAAAATTTAAAAGATCGATAGAACAAATGAAATTGCTTGCTTACAAAATAAATTGCAAAACCTCTCAAGTTATCCCGTGTTCTTTCCTGAACTCTTTTTCAAACACAAACTCAGAAAGAAGAACATCTGATCGTAAACAAAAGAATTTATTTGAAAGAAAACAAAAGCAAAACGTAAAATTTTAACTCGAGTCTCTTCCAATTCGATAACTGTTGACCTTTTCGATACACAAACTCCAACAAGAAAACAGATAAACAGAAAATGAAGAAGAGAAATGACTATTGAATAACATTCTCTAATAAACACACTCCAATAATACTCAAGGAGTAATCAAAAGATTCAAAGCCAAAACAAAATAATACCCATCTCCATTGTCCAAAATTCTTACTTTATCGCGGTTCTCTCAAGCCATTCTCCTAATCAACTCTATTCATTGCCTCCCCTCCCTTTCCTCTCAATTTATTTATTCAAAGCAACCACCCTCTCGCTCCCTCCCTTTAAAAACACAGAGTAAAAAAATGGTGAAATCTTTAAACATTACAGTAAAGCTATAAAACCAAGAGGAAAGATACTGAAAAAGAGAAATTATATAAGTATTTCACTTATTTCTTCATTGCTTTCTTCATAGTTGGTAAGCTTTGTTTCATTCATTTGAACTTCTGTGCCAGATATCAGAGTCATGCCACGTGGTGGAGTAGAGGTGATGCCACAAAACAAAGGTTTGTGTAGGGACATGCTATATGAACATGTAAGCTCGACAATGATAAATTTCGATGAACTTGCTTTATATAATGAAGATCCATTAACTAGTCAAGTTGAAAATATGTCATTAGTAGTTGGCACCGATTTGATGATGCAATGAGTTTCAAGCATTTTATTCTGGCCTAAGGCTATTCATGAGAATTTTGGAGTAAAGATAAAAGCCGACAAGACATGAGTCATGCTTCTACTGCTTATGTAGGGTGTCCTTGGAGAGTGAGCTTCTTTATGTGTAGATGGGCAAACATTTGAAGTCGAAAAGTAGAAAATTTACATGTATGTCAGTGTCAATAGAGGAAAGCGCTACATCTAAATGGGTTGTTGAACAAATCCAAGATATAGTTAAAAAACATCCCGACGTCCCTCCAAAACAAATAAATGAAGAATTAGAGAGTAAGTATGGGCTATCACTACCTTATATGAAATTGTATGCTCAAGAGAATTAAGACGAGACAACCTATTTGGGCGATGACAACTACAAATGGGTCCCTACTCTACCGGAAGAGCTTATTAGAACTCAAGACATGTCACACTTATGACCCCCCCATTTGGGTCAATCTGAATGTCAGATAACTCGATTGGGACGATTAATTTAATGCTCCACTGCTCGAACGAAACAAAGGTGTATCTAATCAAATCATCACTAAACTATTTACCATTTCATATACTACTTAACTTAATTCATAACACAAATACCTAAGCGTGAAATCTTTAAATAAATCAAAAAAGACATTTAATTTATGCATCAAAAGCCTTTAAGCTTCCCAAAACTATACAATTCAACAAAAGCTTCTACCCAAATTGCCTTTTTCCAAATTTTAATCCAGAAGATCATAAGTGCTTGGTGAGACAAGAATGCTAAAACAAAGTTTCAAGATGAGAAACAACCGTGCATGTATATGTAAATTTGTAAATCAGAACTGTAGAATCAGATATAAGAATGTAACATCAGAATGAACAATATGAGTGCCGAAAAGTAACAATGTAAATGAATAATATCTTTGTAAGTTCATAATCAGATCAATCAACGAACAATTGATTTTCATTTCGGTTATATCAAATCGGGCCAGTCTATATCAAATCATTTTCATTTTCTAAATGTCATTTATAATCAGATAGTTTTGACTTTCATTCATGTGGTCGCCACCCTACTCGTAAAACAAGTAGGTGGAATAAACCATACTCTACATACCTAATGTACTGACACCTAAAATTAACAACACCAACCTCAAATGCGAGTCGGATACTAAGATCCCCTAATCACGCATCTCGTCAACTTTTTTTGCTATGTAGCACATTCGTCAGAGCCTTCCTATCACAATTTTCCGACATTTTCCTATTTCATCGATTCAAACATGTATTAAAACATTTCTATACGCCAAATGAAATCAATACCAATATTACATTAAATCATTAATCTATGCAAGGTCAAATACTAAACATTTGTATTTACATTCAATATGACCGTACATTCAATATGACAGAAATCTATGTCATTCATTCATACAATTTATACGAAGCAGTAGAAACAATGGTATACATAAGAAGAAACTGAATTTACATTAGCAAGTATGTCTCACCTCTCAAGTAAGATTCGTGATGCATTCCTCCTCAGTACACAATCTATAATAAAATAACTCTTCTAAGCACTTCTATGACATACAACTCATAAATGAAACATAATTAATACCAATCTTACCTGAAATTGATCTCTCATAAAACACCTGATTTAACTCCAAAGTAATCTCCGGAGAAATCTCTAACGCCACTATTAATTACCGCTTCAATCAATAAACTAAAATTAACAAACACGCCAATCCAAATCCCCTCAATATAATTACCACTCACCTAGCCAAAACGGTTCGGAACTCCTCAATCACGCATTTCAACGCCAGAAGGCTATGAAAAGGATAGGAAAAGAAATTAAGAATCGACAAAACTTCCTAAGTTTCCGATCGGCCAGGAATTCTAGGGCCGATCGGTTCATTTCCCAAACCGAAGGCTTTGGACTTTCCAACCCGACCCGAAGCGATAGAACTTTCCAACCCGACGGCAGTTACGGACTTACTTGCGGCGGCGTTTCAAGCGAAGGCGGAATTTGGCTTCCACCGAGTCGCGGAGTCAGCGAAGGAGTAAGCAAGCGGTTCTGTCGCCGACGCCGGGGAGGAAACGGTTCCCGCTTCGGTCACCTGAGCGCCGTCGGCAGCGTCGGGGAAGGGATCTGTCGGCGCGACGGCCATGCCACCTGGCTACGACTCTATAAAGTCGACGACGAAGGAACGGCTCGCGTCACGGAGCCGCCTTGATTCGCGGTGGAAGGAAAGGAGGAGGAAATCCCGATGCCGGAACGGTCCTCGATCTCTGCGTGAAGGAAATGAGGTCAGGAGGGAAGGAAGTGAAAATAGGCCGGAGAGATCTAACCGCCACCGTCGAGTGGTTTAATCCGCCGGCACCTGCAAAGCACGGGTTAATTAGCTAAAATAAATTAATTAGAAATAATTTGGATATTACAATTTCTCCTCTTAACAAAATTTCCCTCGAAATTTCTTCAATCATTCAAACAGAAGGGAAACTTCTCATCTCTGTTCAATCCCAAGTTTTGATCTCTTCCATTTAATTTTAACATAGAAATTTGTCATTTTCGCAATCTCTTGACATCAAATTCTAAAATCTTTTCGCTCCAATGCATAAGTCAAATCGGTCAGATTTCAAACTTTGTATATGGAATCTTCTCAGATTCAGATCCATTTTCTCACTGTGATCCATTTTCTCGGCATTGAAATGTGAAAGGCGTTGTGAATGTCGCGATTCAATGGGTAAAGGCAAGTCGTAAGCCATTGCCGATCCTTTCAATGATTTCAAAAGGTCTATGTACTGGGGCTCAATTTACCTCGTGACCAAATCTACTAATTCCTTTCATAGGTTTGACTTTTAAAATACAAATTCTCCAACTTGAAATTCTATTTCGGTGCTTTAAGTTAATACTTACCTGGCGGCGATCTGGCGACTTTCAATCTATCTCGATTAATTTTTCTCGTAGCTTGATCGACCAACTCACGGGCTAACATTTGTCTTTCTCCCCGACCCAACTTAATGGAGTTACACTTTCGACCATACAATGCTTCAGGAGATTTGAATCTAGATTGGTATTATTGTAAGCACTTCGATCATAGGAATATGATCTTCTACCTCAAAATCAAAACACATAACTTACAAATCTTAGGACTTGAATTGTTCTTTCGATTGTCCATCGGTCTGCGGATGAAAAGTACTTAAGTGTAGCGTGTGCCCGGCCTGAATTCCTTGCCATGTCACGGAAGTAAATCTACCATCTGTCGAGAGATGATCACTTTTTACACCATGAAGTCTTACAATTTCTTTAACATATAATCACGGACAATTTATCAAGAATTACGTTTCATGGGTAAGAAATGGTGACTTGGTCAATCTATCCACAACGACCAGAATCTTATCGCTTTTAGATCCCAGAAATCCATAACAAAATCCATTTAATTTCTTCCCAACTCGGTTGTAGGTAATGGTAACAATCCAGTCTTTGATGCTCGGCTTTAACGACAAGCGACATTTAGAGACATATTCGGTATGTCTTCATACGACCAAAATATTGTTTTTAAATCTTTATACATTTTTGAACTACGGATGAATAGTATATCCGATGGTTCTTTAAAATTTCTTGTCACCTCACCGGTGGTTAATTGTGAATGCTTAGAATAATACCCTCTGCATCTGAGAAAATCTTGCTTCGACCGATCTGGATTTGTTCAAGGAATTTCGATATCCAATCTAGTTTAAATGCGACTTTGATTATCAAATAAAGTTGATTCTTGTCGATTGAGATAAATGCAGTATCCTGAATCTTAACTTTTGTAGCGCTCCCAATTCTGTCAACTCGACTTTTGAGTAATAATAATTGGCATTTCCGTGGACTTGCGACTTAATCATCGCATTAAACTGCACAATATCTTGAATATCTAAATCATAATCTTTAATAAACTCAATACCTTCTTTGTCTTAGATTGATTCTTTTGTGTAAAGATATATTTAAGACTCGATGATCGGTAAAATTTCATATTTCTCCTCAGTAATGTCTCCAAATTTTAAGAGCAAAACCACATTCTTAATTCATCATGCGGGATAATTTCTTTCGTGAGCTTTAATTGTCTCGAAGCATAAGATTCTATTGCATTAAGACACACCCAAAACGTATCACTAAATATTTGAAATCCCCGCCTCCATGGAATAGCTAAAACTCAAGCGTGGTCAAATGCTTTTTCAATTGAAAACTCGCCACATTCACCCATTGAATTGACATCCTTTCAATAAATTGATGAGGCATTGCAATATGAGAAAATCTCGACAAACTTCCTCGTAATAACCGCTAAGCCCGTAAAACCGAACTTCGTAATTCTTTGGTGCGACCATTCTAAAATTGCTTTTACTTTTTGAGGATCAACAGAAACTCCTTCGCCACTGATAATGTGACCTAAATGCGACGCTATGCATCCAAAATTCACATTTTGAAAATTTGCATATAATCGATTTTGTCTTAACAATTCTAAAATAATCTTCAAATGATTTGCATGTTCTTCATCGCTTTAGAATAAATCAAAATATCATCAATAAAGATGATAACAAACCGTCCACCAAGGCTTGAAAACACGATTCATTAAGTCCATAAAGATCAGAGTATTAGTTAAACCAAATGACACAATAAGAAATTCATAATGTCCATACCGTTCCAAAAGTCGCTTTTAAAAATATCGCGATCTTTAACTCTAACTCGATGATATCCGATCTCAAATCAATGAAAATACAAGGTTCCCTCCAACGATCAAATAAATCATCAATCCTCTAGGGATACTTGTTCTCATCACTTTATTTAATTCTCAGTAATCAACACATAATCGATGTAGACCCATCCTTTTCTTAACAAATAATACCTGCACTCCACTGAGTTGAATAAATCCTTTTTCTCACAATTCTGCAATTAACTTCACCTCGCAATTCTTAGAGCCATCCTGTAGGAGATTTATGTAAGTTGTACCGTGTTGTACATCAATCCCAAACCTACTTCAAAACCGTAATTCCTAAACACATCGTGAAATTCAAACAACGAATATTTTTCGCTCAAACACCTCCTTATTCAACACATCTAATTTACAAATATCATTTCACCGCTTTAAATATTTACTCAACTTCACCGCACTAATCAAAGAAGAAACGATTCTTATCACAAGAAAAATAAAATGATTTTTCACCGTGCATGCCAAATTTCACTCTCCTCTTCCAAAGATTCAATTGTTGTCAAAATATTTGATCAACCAATCCATAAAGATAACGCCAAAATGATTGGTAAGATAATTAGTTCTCAGAGAAAGTGTTTATCTTGAATGTTAATGTCAACAACACATTTCCTATTTCAGATTCAAACTATCACCAAGGCATTACCATTCAATACTGTGTGAAATAAATAGTATCAACCAGTAACTCTAAAAAGGAATCGAAATGAACGAATGCTAAGAATCAAATGTAATCAACCCAAATGATTCAAATTTTAAGCATACCGACACCACTTCATTTGATTCTTCGCTTCATGGAGTGATAAAGATAAACTCGCTGAGGGTTGGTAGTTTCTCCTTTTCGAATTGTTTCTTCCCAAAATTGTGTGTTACCCGCTTCCTGCTTCCAAAAAATTTTCTTTGTTGACTCCCCCTCGATAATTGATTTACATCCTTCTTCTTCTCCATTTTAGGCACATGTCCAATCTCAATTACATCCACATCTCCCCGATCCAAATACATTGACCAAAATGTCTTTTCCCACACTTATCACAAATGGTTAATCAATTTGTTTCTGCCATCATCAAACTTAAGTTTCTATAGAGAATCGAGAATCGCCTTCTTTCCAAGCTTTCGCTGCTCAGAATCCCACGCTTGGAAAAATTCAACTCATTTTCCATTCTTCTAGCCCTTTCAACTAGCACTAAGAACTCACTGATATCAAAGGGAGCTAATGCCCCTCAATTGATCTGAGGCTCGCAGAATCTATGACATTTCTCTTCCGTGTCGATATAATGTGGAGTATATCTAGAAAGAGAAGTGAACTGGCTTCATATCATTATAGTTTTGCTGAAGATTGAAAAATTTGTCTTCAGAAAGCAAGTCCCGATGGAGGAATAAACCAATCTTTGAAGACTTTGACAAACTCATCCCATTTGATCCGAATGGGTATCGTCAAATCTTTCCTATGCCGAGCTCGCCACCTTTTCGCTTCCCCTTCTAACACAAAAGTAGCCAAGATTACTCTCTCTATTTTCGTGGCAAATCATCCCATCCAAAATTTTTCCAATCTTAAGTACCAATCTTCCGCCACTATAGATCACGCTCCCTTGAATGTTTGAACGCTTGAAATATCCTCAAATGTTGGTCCACTTCAACCATACTCGACCGTGCCCGCAGATTTTTCCATGATGCTTTATCAACAACCTGGAAATCAATCAACTTCGCAATTCATCGATCTACCTTCACCACTGCTTCAGGTTGTATTTCTCGTAGAATTATCTTCGCAGCCTGAGTCGTAGTCTAGAGGAATGACCTCTAACCTTTCTCGACATTTCTTCAGGCAAATTAATCTGAAATTAACAAAAAAAGTATTTATATGATACCGATTTATTCAATATCATACATGCATGAAATTAAATATCATACATGCATGAAATTAAGAACATATGGATTTCTAACCCAAAATTAATCGCCCCATACTCATGATCAATTCAACTCTTATCCCTAAATCCAAATCATGCTTCCATTCCTATCAATCTTTTGCTCGTTTCAACCTTATCGCTCGATACACTTTCGTTACACCCTGATGACCCCTGCTAGGTCAATCAAGTGTAATCAGAATAATGACTGACGGACACGATTTTCACCGACACGCTCACCGTAAGCATGAACGAAAGTGAATATCTAATCAAATCATCACTAAACTATTTACCATTTCATATACTACTTAACTTAATTCATAACACAAATATAAAGATGAAATCTTTAAATAAATACAGAAACTAAAGACATTTAATTCAGACGTACAAAAAGCCTTTAAGTTCCCAAAACTATACAATAACAAAATGACAAATTTTCTACCCATACCTTTTCCTCGAATTTTCAATCCAGAAGATCATGTAAAAGCTTAGAGACAAGAATGCTAAAACAAGCTCAAGATAAAAGAGAGAACAACCGCAGACGATATGTAAATTTGTAAACCAGTAAATCAGATCAAAGAATGTAATATCAGAATAACAATACAGCGCGAAAAGTAACAATAAATGAATAATATCAGAAGTTCAATCAGATCAATGTCAAGAAAACGAATTTCATTTCATTTATATCAAATCGTTCTCTATATCAAATCATTTTCATTTAGAAATGTCATTTATAATCGTTTTGACTTTCATTCATAAGGTCACCCTACCACTAAAACAAGTCGTAGGTAAGCGCAGGCTCGAACCATACTCTACATACCTAATCCGACACGGACAAATTAACGACACCAACCTCGAGTCTGGGATACTAAGATCCCTAATCACTCATCTCGTCAACTTTTCTATCTCAAGATATTCGTCAGATACGCCTTCCTATCACAATTTTCCTCGACATTGCTTATCACATTATCGATTTACAACATGTTAAAACATTTCTATACGCCAAATGAAATCAATGTCAACTACGACACATTGTAAATCATTAATCTATGCAAGGTCAAATACTAAACATTTGTATTTACATTCAATATGACCGTACATTCAATATGACAGAAATCTATGTCATTCATTCATACAATTTATAATGAAGTAAACAATGATACATAGTAAGAAACGAATTTACAAGAAAGTATGTCTCACCTCGTAAGTGTGTCGTGATGCACCTCGATTCCTCCTCAGTACACAACCTATAATAAAATAACTCTTCTAAGACTTCTACGACATACAACTCATAAATGAAACATAATTAACACCAATCTTACAAATTGATCTCTCCTCATAAGTTTTAAACACCGAGTTTCCAGCATCTCCAAGAAATCTCCTAACGCCACTATTAATTACCGCTTCAATCAATAAACTAAAATTAACAAACCGTCAATCCAAATCAAATAATTCTACCACTCACCTACAGCAAAAACGGTTCTGAACTCCTCAATCACGATTTCAACGCCATGAAGGTCAAGTAAAAGAAAAGGATAGGAAAGAAATTAAGAATCACAAACTTCTAAGTTTCCGATCGGCCAGAAGAATTCTAGCCGCCGACGTCATCAATTTCCCAAACCGAAGCGGTTACGGACTTTCCAACCCGACCGGCGCTTTAGAACTTTCCAACCCGACGAGGGCACGGACTTACTGGCGGAAGGCTTCGCCACGGAATTCGGCTTCCACCGTGCGGTCCAGCGAGTGGGGGCGTTCGGCAAGCCGACGCCGGGAGGGAGAAGCTGTCGCCGGTGTCACGGAGCGTCCGTCGCGATGCCGAGGGAAGGCGGCTGCTCGTGACGCGCCATGGCGACTCCTCATCGACAAGGTGGGAACGGCGCTCGCTCGGCAGCCTTCGACCCGGTCGGTGGGAAGGAAAGGAGGAGGAACCACGAAGAACGGAGCTCTCGATCTCGCGATGAAGGAAATGAGGCCATGGAGGGAAGGAAGTGAAATAGAAGTCACGGAGAGATCTAACCGTCCACGCCGAGTTTTTAATCCGGCCGATGCATAAGCACCTGATGCTACAAGAACGTTAATTAGCTAAAATAAATTAATTAGAAATAATTTGGATATTACAACTTATGAGTATGATATCATCAATAACTCCTTATGTTGCTTTCAAAGTATGTGATATGGTTTTCAAGAGGTACCTCTTAGTAATAATGTCATCTAAAATCAAAATATCTGTTGTTATCCTAATTGTTGATGGCAATCTTTACACCATTGCTTTTGCAAGGTTGAATCAATCAAAAAAAGCTCATAGAATGGTTTTGAAGAATTTGGTTGACTTTTTGGTTGTGAGGTGGTGCCATTATCTTTTATTTCGATATGGAGAAGGATCGGAGAAGCAATTAAGTTTGTATTTCATAATGCAACATAGAGTTTGTATAATTTATTTGTGAAGAACATGAAGAGGTATCATCACTTTCAAGATAGCAAAAAGATTAGAAATATTTTTTTTCGAAATGCATACACAAGACATGAATATGAGACAAAATTTATTGAACTATGCAAAATTTCAAGTCTATTCTTATCTTCTAAATTTACCATATAAATGGTCAAGAGCCCAATTCCTTCCTGAAATTAAAAACCACTACAACACCAATAACTTATCGAGTCATTTAACTCTTGATTGGAGTGGCTAGAGATAAATCAATTGTTGAGTTGGTAGACATGGTTAGAGGGATGATAATGGAACAAAGAGTTGAACGAAAGATAAACACATCAAGTTGGAGAGGTGAATTAGTCCCTGCTATTGAAGATTATACAGAGATAACAACAAGAAAGGAATACTTTATTAGTGCAATCTACTACACGGAGAGGTTGAAGGGCTCAAAGACATGAAGTAAATATTGAACTAAAACAAGATAGATTGACAAATGGTGTCTTCCATGTATACATGTTGTTGCTTTCTGCTCAAGGAAACCCACTATGGCACACTTATGTGGATCAATATTATCATGTTAATAGGTAATTTTAATTATTATGCATTTATTTATGTTTGTATATTACATATTTCTTGATGAACTTGCAGATATGCTATGGCTTATGATGATGCAATATCAACTCTACCTGGAAAAAGTTAGTGGAGAAAATGTAATGACGACATTGAGATTGGGACACCTAATACACTCACCTGGGGAGGCCAAGAAGAAAGAATAAAAGCTTCATGGAAAATAATACCAAAAGATACAGAGGTTACATAAGTGTACGCTATGGATTGGGGTCATCAGAACACTTGCAAAATGCGCGATGGATCAAACTCAAAGATGCCGATGTAGACATCAATGCTTACGCTTTGAACTATCATGTCGACTTGGGAAGTAGGAAAAACTATTAAGAGAGGGCAACATAACGATGAAGTTGAGGCAATTGATTAATAAGAGTAATAGCTACTTAGTTTTCATAGCTGAATTATATGTATTTTTGGCACACATATGAAACAATTGACAAATTTTTGTTGTTGCTTTTAGTTCCAAGGGTAGCATGATTTTTTTGTAAACTTTCTTCTCAGACTGTAATCACAAAAGTGCAAGTTGCTTTCCTAGATTTCCATCAGAATTCTTTTCTGCAATTTGGGTTTTATATTCTCCCTGAAAGTTGCTGAGAATAAAATAAGGTTTTAACTTTACTACATATTAGACTTATGTTGGTGGTAGAAGTGATTTTATATAGCAAAAGATGTACTTTTATCAGTTTGGTAAAGTATTGTTTGTATTTTAAAATACAGACTTACAGATTTTGAGAACAACTGTATCTGGAGATGGAAAATTACAATTTGTGCTACACAAATATAATAAGAAGGCTTATCATTTTATTTTTCATGACACCTGCGAGGCCTTATTTAATTGAAAACTTGTTTCAGACTGCTTCAATCATTAGATTGTTTTTCTTGTTTGTCAGGTGAGAGTTTAAGCTTCTTTAATTTCAGAGCAGAATATCTCGTGCATATCTTGTTCTTTCTTTTATATTCTTGGAATGTAAGTTTGAAATTTTCTTTTAAGTTTTACCATCAACAATAATGTAATTAATACATATAATGTTCACCTAATATTTTCTAGTTTAGCCAAAGTTTGCAATGATGAGCAAGGAATTTTCTGTGAGTGCGCATCTTCCTTCAGCTTTTTCATGGCTACTGTAGCCATATTCTCACCTTTCTTTGCCAAATGACTTGTGATTCACTCGGCCAGCATCATCTCGGAATCTTGATGATGAAATGAAAGATCTCGCCAAGTCTTTGATGCAAATGCAATCACTGCTCGTCTTTGGAAGAGGTTATAACTATGCCACTGCGCTTGAGGGTGCTTTGAAGGTAAAAGAAGTAGCGCTCATGCACAGCGAAGGCATGCTGGCCAGTGAAATGAAACACGGGCCATTGGCACTTGTGGATGAGACTCTTCCGATCATAGTTATCGCCACTCGAGATGATTGTTTCAGGTAAGTTAGTTTCAAGTTACCAAAGTTCAGTTTTAAGCATCCATAAATGAAATTACTTAAAAACTGAATATAAATTTTCTTACCCTAACAGTCAACAATTCAACAACTTCATGCCAGAAAAGGTCGTCTCATAGTAATGTGCTCCAAGGGAGATGCTGCATCTGTATGTTCTGGTGGTTCTTGCCGGTTAATTGAAGTTCCTTTGGTTGCAGACTGCCTCCAACCAGTAATTAATATAATTTCATTGCAGGTAACTCTAGCTTCTAATCAAACATGCTGTTTCTCTTAATCCAGTGATTTATATTGTCTCTAATGATGGTGAGAAGTCCTATTTTATGTTCGTTGAGTTTATATCATTCATTGATTAAGAAAAGCATATCAGATTATTTTCAATCAGATATCAAGTAAAATGAAGCTATTCATAATTATATAGCTAAGTACATGCCTATATTCAACTCGTCTTAATTTTTTTGAATTTTGATGCAGTAAAGGGAGCTTTTTTCTTTAATGATCAGGACAGTCCTGTCTGTATGCTAAGAAAAATGCTCCTTTTCGATGCTGATCCAAGATATCACTTAATAAGATAAGGAGATAAAGATTTTCTCTGACCAACTGATGAGACTAACTAAAGGTTATTTTAATTTTGGGGATTTAGATTTATCATGAGCATGTTAGCTTAATATCTGAGAACACTCTACATATGCTTTGAATAGATAGAGGAAATGGGAGAGAGAAGAGTCACGTTGAGTCATTGGTGACTAGGGAAAATATGATGTTGCAGATCAAAGAAAAACTAGATATCTTTTTGTGGTAGTTTCATAAACCATTGCAAAAGATGGTTTAGAATGAGTTACCATTAATGCTAAATTCCAATCTTAAAAGGGGTATTTACGTGCATACCACATAATTCAATTCTGCACTAATTTCATTCCAAAAAGAAGCAACATAACAAAATATTAAGCTTAGTGACAGCCGAAACGAGAGCATGCAGTTTTTTTTGAGTAAAACAAAAAGCTTTAAGTTCAAAGGGACTGTCTCAGCCTGCTTCTTGAATGCATTCACAACAAACGCCTTTTATATAAACTAGTTCCATTGATTACTCTGAACCAAATTTGAACCAACAATCAATCAATTGCATTTTAAAAGAATTCTACCAACACATTCAACCAATAGAGACAATATATAATAAAAAATAAACTAGTTCCATTGATAGTAGGTGCCAAAATACATTGTCTTATACAAATTCTTGATCAGTGATCTTCACGAGACCATCAAATACATGATTAACTTAAGGATAAAAAACATAATTGTCATGATGAAAACGAGCATTGCCAACATAATTTTGTTTTGGGTTGAGATGGTCTCAAGTTCATTATGTTCTCTTGAGAAGCTCTTCCTTGATAATCCATTTCAAATGCTCTAGGTCATCACCATTTAACCAAATGAAATAACCACAATCATCTTTGAGCACCTTAAAAATTTTTTACCATAAGTCCTTTCTTTATACTTGTGAATATGACATCAGAATTGCAAACGACGTAACACTTGATGTTCTGAGATGCATCGATACGGATGATTAACTTGAGCTCATTTTGGCAATGTGTAATCTATTAAATAAAGTTAAGAAAAATAACAAATTAGTAACAATTAAGGACACTTAAATTAAAAAAGAAAAACTAACAACTATTATCTATAAGTTCAATGGATGAATTTTGAAGGAAGAACTGATAAAAAAATATATATTAAGCTATATGATGCAATTGATAATTAACAAAGGTTGAAGATCAGGTGTTTTGTACACCGAGCCTATGAATAAAGCAATCATTAGCTATAGATTAAACAACTTACTCACCTAGCAAGCTTGAATGCATCAATGAATAGACAAACCATTAGAGATAATTGAACAAATCAGGTAATTTTCTTCCTTCAATAATAAGAAGTATGCAACCATGCAAATTCAACTACAACGCTCTGAAGTGAGAGCCATTAGAGGAATTGCGACACAAAATCGGAAATATTGATAAAATAATATATAGATCAATACTCATGTAGGAACCAATTTACTGCATGTAGCTCAAAACTCAATTTGGAGAATCACGAAGAGACGAATCAACACAACGCCAAGATCTCGCTTGGATTGATCGGTCTCTGAGACTAAAGGGAAATCGTCCGGTGGAGATTGTAGGAGTGGGCTCAATCGAGGAAGGAGGAACGAGAGAGTGGAGAGAGAGATCGCTGAAAAGGCTTACCAATGAAACAAAGGGAGAACGACAGAAACGTCCGTGTGGAGTCAGAGTGGGCTTCGAATCGAGGGAAGGAGGGGAATGAGAGAGAGTGGAGAGAGGAGATCGTTCGAGCAAGGCTTACTTGAATGAAAAGGACAACGGGAGGGTTTCGCACCAGGGGAAGTTCACGCGAGGGAGAGAGCCAACACTAAGAGCAGTCCATGCCCGCTGTCTTCGCACAAGACTAACCTGCCTTTAATCAAAAGGAGTTGAGCTTTTGACGGAGGGAGAGGGAGAGGTTCTCAAAACGGAGTTATACCCAGATGTATCTGGAGTTGGGTAGTAAAAATAATGTATTTAAAAAATTTAGGTGTTACTTTAGTAAATAGTAAACTTTAGGTGTGAGATATGTAAATCACTAAGAATTCCGTGGTATGGGTGTAAATCCCCCTTAAAATTAATAGCTCAGTTTCAGGTAAGTCTTCCTTTATGCAACCACAAGCAAAGGGGTGTGACGGTTAAGGCTTCACGCCAAAAGGTAGTTCACTAAGGCTACATAGCAGGTAGCTTCGCCCTCGACGACTTCCTCATAAGGAGGCTCTCGATTTTCTCTTCTCTCTCACGTGAATGTAAGTCTGACCTCTCTTCCCCCTTTTATAAAAATCCAAACCTCTAATCATTCGCGCCTCTCTCCTCGTGAGGTTTCAATGACATGGATGCAGGTGATTAAGAGTTAGTGTCTCCTCCCTATTTTTGTTTGCAAACATGCATCAACACCATGCAATATGTGCATCAAACACAACAAACTATTTGTTATCAACGTCCTAAATGCTCCTCCATTTCTTCAAGGCATATAATATATTAATTTAATTACAAGTAAAAAAAAAAATCTGATAAAACTTCAAATTATATGCATCAACCTGCCCCCACTTCCTTCTAACGAATAAAAATCTACAATTTTTTAAAATATCTTTCGTTAAATATATTCTATCAACACCATCCATCAAATAGAACTCATCATTCTCTAATTCTTAAATTTCAGCACAAATTAATCCAACTATTAATCACATTTATTCCTCAACTCTAAAACTTACAAAACATAGTTTATCATTAAATCAAATCAAACATTCATGGAAATACAAAACATTACAACAACAACAACAACAAGCCTTAATTCCACTAGGGGTCTACACATGAATCCTTCTTGTGTCCTATTATGTGTCAAATTCTCATTTAATTCAAGTATACTAAGATCATTTTTATACATCTTAACCAAGTCTTTTAGGTCTACCTTTCTTAACATAAGGCAAATCTAATGATCTACTCTCCTAATCTCGACGGCCGACGCTTTATGTGGCCAAAACCATCTGGGCAACTCCCTAATCTTATCTACCACCTGAGCTACTCCAACTTTTTCCCAAACATACTCATTTTGCATTCTATCTCTAAGAGTAAAGCACACTCATCCACCTAAGCATCCTCATCTCTGTACTTAACTTAGTCTTATGCTTCTCTTTATTGGCCAACATTCTGCACCATAAGTCATTGCGGTCTTACCACCATCTTATAAAATTTTTCCTTAAGTTTAAGTGGAACTTTTCTATCACATAAAGGGATGCATTCCTCCACTTCAACCATCCAACTTGAATTCTACTAATAACATCTCCATCTATTTCACCATCATTTTGAACAATAGAGCCTAAATATCAATCGCCACTCTTATTAATGACTTGATCACCTAAAGTCACAACACTATCAAAAGTTCTACAACTAAAATTACACTATATATTCGCTTTTAGATCTACTTAAACGAAAACCTTTAGACTCTAAAGTTGACCTCCATAATTCAAGTCAGGACTCCCTCTCTAGTCTTATCAACAAGAAGAATGTCATCAAGAAAAGCATACACCAAGGTACATCTTCTTGTAAATGCCTCGTAAGAACATCCATAACTAAAGTAAAAAGATAAGGGCTTAATGTTGATCCTTGATGTAATCCAACTCAAATAGGAAAATATTTTGTCAATCCTCCTTGTGTTTGGACACAAGTAACAGCTCTAGTATACATATCCTTAATGACTTGAATATAACCAATATTAACTTTTTTGTTCTAGAACTCTCCAAAGAACATCTCTTGAGACTTTATCAAAAGCTTTCTCTAAATCAATAAATATCATATGTAGATCCTTCTTACTTTCTCTATGCTTCTCCATCAAACCTCTTAACAAATGTATAGCATCCATAGTAGATCTACCAATAAAAAAAAACACTCCCTTGCTTGTTTGAAAGAAAAATAAAAAAAAATAAAGCCAATATAACCTACAAATACACTATTCCCTCGCTTGAATGAGGAAAAAAGTATAATAAATATTGTGCAGATTTTGTAGTAGTTACCGATTCAATTTCCTCCAAATAGTGCGTCCTCTGTTGATATCTAGTCTAGTGCCTGAAAGTCTCAGGAAACGCAGGAAATGAAGATAGTCACTCCCATGCTTCTGCTGCTGCTTATGCTTGGAGGGATATCCATTGGAGCTCTCTGAAACTAAAATTTCTTCAGATTCTGAGCTCGTAAGTGAATCAATCATGTCACCGTGCTGGCATTCTCGCTGATAATCCAAGGTGATACTTTCGAGTTCGTGGGTGTCCATGATTTCTTGAGGCATGCTCTAAAGCAGAATTGCAGATATAGTACTAAATTTTGAGGGGATTGTTCGAGATCAAATTTATTTTGTATTTTTTGTTTTGTTTATATATATATATATATATATATATATATATATATATATATATATATATATATATATATATATATATATATATATATATATATATATATATATATATATATATATATATATTATGTTTATTGAATGTATTTTTAAGTGTACACTCAAAATAATTTTTAGATATTTTGAGTATTTTTAAAAATAATAATTATCACCAAATACATTTTATTTTGAAATAAAATATAAATAAAAAAATAAAAAAACATAAAAAAATAAAAAATAAAATAAAATTGATACCAAACAGCCCCTAACTTTTTTCAAGAAGAAAAACTTCAGTAGAAAACTAAAGATGAGTAAATTGGGGTTAGTAGAGGTTGGTTTTACCTCAAGGACCAAGCTAATATAGGTGACATTATTTACATGTTGATTCATATCTAAATCTGCTCTTCTGGGCTATAGTCTACGAAAGAAATGAAGTTTGGAATAAAAGAAGTAAATTCAAGAAGAAAAAGCTATGAATGAACTGATACTAATGACTTACCACTAGTCCGGGCCGTGAATATTCTGCTGGATCTGTAAGTTTGGTGATTTTCTTCAAACTGTTATTGTTCTCCTCCGAAAAAGCTAATCTGGATGTGTTTCAGAGATTTATTTTTATGAGTGGATGGGAGAAAGAATAGATTGGTAAACCATACGTGTGAATGTAAAGATGGGTGATGTAACACTAAGATTGCATTTAAGCACAAATTCAAATTCATGACAAAATTTCAATCTATATTGAGCTCTGATCAAACTAATTGTAATTTTAATATTAAGATTAATTTTTGGGAAGTATCTTTTTTCTCGAGGATAATCTTTGGTTTACACATTAGATTGAGACTTATCTTAGTTTGACTGAAATTTTGAACTAGTTTAAAGACATAAATGATTATGAATTTTTTCATTATCTTACAAATTAATTGAAAGCGTCTTCTTTTTCCTTGATCCTCTCTCCTTAAGGTTTTCCTTCCTCACTCTTGTTATACATACACAATTCCCAACAAAATACCCTAAGGAAATCCTCCTCTCTCTCTCTCTCTCTCTCTCTCTCTCTCTCTCTCTCTAAACAACAAAATCTAAACTTTATTCTAAACCCTAGAAAAAATACTAAAGGTTCAAAATCCAGTTGGTAGATCAAAAACATACATCAAGATTGGATAGCTCTGCAGGAGAGACGAAAGATTGCGTCTAATTTCTTGGAGTTTTGGCAGTGTTCATTCATTCAAATTCAGCTTTGCTTTAGTTTTCATAGAAATCTTTCTAAAAAACATACGTTGTTGGTGTCTAATATTTACCATGCATATCATCATGCCTATTCTAACACCAACATTAAGGCCACTAAATCTACAATTGTCAATTGACCTGTGTATAAGTTATGGAAAGCCTTGAGCATGTTAAAGAAGTTAACATCATTGAAAACTTGTAAATTCCTGTGAACAGAAGATGTATATTTTAAAATATTGTGAATCGTTTCTAAACCACATCGGCAAAATTGCATTATAATATTGTATACTAGATTTTTGCTATGGATTACACTACGCTATACTATAATATATTATTAATATGTATTATATCATATTATACTTGTATATAATATGCTTAATGTAACACATTGAAAAAAAAAATCAGAAGATAGTTTAAGTATTATGAATTACTTAGTTGTGTTTATAATTTGTTATCTTCTTTTAATTATATTGAATCATATGTTAATTGATAAGTGAAGCAAAAAAATAATGATTGATAATGATTCGAAAGATGTCGATAAAACAAATCCAAGAATGATAGAATAAATGCATATGATGACTCTTCTATAGATGATGAAAGTGAGGATGAATCCGTTGTGGAGGAACCTCATAACATATTTAAATTTTAAATTCTTTTCACGAACCTCTTATCAAATGTTCATTTTATATTAACATTTAAGATTGACTTAAGTGAGCTACGTCTTTATGATGATGAATGAAGTAAATATGCCTTTGATTTGTCATATTTATGAATTATTTTAAATTTATTAGTTATCTATTTATTTTTTGTTGGGAAGTTTACGCCTCAATTCACCTCAAAGCTCATGCTTCACCTTGCTGAAATAAAATGTCTTAGTTCCTGATTTTGCCTTTTCCAACCTTATCCTAAATCAAACAAAAAGAAGGGTCTTAAGAGATGTTATAATCCTTAAAGTGTCTAAAAAGTGCATCAAATAGAAAGAGAGTTGGTGAGTGCAAAGATGTAACTTTCAATGGAGGACAATGAATTGGAAAGCAAAAAAGACTAGCTTATTACCTATAGGTCAAATTTTACAATAAGGAGAGCATAAAATGAGAGGAGAGTATTTAAGATGATCAGAAGCACTAACCTCATGTTGCACAGTTTGTCCCAATGTCATTCCATATAATTATACAGTATTCAAAGCAAAGAGGCAAGAAATATGGGGATACCACAAGTGGTAGTTGCACTTGTTAAACTAATGCAACCATCAATATGTGCAATAAATATGCTTTAGAGGCCTATAGTGGATATTAAATTTAAGTATCATTGGGGCTTATTGAGGTTGCAAGCGCACAATCTTTCTAGGCTTTGGTAGCTTAAAGGGGATAGTTTGGACAAGGATAATAGAAGAGATCCAAATTATGTTGTCTTCATATGAAATCAATAAAAAGAATCATTTGAGTTATCTGACTGATAATTTCAAAAGTGTAAAATTGAAAATAAGTGATTTTAGGATAAATATAATAATCCCTTTCTTAAATAAAATTAGATTTAAAAATTTGTTATAATTCATTTTGGATAGCTCCAAATCAAAATTTAAATATGATTCAAATTTGATATCCACTAGGTTTAACTCTTACTAATAATCTATAAAAAAAATAATCCGAATGAGTGGAGCATGTATAAACAGTCGTTAAAGAATAAAAAATTTAGTGAATCAATATGCAAAAGGAGACCAAAAGCTTTAACTAAAAGAAAATTAGCAAATAGATTTTTCCTACATTCATTAACAACAGTAGGGCAGGGAATGAAATTTTAGAAAGTCAACGAGACAAAAAATGTCAATTTTAGATGAAGAGAGAGAAAGAGAATAAAAATAAATAAAATCTACTTGCTCATTTTGTGACTAAGAAACTATCTTAACACAATGCAAGCACAATAGTGTTAAAAATAATGCAATGATTCCACATACATAAATTTTTTTATTATTTAAATTTTAGTTATTGCCTCATGTGATTCTCTTTAGTTTTTAGCTTAGAGATTTGAAGCTTCTCTTTTGGGGAATGATTAGGTGTAATTGAGTTAAAAAAAAAAGATGTTTTCATATACCCTTTTTTTACACTTATGCGGCCTCTCTATAATGAATTAGATCATCTTTCGTCTCATGTAGACATAAGCTAATTTTGGTTGACCCGCATAAATCTTGGTGTGTTCATGTGGTCCTTGATCTTTTTGTTATTTGAGCGTTCATGAGCATTCATTATGTTCATTCCTAATAGGTGCTTCGCATTAAAAAAAGTTAGTCTTTTTATACCACTAAGATTATCTTATATTTATTAAATAGATATAAATGATCATTTTCTTAAGAATGCTCTTCTTCTTTAATAAAAACTATGATTCGACTTATCTTGAATTAATCTGTCTCTCCCCATTGTGCATTTCAAGTCTCTTTACATGGGATCTCTCATGTATGTGAATCCCTAAGCCCTTAGTTTCTCTTCCTCATCAAGACCCTTTGTCTCCTCTCTCTCTCTAAATCTTTATCTTCAATGCGCTCACATCCTAAGGGTGAATTAAATGATAGAATCTATCAATTCAATTCAAAGATATAAATGGGAGAAAAAAAGAGGAAGAGAAAGAGATCCATCACCAAGGTCCCCATCACTGAGATTGTGTAGAAATAAACAAATGCTACGCTAGATTCTCAAAAAGTTCTATGAAATTACTAAAGAATATAGACCTAGGATCTTCCAATAAAAGGAATTCAAATATTGGTGATTTCAACTAGAGAAAGGGCAATATATCATTCACTTAAAATAAAAAGAAAAATGAACTACCCAGTAATGAGCCAAAGCAGACAGAATGAAAAATAAAGTTAAGCAAATACTACCTGGGAGTTTGTGGACAGAAAACAAGATATTCCTGCTTCACTTCATTACTTACTCCTTGATGTTTCCTAGTGTCTTGATTCATCATGACCCATTTGTTGTGACCATGATACATAAACCAAATGTGAGAAGTCGAAGAACTCAAATAATGAAATAGTCATCTTCCGTGATAGACAATTATGTTTAAGTTCATATTGGCATAGAAAGAATAAAGTAAGAAATGCTAAAGCCAAAGAAACTAAAGATTTCATTAAGATTGTATTAGTAATTGAAAGACTTGGTGAGAATGTTACATGGTTTATAATTCTACCTGTTTTCAACGAGTTCAATCAACAACTATTGACATCATTTCACATCATATTATACCTATCAACATAAACAACACAGAAATACAGACATTTCTCAATAAACCCATTATCCTAACCTATAGTAACACAACTATAACTAGCCTAAATAATAATAATAATAATAATAATAATAATAATAATTATAATTATAATAATAATAATAATAATAATAATAATAATAATAATATCTTTAATAGTTCACAACTAGTCTGAAACACCCACCTCTAACATTCCTCTTACTAAAGAATGATACAACAACTAAAAGCAAAATAATAAAATAAGATGAAGTATGGAAGACATTAGTGTGGCTATGTGGGTTACCTACTCAATAAACAATCATGACTAAAAGATTTTTATTTGTCATGAAAATACTGAAAACTTTTTTTTTATTATTTACTTGTTATTGTTCTTCCATTTTATGTGCTAATGTTAAGTTGTAGGCATGAGGGAAAAAACGAATTGACGTATGTACCTTGAACAAAAAAATTAATATAGTCATGTTTTTTGGCTTAGACCAGCCATATTAAGGGCATTTTGATCATTTCAAGGAAGCCTTGAAAAATCATAGAAATAAGAGTAATTACATAAATAACTTCTCCATCAAAATTTAGATGCATTCAAAGTAGTTTTTTCATGAATATTTAGAGTTGACTTGAAGTAGCTTCTCCATTTAAAATTTTCATGAATAAGCTAATTCAAATTCACTTCAAGTCTTTGAGAGAAAGAATCAAGTTCATCTCAAATATTCATGAAGAAACAACTTTAAATTCACTTAAAATATTCATGAAAAAAATTATCAAAGTAATTCCAACCTCTATGGCTATCCAAGCCTACCTTCAAATGACCAAAATATTCTTGATGTCATTGGTTCACACAAAAATGCATGGCTAGCATTAATTTTTCCGTGCAAAGTGGTAAAACATGCATACAACTATTTTCTCTTTCCCCGCACTTGCGACATTAACATAAGTACATGAAATAAAAGGAAAATAACAAAATAAAATTCCCAACATTTGTATGAAAATTTATCTTCTAGTCATGTGATCCATGTAGAGTTGGCTATCTTTTTAGCCATACTAATGCCTTACATTCTTTATTAACTATCATTAATTTGACTACTTTGTGATGCATCAAATATTGTGCATCAAGATGAACATAAAAAAAGTAACTTCTTCCTTTCCAATCATATTACTTAATACAACACATTTTCTATCCTAACGTATAATATTTCAAGAAATAATTTCTTTTTTTGGATCTGACCTGCTCTAGAAGGTGGTGAGGAATACCGCAGACAATGTTCATTGATATGAAAAGTATTCTTCAATTCCACGATAGTTAACTAGCATGCATGCTGACCAGAAAATTCATGACTGGCCAGTATAAATATTTTACCATAAAAGGTTCATGCAAGCCAATCACGTGATTCCATATTAACATAAGAAATAGTGAGCTTAACATCCATGGGCTTGAAAGAACTATATTATTCCATAGATATTCAAACAGTCCATTCCCAAAATTATTTAATTTGAACTATTTTTTGTATTCTTGTAAATTCAATTTATGAAGGAAATATTATAAAAAGAAAATAAAATGTTTTGATAGGTAAGGTACCTTGTAGCTCTGCCAATAATTGAACTAGTACCCAAATATTTGAGAATCCAATCACACCTAGTGCCAATTCTTCCTTCTCCCTGGTACCAAGTTTCAATCTCAACAACATCACCCCTAAAACAAAATATTCATAGCAGCTTCAAAACATACACTAAAGAACAAGTAATGCCAAGTTCAATAAAACCAAAACTACCTACCATGCTGGATATTCGTATATCTCAATGTGCATACGAGAAGTGTTCTCTCATGGCGGTCGTCGTGGCAAAACCATCTGTAGAAAACCCAAGACTCCGTACAGGTTGCAACCAACTTCCTACAATAAATTTTAAAAAAAAAAAACTTTGATTTAAAAGAAAGGAATGAGTGAAATTAAAATGGTCTCTAATAAGATCATAAATAAGCAAAAGAATTGTAAGAAAATACAAAGGGGATGCCTTGTTGCCCCATGCATTAAAGGATTAAAAGTAGATACATTTATGTTATAAAAGCAAGTGCCTTCACCTAAGAGTGAGTATCATAAGTCTAAATGTAACTATGAATAGAGATCAAGAAACACAAAAGAGAACACAAAAATTTACTTGGTTTGACTTAAGTAAACCTACATCCACAGATATATAAAGATAAATAATCCACCATTTCCAAAAATATAAATGAAAAAATACACTTCATATAAATTAGAAATATGAACAAATATATCACATTGTCTAGTTGAGAGAAAATGCAATCATCTACTAGAAAGATAAGGGCTATACTTCTTTGTTGAATAAGATGAAGAACTCTACTTCTGAGCACTCAAATGACTTCTTCCTTTCTTTCTTGGGTGAAATACATATTCTCTCTTCCTTTTCCTCTCCTCTATTCATTGCATCTTCTTGTGGATGTTATACAAGTGAAGATTACATGAATTTATATAATGATATGTTAACCTTTTAACATTAACTATCAACAACTACTAAAGAATAGCCTCTATTGTAGACATTTATAATAGCCACTATTTAGGACTTCAAAGTAGTCTCTATTAACGTCTTTACAGTAGATTTTAATAATAAATATCCACTAAAAACTTTGTGGTAACCACCAACCTTAAAAAACCAAGATCGAATCCTATCCAAGATAATTAATGAAACTAGATTTCATACTTAATACTTTAATCCCTTAATCCAACAAAATACCATTATAAGTTCACTAGATTCTGAAAATAATAACTAGTATAATAATTAAGAGGTCACCAGACATTTGATAGAATTAACTCAATTTTACAATGATTATTGCTAATTAGCATTTAACATGACTAATTAGGCTAATTACAATTTAGATAAATTACTATTTACCAGGACAGAATAGACAAATTAGTATGTAATTGCTCATCCTCACTCTTAGTGTGTGAGAAAACTTTTACACACCTTTACTTTTTAGCTACAATTTCTTTGTTGTTTTATAAAAATTCTTGTGATGAAAATTAGTTATCATAATAAGATATGTTGGTTGTCTATTTTTTTTAAGGAAAAAATTATAATTCCCACAACAATTAAAAAAATTTATCATTCACACAATTAGATTGTTTGGGATGGCATAACAGTCAGTAAAATTGGTTAAAAAAACTATTGTGGTAAAAGCATAGATTTTAATAATTGTTGTAGTACTGTAGAACATTTTCTTTTAGCAATAGTTGGATAATAATTGTCTCATAATCACCACGCTCTAGTAGATCTAACTATGAAAAGCTCCTTGGCATCAATGAAATTTCTGAAAAACAGCCAAAAAATTCAAGCAAAAAAAAAAACTGTTACAGCAATATAAACATTAAAACTGTGAAAAAGCTATCTTAAACGCACAATAATTCTGCATACAGCTGCAGGCATCCCAAACGTACCCTCTCTCATAGGTCTTAGTTACTCCAGTGTTTAAGGAATTATCAAGGATTACAACAATAAGGGGCTTTTTGGTTGCAGGATTTAACCAGGATTTAACATAAATCCAGCCAAACGGTATTTTTGGACAAGTTAAATCCATCGCTTTGAGTAATCCGCTAAAGCCATTTTCGCATGGTTACAACAGATGAATTTGTGTATTTAAGTTTAAAAATAAAGTTCAAAATACATAAAACAACTTAAATGCATATATATAAATACATAAAACCGTGATCGAACCCAATTCTACTACATAGAAAAGGAGGTTTGGAGAGGACCTGGAGAAGATTGGCGATCGTTTCAATGGTTGCCGTATTATCGATCCCCACCTCATACCATCGAACAATGAAATTCTCTTTATACGAACGCCCGTCCTCTTCCAGCCTCCCCATCCTCAACCTCTCCGTAAATCCCTTTCCACTGCCCTCCTTTGTCTCCAGCCCGAAAAAGCCCGCCGCCTCATGGCCCGCCCTGTAGCACCGTAAGGCCGCTAGCGCCGACCCCGACCGCCGAATTGTCGCGGCAAACGACGGCTCTCGCCGCCGGCATTGCGCAATCATCGGAGCATCTCGAACAGCTGTTGGTGGGCTTGCGGAGGCACAGCTCAGTAGCATCTCCCAAGTTCCGTGAATTGGCCCACTCAAGATCCACGCCTGAACAATCACCGCCGGTCGAACGGGCGGCGGCGCTCTACAGTCTAGATTCTCCCTTTCTCTCTCTCTCTCCCTCTCAATCTCGCTCTCACTACAGAAGAAGAATGCGGGGATGTAACAGCAGGCTCCATCGATCAATCAAATATTACGTGCGGAGTCCGCACCGTGCGGACTCCAATCAGAGGCTCCGTTTTTTTTTTTATTCTTTTTTTAAAAGTAAAAAAAAGAAAAAATTTGATTGGAGTCCGGACGCATCGGACTCCGCACATAATAATTTTTCCGATCGATCGGTCCGAGGAGACCTGTTAGCAAAATGGGCCAATAGCTATCCAAAATTGCGAAAATGCCACTCAGTTAAACTCATCGGTAGGGCCGTAAAAAAAAAGTTACTCTATATACTCATTAACTAAGTGGGTCAAATACCAACAAATACTTTATTCGATCATATTCAATTCGAAATAAAAAAATTATTATATTATTGTTATGTGCTGAAAATGATTATTTTATATTTATCATAAATCCAAAGACACACGCAGATTTAAAGAGTGAACAAAAAACTCCAAAGAATTTTAATGTGGAAAACCTCGAAAAGAGGAAAAATCATGCAGAAAAACTTCAACTATATATTTATTTTGAGCAAGTTTTCCGATAAATGTTACATGAAGTATAATAATAATGAGCCACGCTCGCAGAATAATTACTAGTGGTAGCAGATGATGGAGAACGACGAGGATCAACGACAAGAAGGATGGCATACGACGATGACCGGCTGACAACCAATGGTCGATGATCATCGAGCTTGATTATGCTTGGAGGATCTTCAAGCTCTCTTTTTATATGAAAAATGAGAGCTATTTATAGGAGAGCGAGTGATCAGAATACATGCAAAATCCAACCACTCCTCTCCATCTGGACGGCTTAAAATGATTCATTTGATCATATGATGTATTTTGTGTATTTCAATGCTCAAAAAAGTATATGAATCGCTTGTTAGGATCTCGACGCCAAGACGCCGATTTGACTATAAACACCGCAAGTCGATTGATAATAAACGCTGATCTGTTTGATTCAATCGATCGCTGGCATCAAGATTCGTGCTTCGACTAGAATTTTAAGTGTCATATCGGTTCTTATTTTTGACATTATTTCAATCATCCAAAAATATATACGCCAAATACTTGAAAATAGCACATTATTCAATGAAATCGTCCATCAACCATACATTTTGAGAGAACATCTCCGGAGCAAAGATTATAATCACTGGGCGCGGGCAGATGTATATACGCAGCGCAAGATTTGAGTAATGGACCCATTTAAGCATTCTGGCTTATGAGCTGCCTGGATCTGCCGGCCATACCGCTATGCGTATGCAGTCGGGTTCTGGGTCACAATCCAAGAAGGTGAATTTGAGGCTGAAATGAATGAGCAAGACGCGTCGCGGCTCTGATGCGGGTCAAAGTCGCTTTTGCTCACGTCGGGAGTTCGGGTCGTATGAACGACGGAACGACACGACGAATCTGGGACGACGGCCTTTGGCGAACGGATCACGGCGGGCCATGGCGTATAGCGAAGGGCCCATGAGGGTTTTTTGTCCGTTTTTTCCCGTTTTGGGCGGTTTTGTGCGGATTTTTGCAATTTTTGGCAGTTTTTGACCTTTTTGCCCCAACAGAAGTCTATAAAAACCCTCTTAGGGTTAAGGGAGAAGGCACACTCTACATATGCTTGAGTGTCCCTCTTCTTCTTAAGAGGAGGTCGTTCGGAGACAATGTAGCTCATACCTGGATTTTCTCTCGAAAGAGCGTAACCGCCAATCGACCGTGTTCGGATGAAGATCTACGATTATAACCCATGACGGATGACGGCGGCATACGCATGCCGGGGATGATGAGTGGTAACCTGGATGGCCGAAGATGATGGTGGTAACAGAAGGGATGGTCCTCCACGATGACCTGATGGTTGGCGACGACGGGTGGCAGCGGCAACCAATGACCGTAGTCAACCGGCATGACCGAGGTTAAGAATCGGGATGACCTACATGGTGGACCTACAGATTGCCGCGATGGTCTACGGAGGTGACCCGACGCAATGGCGGGATCGGTGATAGTGCCTACCGAGGTGGTCAAAGAATGCAAGAACTGCACCTGGTATAGACGGTGACCAAAGGCCAGTCATGGGATGACCGCACAATGGTGGTGACCGGAGATTGATGATGGCTGCGGACCGAACGGGTTGCCGATGGGGTGGAGAATCCAATGATCGTGAATACCGACGACAGCGAATGGGATGACCGATGATGGTGGTGACCATGGAGATCTGGCATGCGGCCAGCTAATGGTGGTGATCGACAGCGAATGATGATGGTCAGCCACGATAGCAAGGATTTTGACCTATCCAGTTTGTCGAGTGACTAATGACGCAACCCGATGATTAACGCGTGGAAGAGGTTGAATTGAATGTGAGATTTTGACCCATCGAGGTTGTTTGTCGAGTGTTACCCGATGACGTTAACCTGTGGAAGAGCCGGAAAGTCCACCGCGACCGTTTGACCTATCTAGTTGCTTGTCGAGTCTTTGCTCGACGCTAACATGTGGAAGAGGTTGTATTAATCCCGAGAAATTTTAACCTATCTCGAGGTTGTTTGTCGCGGGTGTTACCCGGCGACGTTAACCTATATGGAAGATTAATTCGCCAAGGATTTTGACCTATCCAGGTTGTTTGTCGAGTGTTACCGACGCGTTAACTTTATGGAAGAGGTCGAATTGAATCGGAGGATTTTGACTATCAAGGTTGTTTGTGAGGTGTTCCGAAGTTAACTGTATGGATGAAGTTGAATTGAGTCCGGGATTTTGACCCATCCGGGTTGTTTGTCGAGTGTTACAGGCGACATTAACTGTGTGGAAGAGGTGGGAAGTCCACCGCGACCTTTTGACATATCTTAAGTTATTTGTTAGAGTCTGCAGACGTTAACCTGTGGAAGAGGAATTGAATCTGGGATTTTGACCTATCCGGAGTTGTTTGTCGTGTTACTCGACGCTAACTATGGAAAGAGGTCGAATTGAATCCTAAGAATTTTGACCCATCCGAGATTGTTTGTGAGTGTTACCCGGCGACGTTAACTGTATGGAAGAGAATGAATCAATCCGCCAAGGATTTTAACATATCCGGGTTGTTTGTCATTACTACGACGCAACTATGGAAGAGGTTGAATTGAATCCGGAGGATTTTGACCTATTCGAGATTGTTTGTCGGGTGACGACGAATCTGTATGGAAGAGGTCGAATTGAATGCGCAAGGATTTTGACCCATCCGGGTTATTTGTCAAAGTGTTACCGACATTAACCCGCATGTGAGGTCGAATTGAATCCGTTGAGGATTTTAACCTATTCGAGTTGTTTGTCGAGTGTTACACGACGCAACATGTATGGAAGAGGTCGAATTGGATCCACTGAGGATTTTTGACCTATCCGAGGTTGTTTGTCAGAGTATTACTCGATAACATTAACTTGTATAGAAGAGGTCGAATTGGATCCGCTGAGAATTTTTAACCTATCCAAGGTTGTTTGTCAATGTCTTTGCTTGATGACGTTAACTGCGTGGCGCAAGTTTTGATCTATCAGGTTGTTGTCGAATCGCCGATGACATTAACTGTATGGAAGAGATCAAATTGAATCCGCCAAGGATTTTGACCTATCGAGGTTGTTTGTCATTACTGATGACGCTAACGCGTAGTGCGGTTGATATATCTGAGGTTGTTTGTCAGAGTCTTTGCTCGATGACGTTAACCTGTGTAGAGTAGATGCGAAGTTTTGATCTATTTGAGGTTGTTTGTCAGAGTCTTTACTCGATGACGTTAACATGTATAGAAGAGATCGAATTGAATTCGGTGAGGATTTTTGACCTATCCGAGGTTGTTTGTCAAAGTATTACTTGATGATGTTAACCTGTGTAGAGTAGGTGCGAAGTTTTGATCTATCCAAGGTTATTTGTCAGAGTCTTTGCTCGATGACGTTAACCTGTATGGAAGAGATCGAATTGAATCCGCTGAGAATTTTTGACCTATCCGAGGTTGTTTGTCAAAGTATTACTTGATGATGTTAACCTGTGTGGAGTAGGTGTGAAGTTTTGATCTATCCGAGATTGTTTGTCAGAGTCTTTGCCGATGATGTTAACCTGTATGGAAGAGATCAAATTGAATCCGCTAAGGATTTTTGACCTATCTGAGGTTGTTTGCCAAAATATTATTTGATGACGTTAACCTGTGTGAAGTAGTTTTGATCTATCCGTTGTCGAGTCTTTGCCACGACGCTAACCTGTATGAAAGAGATCGAATTGAATTCACTGAGAATTTTTGACCTATCTGAGGTTGTTTGTCAAAGTATTACTTGATGACGTTAACCTGTATGGAAGAGGTCGAATCAAAACACCATTTGTGGTTGTAGCCAAAGTTGCTCTTTAACCTTGGTCTTGTTCTTCCATGGGTATGATTGGAAAATTATAATTAGTAAAGCTATATCTCTTCTCAATTTTGAAATATCCTCCAACTTTGACTTGTTTCTTGGGATGATAATCGATTAGATGCTTAACATATTAACATTGCGCGATCTTCTGAGATTAAGAGTTGCCCCTAGTTTTGACAAAATCACGAAGTTGTTTGATGAATTTTTTCTTCGCAGACTCCTTAAAAGCTTGAAATGCTCCACCTGAGTGGTTTTGATCTTGTTGGAAAACTTGGTTGCCATACAAGATGAAATGATGGAAATTAGTTTCCATATGTTAAATGCTAGAAAACCAAGGTAAAGTGAAAGTTTACACCTTTATCATAAAATCCAAAGACACACACGGTATTTAAAGAGTGAACAAAACTCCAAAATTTTAATGTGAAAAACCTCAAAAGAAAAAAATCACGGCTTATCACAAGAAAAGCACTATATATTTGTTTTGGAGTACAAGTTTTCCCGATAATGGGATTACAAAATTATATATGAGAAGGGAACAATAGCTATGTAGTCACGTCGGGTAATAATGGTAGTGATGATGGAGAACGACGGATCAACGATGACAAGGATCACGCGTGGCGCCGACGCTGATGGCGGCGGCGGCCGGTATTTGACAACCAACGGGTGGTATCATTGGATGATACTCGATTATGCTTGGAGGATCTTCGCTTTAGAGCTCTCCTCTCCTCCTTCCCCTTATATGAAGAATGAGTATTTATGATAGCATAGAATACATGCAAAATCCGAACCACTCCTCTCCATCGGACGACTCAAAATGATTCATTTGATCATATGATGTATTTCGTGTATTTGAATGCTCAAATGAAGTGAGGATTATGAGATCTCAGGCTTGTTAGATCCGGCTCGTCAAGACGCTCGATTTGACTATAAACACTCTATGTTTAACAGTCGATTGATAATAAGCGTTTGATCTCGGTTAGTCTTGATTCAGAATCAGATCGCTTTCAACATCAAGATTCGTGCTTCGACTAGTAGAATTTTAAGTGTCATATCAATTATTATTATTATTATAGTTGTAAGCATGGCTTAGTGATTAAAACTTTTATTATACAAAAGAGTGGCCGAGGTTTGAATCCTCCCACTTATAGATTTTTTGGATTATTGCATTTTAAGCTAATACGAGCTACTTCGAATAATTCGAGCCGAACACGAATGGTGAAATTTTGAGCCATTTCAAATACGAACCGAATATGAACAAAGCAATTTTCAAACGAGCCAGACACGAACAAGAGTTCGGCTTGCTCAAACTTGGCTCGTCTACACCCCTACTTACCGAACTACTTCATATAAGTCGCGGCTCCTTTACTCCTTTTGCAACAATATTTTATCTAGCTTCTTCCTATTTCTTCCAACTACAAAACAATTTTACTAATTGAGTTATAATATATAATCTCTTATTTTTCTTTCCAATAGAACAAAATATTTTTTTTTTTTTTTTTTAGCGACAATTTATGAGATAGCTCAAACCAATATATTTCACTATTTCTTTAAAAAAAGAAAAAAGAAAAAATAGAAAGGCGATTTCTTTTCAATTGTGATTTGATTGTGAATTAGATCTTTCTTTAACTATAAAGTTGTTCTTGTAAGCAAGTTTAAAGAGAAGGCATTTCTTGGAGAGTAAGAATGAAACTGTCTAATATTTTTATTTTTATTTTATAGATTTATGTCGAGATATATATTTGATGAATGTGAAAATTTTTATACATGAATTAGCTAAATTAATTTATTTTAATTATAATATTTAGAAAATAAAAGCCATTAAATGATTATTCAAAATAAGCACAATCATATAATTGATTTGATCCTACCTTCGATGAACTAAAATATAATTAATTTTGATATTGAATTTAATCATCTAATTAATTTGTATGCCATTTAAAAATTAGAGTGATATAAATAAATATAAAAACTTAGATATTAAATATATATATTTTTTAATTAATTTTGGAATTGACATCTAAAGTTGGACATTAGGAATACGTTATATAAAATGTTATGATCTTAAAAAGCCCCTCAAAATGTTATATATATCACATGCAAATAAATACATTTAATATTTAATTTTAAATTTTAAATTCTGATTTCATAACCAAAAAAATGTCAATGATCACATAAACCTCCATTTTAAAAAGATTTTTTTTAATAAAAGTTGTTATGTTTTGTCCTTTTATTCTTATATAAAATTTATTGATATGGCTCTCAAAATACCACTAATCAAAGACAAATCGCCGAAATCGAGCATGATTTTGAGTCAAAACCGATCGAGATCAAACACTTAAAATATCATTGGAATCTTGTGACATCAATTAAATCCCAAAACAGCCTCAAATATGGAGTGTTTATAGTCAAATCGAAGCGTCTCGACGAATGGATCTAACAAGCCTAAGATCTCATAATTCGACTTCATGGGCATCCAAATGCACAAAATATATCAAATGATCAAAGGAATCATCCAGCCCTGATCGAGGGGATGCTTTACATGAATTTACAGAATGCCCTCCTCCCATCTATAAATAGCTTCATTCCTCATGAGGGAGGCCAAGTAAAAAGAAGAAGAGGAGTCAAACAAGTAAAGAAGAGGAGGTGCAAAGAAGAAGAAGAAAGACAAGAAGGAAGATAAGAGTCCAAGAAGAAGGAGGAACCCAAGCAAGGAAGAAAAGGAAGAGTCCGAGGAAGAGGAAAAGCCCAATAAGAGAGAAAGCTCAAGATCCTCCAAGCAAGATCCAAGCAAGATCGCACTCATCGACCATCAACCACCGCCACCACCACCGCCAATCACTAATTGCTGCATTCCCACCGGTTACCTCATCTCCACCATCGAATAATTACAACCTAATCATCATTACGTTGTTATTCCTCTCTCATATGCATTCAGTAATCTTATCGGAAGACTTTGTACTCAAACGATACATAGGAAGCTTTTATGGGCAGCTCCGTGGTTTTCCCTCTTTTTCGTTAAAAAATTCCTGAGTGTCTCTTGTTCGCTTTTAATTACGTATTTGACTTCACAACAAGGCTAAGGCGTAAACTTCCACTCTACCGCGACTGGTTTTCTAGCACGCAACATTTATCATGTGGATGGAACAAGGTGACAAGTATTTAACATAAGAATCTCAGACTCCACAAGCCTGAATTGCTGAAATATTAAAATAAAGCTAAAATTAGTTTAGACAAAATATAAATGTGATAATATTGCATCAATTTCTAAATCTAAGTACAAAAATCTACCCAACTTTATCTGTATGGTGCATTATAAGTTAGTCAAATTACATCTTAATAAATTTTATACAACAACAATAAGCCTTTATCCAATTATGTGAGGTTGCTATATTAATCCTTTTCTCTATCATGTTCTATTAACTGTCAAATTCTCATTTAATTCCTAATATCATTTTTTATACATCCTAACTAGGTATTTTCTAGGTCTACTTCTACCTTTCTTAACAGAAGGTGCATCTAATATATCTACTCACCTATTTGGATCATTGGACAACCAACATTTTATGTAGTCAAACTATATAAGGTGTATCTCTCTAATTTTATCTGTTATTGGAGCTACTCCAATCTTATCACGTATATATTCATTTCACATTTTATCTTTAAGAGTAAAGCCACTCATCCACCTGAGCATCCTCATCTCTACAAGACCTGACTTAATCTTATGCTTCTCTTTTACTAGCCAACACTTTGCGTCATAAATCATTGCAGGTCTCACCACCATCTTATAAAATTTTCCCTTAAAACTAAGCGATACTTTTCTATCACACAATAGGCAGATGCACTCCTCCATTTCAACCGTCCAACTTGAATTCTACTAACAACATCCTTACCTATTTCACCATCATTTTGAACAATAGACCCGAGATATCTAAAACATTCATGCTTTTCACCTAATGGCACAACCCCACCAATAAAGCTTCTACAACTAAAATTATACTATATATATTTAGTTTTATATCTACTTAAACAAAAACCTTTAGACTCTAAGGTTGATCTTCATAATTCAAGTTTCTCTTGAACTCTCTCTCTCTCTAGTCTTATCAACAAGAAGAATATCATCAACAAAAAACATATACCAAGGTACATCCTCTTATAAATGCCTAAAAAGAACATCCGTAATTAAAGAAAAAAAGATATGGGCTTAAAGCCGATCCTTGATGTATTCCAACTAACATACAAATTTATTTGGTCAATCCTCCTTGCATTTGAACACAAGTAACGGCTCTAGTATACATATCCTTAATGACTTAAATATAGTCAGTTTTAACTCCTTTCTTTTATAGAACTCTACAAAATACTTCTCTTAGAACTTTGTCATATACTTTCTCTAAATTAATAAATATCATACGTAGTTTCTCCTTCCTTTCTCTATACTTCTCCATCAAATCTCTCAACAAATGTATAACATCCATATTAGACCTACCTGGTATGAAATCAAATTGATTTTGAGAAACTTTGTAAGACATCATAACCTTTTCACTATTCTCTCATAGTTTTAATTTGCAACATAATTTACTCATTTGTAGGTAAACACATGTATTATTTGAATAACAAAACTTGGTTTTATGTGAAAAAATCTAAAAGAAAAAATTACTCAAGAAAAATATTCCACTATGTATCTATTTCATAGTACAAAATTTTTCCGATAATGGGATTACAAATTATATATGAGAAGGGGAATGAGAATCAATCAAAGCAAATATAAAAAGTCTGGTAGTTGCAATAACAACTGTTAAGAATGACAGAGAATTGACAAGCAGGATGATGAGACGGCGATGGTCTGGGCCGGCGACCGCGATGGGTAACGGTGATCGACGTAGAAGCGCAGCAGGATGGCGACGCGGCCGGCAATGATGATGCGACGCATTATGACAATGATGATTGATGGTGTGGCCAGCGGCAATGGCAAGTCGGCAGCAGAATCGCGATGGCGGCCGACTGAATAGGATGGTAATGACGGATGACCGACGATCATGACGCGATAATGATGAGCGGTGGTACGGGTGATGCGATGACCGGTACCTGGTTGACGCGATGCGACCGCGATCGACGACGGGTCAGCGATAACGCACCGCGATGGTGTGGTTGACACAATGCAATGAAGGTGGTGGCGCGGACGAATCGACGATGGAGATTGTCGACGATGAGGATCAACGATGATGGCTGACGGCGGTGGTGGTTGGCGGCCAACGGAGGTGGTCGACGATCGTTGAGTGGTGGCACGATTATGCTTGGAGGATTTTCAAGCCTTAGAGCTCTCTCTTCTCTTTAGCTTAGCTCCTCTTCATGTGAAGAATGAGGGGCTATTTATAGATTAGAGGGAGGGCATTTTCATAAATACATGCAAAATCCAAACCACTTCATTGGATAACTCGAGATGATTCCCTTGAACATCTCATATATTTTGTGTATTTGAATGCTCAAATGAGATCAAAATTAAGAGATCTTGGACTTGTTAAATCCTGCTCGTCAAGATGCTCGATTTGATCATAAACGCTCAATATTTAGGAACTATTTAAGGATTTAACTGATATCCCAAAGTTTCCAATGATATTTTAAGTGCTTGATCTCGACTAATTTCAACTTAGGATCAGCTTGCTTTTGACATCAAGATTTGTGCTTCGACTAATATTACTTTTAGTATACGCTCTATTTGACATTATCTCAATCATCCAAAAATATATATGTTAAATAATTGAAAATAGCAAATTCTTCAATGAAATTTGCGAGTTCATTAGCCATACAGTTTGAGAGAATAAATCTTCATGGCGGCACAAGATTATGATCATGAAAGTGGGTGCAAGACCGTGGATGTGTGCGAGTACGCACGGACACAAGGTTTTGGGGTTACGGACCCATCCGGATGCTTATGGTGTAGGCGCCTGCTGGCACTCGAGCGAAGGGTCGGCGGGCACTACGCAGGTGCGGTGCCGGGCGTACAGCACTAGTTCGCGTAGATGCACAAATGCGTGCCGATGAGCTTTTTTTTTTTTCTGTTTTCTCCCATTTTTTCATTTTTTTTTCATTTTTTTGATTTATTACATTTTTTGCCCCAATAAGGGGTCTATAAAAACTCTCCTAGGATCAAGTGAGGAGACATAATTCCCATATGCTCTAGTGTTCCTCTACATTGGATGAGAAATCATCTAGCGGAAGTTCAATGGCTAGGGTAAAAAAAAAAATTTCTTTCCTTTTGTCAGTGAAGTTCTGGTCTTCATCTTAAAAGAAGGTCATTCACTTTCCTGATCAAGGCCCGTAGCTCATACAGCGAGACTCCGATTTTCCCTCGAAAGAGGCGTCAACTGTCCTCATTGGACCGACCAAGTTTGGAGGCGATCGAGGCACGTAGTTCATACGGCGAGGCTCCGATTTTACCTCGAAAGAGGCGTCAACTATCCTCGTCGGATCGACCGGGTTTGGAGGCAATCAAGGCCCGTAGTTCATACGATGAGACTCCAATTTTCCCTTGAAAGATGCGTCAACTGTCCTCATCGGACTGACCGGGTTTGGAGGCGATTAAGGCCCGTAGTTCATACGACGAAGCTTCGGTTTTCCCTCGAAAGAGGCTTCAACTGTCCTCGTCAGATCGACCGGGTTTGGAGGCAATCAAGACGCATAGTTTCTACTTCTTCTTGTAGGGAATTGGATTTCTTGAAACTCCAATGGATGGTTCAACAGTTGATAACTGTAAGATGGCGGGGAAGCGTTAATTAGGAATCATCATTCGAATGACTCATAAAATATGACAGGTAATTTCAGAGTATCATTAGAGAGGAATAACTTTTTTTTTCTTGATCTCATATGTATACTTTTCCGATCAGAAAAAAAAATTTTATCCAAAGCTGTCCGTGAGCTACAGAGTCAGGAAATGATATGCCCAAGAATTGGGGTGAGTGAGTTACTTCACAAAATTTTTAGATTTTTATATTTTCCTCTCTTTTTATCTATTTATTATATATTTTCACAAGATTAAGAAAACACATAGCGACATGAGATGATATATCATCCACTATCACAGCAGATAGTTTAATGGTGCTCCGCAAGAAATTTCACTTCCCTAATGAGTTGGTGGTTATTATTGCCAAAAAGTCTAATCGAGCCCGTTCACTTTCGCCAGGATACTTTACTATTTCTGAGATGATTCTTCATACAGGACTGCGATTCCCTTTAGTTCCTGAATTGATTGAGATCTTTAAAATATGCAGTGTTGCTTTGTCACAATTTTTATTTTGAGCTTTAGTGATCATCATTGGTTTGACTGTCTTCTTTAGAGAACGTGGTGTTACTTTGAATATCAAATACGTGTGTCAAATGTGTAGATTCACATGTGATGCTCAGGGACATTTTTCTTATCGGGCTATAAAGAATTTGATAGAATTTTCAGCATGGGATCCATCTAAAAATTAGTCTAATGGATTCTTTTTTGTGAAAAATGAGTGGGGCCTCCCTCAGAGATGGGGAAGATTGAATGACCTTCCAGATCCATTACCGATTGAAGAAAATGAAATCTTAACGACTCTTAATATTCTTGATGCAGGAAGCTTACAGCATGAGTTATGCCACATTGGCAAATATATAATTGAACATAGAATGTTCAAGGTTGGCATTTCCATTCAGGCAGGGAGATCTCATGCTCTTCCACTGAAGAGATCAAGTAAAGGTGATGAAAGGTCTTCTTATATTCACAAGCTTCTTTCAAGTAATCCATTACGAAATCACGGTGATAGCAATGTTTCTTCTCTAAAGAAAAAGAAGATATGTGCCGAAGTGATTACGTCAAATATCTAAGGAGAAGATGTTAGCCCCCAGTTGGCCTCTAAGAGTTTAGTAATCTCAACTCATAATGAGGGAATTCTTTTCTCGAAGCCGCATATTCCTGAAGAGGTGTTAAAGCACATATGCACTGGATGTCAATGAGCAGACAAATTAGTATGTTATCTTCTCTTCCTCCTTTTCTCCTTTTCCTTTTCTTTGTGTAATATTTGTGATGATTTTTTTTATTGTAGGTAGCTCAAACATTATAAAATATCTACAAGGCGAGTATGAGCAAATGATGAGTGCTAAGGCCAAAGAAGTGGCGAATCTGGAGGATCAGCTAACCGGGTGTAGAACTGAGCTAGCAAACATGTCAACTTCTCTTTCTCTCTAGCATCAGGAGGTGGAGCGCACTCGTGATGAGCTGATTGAGGTGAGGGTAGAGACTCGCCTGAAAGAGAAAAGACTCAAGGCACTTGTAGTGGAGAAGAAAGATCTCAAACTGGAGAAGAAAGCATAACAAGATCGTCTTTCTGAGGATGAGCTTATAATGTCAGAAGCGGAAGCAAATGAAATCTCCTTGAAGGCAGTGGAAGACTTTAAGAACTCCCTGGCTTATTGTGATACTATCAAGGATCATGTCCAAGAAGCTCGTAATCATATTCTTGATGTTAAAGTGAAGGACTTGGAGCACCAATGTTTAGAGGAAGGCTTCATCCAAGAATTCCTAAAAGGAATCCGCTTAGTACATCACAAAAACTGGAGCTAGTATTAAGAATCTATCTTCCAGCCAAGTGTCTGAAGACCCTTGGCCAGATTTAGGAGATGAAGGGGTTGAGAGTGAGTTTAAGGGAGCATCTCCCAGTGGTGAGGAGGACATTGATATCATGTAATATCACTTGAGGATGCATTTTTTTTCATTTTATCTATGTATTATTATTTATTATTATTATTATTTTATATCTAGAATTTTTATTCTTTCTTATATCATCATGTTAGTGTTGTCAATGATATAACAAATTTTTAGGTGATCTGCTCTTGTTTTATTTTTACTTATCCGAGGTGATTGGTCGAAATATTATTTGACGACGCTAACTTGTACGGATGAGGCCGTGGGAAGTCCACCAAGGGTCTTTTGGCCTATCCTAGGTATTAGTCAAAACATTATTTGACGTCTTACTTGTATGGAAGAGGCCGTGGGATGTCCACCAAAGACCTTTTGACCTATCTTAGGTATTAGCCAAACTGTTACTTGGCTTCTTACCTGTATGAAAGAGGCCGCGGAATGTCCACCAAGGACTTTTTGACCTATCCTAGGCATTAGTCAAAGTGTTACTTGACTTCTTACCTATACGGAAGAGGTTCGATCAAGTCCTCTTGGGATTGATCATGCCCTGACTGAGATACAACGTGAGTTTCACATTTCTCAAGTGGGATGATTAAATGAAGGAGATTATTTATATGCAACAAGCTCGAAAGCTATAAACTTATTACTCTGATAAGGTCGGTGATACAATCATAAGATGATTTTAGTATATATATGAGTTTGAAGAGGAAATGATAAATGAGATAAAATAAAAGTTGCAATAATTATGCAGTAGGAATTACTAATAATATTTTCGGAGATTCTCCGTGTTCCAAGTTCGAGGTAAACTTTTTCCCTCTAGATCCTTAAGCTTGAATGTTCTTTTTGACCATCTATAACCACATAAGGGTCATCCCAAAGAGGTGAGAGTTTATCATGAGAGCCTTTGCTCAGAAGCTAGACTTCACAGGACCAAGTCACCGACAAATATGGGATGGGGTTTTACTCTTCTGTTGAAGTGATGAGCTACCCTTTGGTGGTAAGAAGCAGTCCGAAGTAGGGCCATGTCACGAGTTTCGGGGAGTAGGTCCAGGTGCTATCGGAGTTTTTATTCATTACTATCATGATCGAATGATTGAACTCTTGGACTTGGAATCCCGATATCTACTGGTATAATAGCTTTTATGCCGAAACAAAAGTTATATGGTGTCTCAACAGTCAGAGTTCGTGATGTAGGGCGGTAAACCCAAAGAACATTAGAGAGCTCATCAATCTATTGCCCCTCAGCCTTCTCAAGACGTGTTTTTAACCCTTTGAGTATAGTCATGTTTGTAGCTTCAATCTGTTCATTAGTTTGAGGATTGGCCACAGTCGTATGCAGCAACTAAATGTGAAGATCTTTATAAAAAGACGTAAAGACTTTTCCAGTAAATTGAGTTCCATTGTCGGTGATGATCTTTGCAGGAAAACAGAATTGACATACTATTTTTTTTCAAATAAATTATTTAGCATTTGCCTCCATGATTTTAGCGAGTGGTTCGGCTTCCACCCATTTAGTGAAGTAGTCGACAGCTAAAATAATAAACTTTCGTTGCCCTGACGTTACCAGAAAAGGTTCCATGATATCAATTCCTCATTGAGCAAAAGGCCACGGGCTTTGAAGGGATGAGAGCTCTGCATGCGGCGTGTGAGAGAGGTTAGAGTGCAGCTGACAACTTGCACATTTTTTTATGAACTTCAAGGCGTCTTGCTTCATCGTAGGCCAACAAAATTATTACCTTATAATTTTAAAGCCTAGCGCCCTTCCTCCTAGGTGTTCTCCACATATCCCCGAGTGAACCTCTCTTAATGCGTAATTGGCCTCTGATAGTGAGAGGCATTTAAGGTATGACCCAAAAAAATATCGTTTGTATAGTTCACCTCCGATAATAATAAAGTTTGAAGCTTGCCTTCGGAGATAAGTTGCAGTAGTTGGGTCTTCAGGAAAGGGTCCCTTATTATAAAAAAGATAGGATGTGGTCCATCCATGAAGGTTCCTTTATCTCATTAATTGCTTGTATTACCCATGACCCTTGGATACTAGGAAAGTATATTTCTTCAATATGCCTTCTCTTAAATAGATCTCCAGTAGCAGATGTAGCGAGCTTAGCGAGAGTGTTAGCTCGAGTATTCTTCTCTCGTAGTATGTGAATGATTTGATGTGTCTTAAAATGGGCAAGAAGTAACTTTACCAAGTTAAGGTATTACGCTAGCTGAGGATTATGAGTATTAAAGTTTCCCTCAACTTGGGAGGTGACAAGCTGAGAGTCAGTGTTGATCACTAAGTCTAGAGCTTCACAATCGATGGCAAGTCTCAACCCTGTGATGAGAGTCTCATATTCAACCATATTATTTATTGCAGAAAATTTTAGGTGAAGTCCATACTCTAAGGTATCCTGTTGAGGGAAATGAGTAAGATTCTTACTCCGACACCAGTATTTCCTAAAGCTCTATCAACATAGAGGGTCCATTGAGGAGACGAAAGTGGTGTAGTAGATAGTTCATTTGGAGTTAAGCAGTGCATTCCACTATAAAGTATGTGAGTACTTGAGACTTTATATCTGGCTGAGATAGGAAATGGATATCAAACTCTCCCAATTCTACAGACCATTTAATTAACCTCCTAGATGCATCTGGTTTTTGTAGAATGCCTCTTAATGGTAAATGAGTGTAAACATTGATAGTGTAAGCTTGGAAGTATAGACGCAATTTTCACGCTGAGAAAACTAAAGCCAGAGCCATCTTATCTGCCAGTGGATAACGATTTTCTATGTCAGAGAGAATTTTGCTAACATAGTAAATTGGTCATTGTATCCCATTTTCTTCTCGCACTAAAATTGAGCTTATCGTGTTGGAAGAGACTGTGAGATATAAGTATAACATCTCCTTGAATAGGCTTCGATAGTAAGGGTGGAGGTGCTAAATACTCCCATTGTTGCTCAAAAGCAGACTGACATTCATCAGTCCACTAAAAATTATTATTTGTAGCTCCCTTTAGTATTTTAAAGAATGACAAGTATTTATCCCCAGAATGGACTAGGAAGCGGGATAAGGCAGCAATTCCTCCATTCAAACGTTAAACTTCTTTGATATTCTTCGAAGGAGCCATATCTCTTAGAGCTTTGATTTTCTCAAGATTGGCCTCTATCCCACGGTGGGTTACCATAAACCCAAAAAATTTTCTCAACGTAATTCCAAAAGCACACTTGGTCGGGTTAAGTCACATGTTATAACGTCAAAGAAGGTTAAAGCATATTTCTAAATTAGAAATATGTTGTGATTCTTCCAAGCTTTTTACTAACATGTTATCCACATATACCTCCATTGTGCGGCCTAAAAGGCCTTTAAAAATCTTATTCATAAGGTGTTGATAGGTAGCACCAGCATTTTTTAACCCAAATGACATAACTTGGTAACAGTATAAACATTTATATGTTTGAAATATTTTGGCTTCATCATCCATTGGGTCCATTTTTATTTGGTTGTAACTATAGTAAGCATCCAAAAAACTGAGCATTTAATGTCCATATGTAGCATCGACTAATTGATCAATTCGAGGGAGAGAAAAACTATCTTTCGGGCAAGCTTTGTTAAGATCAGTGTAATCAATACACATTCTCCATGTTCTATTTGCTTTCTTAACCATGACAACATTTGCTAGCCATGTAGGGTAATGTACTTCTCGTATGAATCTCACTTCTAAGAGCTTGTTAACTTTTTATTCAATAGCCTGGAGGCGATTAGGTGTAAAACTCTACTTCTTTTGGATGATCGGTTTGAATGTTGGATCAATCTTGAGGGAGTGCATGATCATATTGGGGTCGACCCCCGGCATATCTGTCAGAGTCCAAGCGAAGATGTCTTGATTTTTGTGCAAAAAGTCTACGTATTTTGTTCTTTGTTCATCTGAGAGCAGAGATCCAACTTGCACTGTTCGTAGAGGTTGTTCATCTGACAATGAAATAGGGAGCAAGTCTTCTATAGGCAAAGCTTTCTAGGGTACTTCTTCATCTCAAAAATTAAAATTTTGATCAAGGTCAGAAGGGGTGGTTGAGCTTGTCGAGCAAATGATCTTATTTGTTGATTTTCACAGACCACTCCAACCCCAACAAGGGTTGAAAATTTCATCTTATGATGAGATACTAAAGTGACGACACCAAAAATTGATTGGAGGGGCCTTCCGAAGATAGCATTATATGCTGAATTTGACTTACCCACCATGAATTGAATTGAATGAGTCACTTATCGAGGGAATTCTTCGAGGACAATAGAAATGGTGATTGTCCCATCTACTCGCACAGGGCGATTATTAAACCCATAAAATGGTCCTGCAATGGGTTGGAGCTTTTCCCTAACCAAGCCCATGCTAAGAAATATGGACTAAAATAAGACATCAACAGAACTCCCGTTGTTAATCAAAATTCTCTTAACATTATAGCATGGGTCACTGATCCCTGCACTGATGACAAGTGGATCTTGATGAGGAACATGAACTCCTTCTAAGTCCTAGTCATTAAAAGTGATGGAATGATCAATACGAGATTTCTTTAACTCTGGTTCTTCAGAGGTAGCAATGAAAACTTGATTAGATGGTAGTGGTCCTCTTACGATTGTTTCAATTTTCCTAATTATTTGATGACTATTTTGTTGTTTCTGTGATGATTGTCCTAGTTGGCCCCCAGTTGGAGTTATGTTTACTTGAGTCGATTGATGCTTCACAAATAGACGTAAATATCCTTGTTGAATGAGCCTCTCGATTTCTTCTTTGAGTTGTTTGCATGCCTCAGGAGTATGTCCACGACTTAGATGGAAATGATAATATTGCTCCTGATTTCTTGAATTCGGTTTCAGCGGATGTTGCCACTTGATGATTTCTTCATCTCGAATGACCATCAGGACATTAACACGAGATGTGTTCAGTGGTGTGTATTCTTTTTCTGGTCGTGGTTCACGTCGTTGATGTGAGGGCCGTGGAGGGAGATCACGATTGCCTTGTTACTTCTTTTGATGAGATTGTCGGTCTACATTCCCTGGAGCGCTCTTACGTTTTCCTGTAGATTGTTCAAATTATTTATAATGAGCATTAATAGCCTCATCGACAGAAATTTGTGCTTCCACATGATGAACCAAGTCAAGATATATGACGATCATATCTGACAAGGATGAGTAGAAGGCGTGACCTGAGCCCTCCAAGGAAAACTCCTTAATAGTTCGTGGTCTACCAGTATTTGACGAGCTTCTAAGGAGAACCCTGAAGTATTCCTTAAGTGATTCACCCTCATTTTGATGAATGCAAGAGATGAGAGGAATCTTTAATGATCTTCCGGTAATGAACCTGCTCTACAAAAAATCTTAGCGAGTTTCAAAGGTATGGATGAATCCCCTTGAAGGGAGTAGAACCAAGCCCCGGAAGGTAACGGAAAGACGACAAAGTGTCGTGAGCTCATTGGATAAGCATGATGGTCCTGTAATGGTAGATGTATTCATATGGGTCAGTTTCCTCATCATAAGAGTCGATGCTCGGAAGCTTGAACCCTACGGGAATGGGATGCTGAAGAATAGGTTCAGTCAGAGGTGAAGACTCCTGATAGCTGTGATGAGAGGGAAGATGATTTCCATCTTTATAATGGAATTCTTCTCGCACCAAGCATTGTAATTCCGCACGTATAACATGACAGGTGGAGTCAACAGGACGAGAATGTTCCAAGCTACTAGCAATAATTGGTGAATTAGAAGTTAGTTGAGCTGCAAGTGATGGATGAGTAGAACTAGCAGTATTAAAGAGGTCAGCATCACGGTCTGGAAGCGGAGGAACTTCAGTCTGATGGTGAGAAGGCCCCGTATTAGCATTTTGACCTCCCCTGGCTAACGATCGATCTTGGGAAAAATATGTTTGTCGTGGTAGTGGTTGTCGTGTTCCTCATAAAAGTCGGATTATCTGATTTTGAGACTCTTCCATTTGGCACACACGATCTTCTAAAGAGGTTCCTGTTGCACCTTCACCGATAGGGTCATGCCTACCAAGGGGAAGGAGGCAAAAGCTACGCCTGTCAAGGATTAGAGAATGACTGCGGGAGACCATTATTGCGAGTATTATGCATATTGGCCATAATACGAGTATTCACAAAAATTGTGATTGAGGGGTTCTCTTCCCACAGAAGGCGTCAAACTGTCGCGTGCTAGAAAACCAGTTGCGGTAGAATAAAAGTTTATGACTTAGCTTCGTTGTAGAATATAGCACACACACAGTTATTTGAAGAATGAACAAGAAAACTCCATAATTTTTATGAGAAAAAATCTCGAAAAGAGGGAAAAAAAATCACGGGGCCTAGCCCAATAAAAATTTTTCACTATATATCTATTTCAGAGTACAAAATTTTTTCGTTAACAAGATTATAGAATTATATATGAGAAGAGCCGACAATGGGAATCCCAGAATCAGGCAACAACAGCTATATAGCCATGGTTAGGTTGTAAATGTTAGTTGATGATGGTAACAATGTCCGAATCAACATTGATCGTGCAGGATGACCGGAGATGGATGGTCTATGGCGGACCGCGAATGAATGACCGTGGTGACCGATGATGGTGGTCGACGATGATGAACATGGTTAATGACAATGATGATGAGGCCGATGATGGCGATGACGGCAACCAAGAACTGCGACGAATACTGGGCGCTGACGGCGACGTGAATAAGGGATGACCAGACGATGGTTGAGCAGACCGGCTGATCGACGGCAGTGGTCGGCGGTGATGACCTATGACGGTGGTTGATGGCGATGATCGACGATGGCGATCGGCGACGGTGGTCGGCGGTGATGACCGGTGACGGAGATTGACGAAGACAATGATCGGTGATGGCGGTCGTATGGCTGGCGGCAATGGAGGTGGCCGGCGAGCCGAAAGTGGTCAAGCTCGATTTCTCTTTTATCGGCTTCTAATGGAAGAACGGGCTATGAGATCAGATTTCCATAAATACATGTAAAATCCATCGAATGCTCAATTGATCAAATATATTGTATTTGGAAATTCATTAAGACAAGGAGATCACAAAGTTTCCAATGATATTTTAAGTGTTTGATCTCGATTAGTTTCAACTTAGGATCAGCTTGCTTTTGACATCAAGATTCGTGCTTCGATTGATAGTATTTTTAGTGCCATATCAAACTTTATTCTTTTAAATAGAAGCCAACAAATTCTTTCTCCACTCATCTAGCATCTTTCTAGTCTTTAAAATAATATTAAAAAGAATAATAAGCCAAGACATTCTTTGATATCCTAAGCATTTCCACACTTCTATAAGAATACCATTAAGTCATATTACTTTTCCACACTTCATTTTGAATTAAGACCTCTTCAACTTCAATTTTGCTTATACGACAAAAAAATATATTTATCTATTTTCATTTAGGGTACTAAGATCGCTAAAATTAATTGTAATCTCACAACCTTCATTAAAAAAATTATCAAAATATTTCATCCACCTATAATTAATATTCTCTCCTAACAAAAATCCTTTATAATTTTCATCTTTAATGCATCTCACTTGAACTAAATTTTTACTTCTCATATCTCTTTGTTTGGCTAATTTATATATGAATCTTTCACCCTCTTTGATATCTAATATATTGTATGAATTAGTTAAAGCTAATTTTTTGCATCAAATATTAATTTCTTAGAATCTCTACGTGTCATTTATATATTTCTCAATTTTTCGAGTTTTTATATTTAAACCAGATTTTATAACAAGTTCTTAGAATCTCTCCATGTCACTTAACCTAGTCGTTGAGAGCTTTGGCTTCAACCAAGAGGTCTTGGGTTGAAGTCATTGCACATGTATTATCTTTGTGTTTGCAATTAAATTCGCTCAAATGCCCCTTAACCCCCCAAAAAAATAAAGTTTTATAACAAAACTTACTATTTTTTATCTTCTCTTGCACATTTTGACTCAACCACCAACTATTTTTATTAAAAGATGCTTTTCATTTGAATTATCCAAGCACATTTTTTACAATATGACTAATCGCATTTGCTACTTTTTCCCAAATAACATTAACATTCTCATGAACATCTCAAATTCTAAGATCTTATAACTTTTATTAATGTTCTTTAAATGTCCTCATCTAATCCTAAAATAATTTTAATTTATTTTTCATCTTCCAACCCTTCATCTTAAAATCTAGAACTAGTAATCAAAAAATAATTAATTTATGTTTTACTAGGAATATTCTTATAGGTAATAATATGCTCATCTTTTTTCTTAAATAAAGTATTAGCAATTATAAAATCATAAGCTAAGGAAAGATTTAATATGACCATACATTCTTCATTAGTCACTCCACACTCATAACCACCATTAATGCTTTTAAAATCTTCTACCACTTTATCAATATGTCTATTTAAATCTTCTCTAATAAACTCTCTTTCTTCAAGAGATATTATTTATATTAATTTCTTTTAAATAATTTCAAACATTTTCTTGAGTTTGCATCCAAACCCACTTGAAGAGCATAAACACTTATAACATTAATAATCTTAATATCAATAATACTCTTTTAAGCTATAATTCTATCTCCAATCCTATTAATATTTACAACTGTAGGATCCAAAAATTCGCCACCGACCTCTTTTGGAAAACAAAAAAAGAAAAGAGTTGTTTAAGTGTCGGTGATAATTTCAGAAGACAGATGAACAGTAAATAAGACACTACTCAGAGATTTCGTTCTCATTTAGTAAGAACTTTTTATATCTATTTCCAAGTTTCTTATAGGCGCAAGCCCCTATAGTTAATTACTCATCCCAATACTGAGAGAGAACTTTCGATTAAGGCTAGTCAATAAATCGTTAAAGAACGATTATATAATTGCAGTGAGTGGAGTTTAAAACTTATGAAATTTATTATTTTAATTTAAAACTTTTGTGGGATGACGCATCTAGATCCCATGGTTCCGTCATCCCTACGTCGTGATCTCGATCCACTTCCGAGGAGGTAGTCAACCCAACCCGAGAAGGATCCTCGAACACACGGGTTACATCATCCAAGGTCAGACTTGGGGTAAGTTTGTAGCAACAAATATAAGTCAACCTTACTAACATGGGACTTTTTGCCCAACCAAATACATTCTATATTTCACGAACAAAGTTGTTGGGGAAACATAATGCTACCGTGGACCGTAATTTTGTTGTCATATCGCAAAACCACACCGGACAGAGGACACGCCACGCCCCACGCTTTAGGAATATTTGAGTGTGAAGGTAGTTATGTATTAATTTGACATCGCTTTTCTGTGAGCAAAAATTTTCTTAATTTGTCACCAAGACAAACAAATAGGGTGGGTTGATTTTTTTTAATTTTTAAGTTTTAATTTAAATAATTCATTTCATTTTTATTTATATTTTTGTTATTTTCTTTGAATTTTGATCATTTTATGATTGATTTTAGATTTGAATATATAATCATTTATCATTGAAATTTTGATTATAATTACCCTTCTCGATCATAAGGTTATCAATTGATAGAATTGCCTACTGTTTAGTTTTACAGAGGACGGCCCTAAATTCATTATCTCAAAGATAATACTTCAAACCTTGCCCACTCTAACATGTATGACGGCTGGGACTTTTCTTCTTCGAATTTGAATATTAGTTTTATGTCGCTTAATTAATTGTATCTTGTATTATAATTAACTTCTCAGATATTATTAATTTGAAATTCTTATAATATCAAATTTTTAGGTTTTGTTAACCGGACCCGATCCGAAGACCAAACCGGGATCTGTTCTTTTATATTTGACATGATGATTGCTTCAACATACATACAAGTATCTGCTCTTTTAAAAATTTGTATTGATATGTAAATGTCAAGTTGAAATGTAGGTGTCAATTTGCAAGTTTAGTCGAGCATTTTTTTTGTTAACCCACTCGATCCAAGACCAAACCGAGTGTATACGTCTTTTGTATTTGACTTAGTAATTACTTTAACATGCATGTAAGTATGCTCTTTGAAAATTTTGCATGGACATTAAGATGTCTAAGTTAAGTTTATATGTCAAATTTTGATTTTGAGTTTTGTTAACTCTGACCGATCCAAGATCAAACCAAAAGTAAAGATATGTTCTTTATTTATTTATCTTGCATTTGGATCACATGTCTTTCTAGATATTTGATTTATTGATACTTCATTTGGGCCAAAAATGAAGAGAAATCTAAAATACATAATTATTTGATTGAGAAACGATATACTTCATTTGGGCCAAAAATCCCCTTTTATGCCACCAATCGCCAAGGGAAAAGATTAAAATAAATTATTTTGGAGACCCATTTGATCAATCATGAAATAGTGGAACAAAATAGACTTAGATTTGAAAAATAATATATGCATAATATTTGTAAAATTCCTTTATGCCACAAATCACAAAAATATAAATAAATTATTTTGAAGACGATCAATCACAAGTAGTGAAAAATACTTGATTTGATTGAAAATAAGATATGCATAATATTTGGGCCAAAATCTCCCTTTTATGCCACAAAGCAAAGAAGAAAAATATCTTTGAAATAAATTATTTTGAAGGCCCATTTGATCAATCATGAAGAAGTGGACCTAAAATGACTTACATTTGATTGAAAATAAGATATGCATAATGTTTGGGCTAAAACCCCTTTTATGCCACAAAGAGAGAAAATAGGATCAAACTAAATATTTTGGTTTTGATCAAGTAAAATGTTGTTGATGTAAGATAAAGACTATCATTTATCTAAGATTATGTTATGAATCTCAGATAAAGGCCAAATACCCCTTTATGCAACAACAAATCGAAGGATATGAAATGAAATAAATCATTTTGAGGGTCCATTTAATCAACTATGAAGTAATGGACTAAAGTAGATTTAGCATTTAATTTGTAGAAATCCTCTCCATGTAACAAATCGGGTAAGGAAAGAGTTGAAATAAATTATTTTAGAGTCCCATTATACTATGATCCATGCCAGTTTCTCTTAATAATGGAGAAGACAAAAGATATGAGAGTGTCATGTCATTTAAGAGATAAGGATTAATTAAAATTTACCTTCACATGCAAACTCATGACAAATGGGGCACAGTACCCATTAAATTTCATTAAGAAGATATAGAAAAAGTTTATTTTCCCTTTAAATCCATTCCTCTCTTTTTTATGATAAGGAAGTGATAATGACAAGATGTACGTATGTCATATGCACGCGTAATGATATAATAAATGGCATGAATTTGGATGAAAATCCTCAGATGCAACTTATGACAAGACCATATGTGATAAGATGAATAAAAAAGAAGAGAAGCTATAAATAAGAGATGATTCACTCATGAAACTTACTTCCTATCTTCCTCTTCTTTAACTACTAGTCCAAGTTCTTTCAACCTGCAAAGGGTTAAGTCATGCCACATGACTTATAAGTTTCCTTTCTAACTGACAATTTTCTATTTTGATATCTTCACGATATATGTCATATCATATGATGATATTATTTTCTATATATTTTAAGTTTTATGTTTAAGATATGTCCAACATATAACATGTCAAGTTAGAGTTTTAGAGCATTAAATAACGTATATCATAATTAACACTTAATGGATAACTTGTATGATGTAAAATCAATACATAAGCATTCATGTTTAACATAAATAAGCATTGATCAATACATATACTCATATTGCATTTGCCACATAATAGATAGCTGTATGAAATTGAAGATAAAGATCAACTCACGTCACATTTGTCACGAATACGATAAACTGCATATAAATCAAAGATAAAGATTCATATTTGAGATAAAGAAAATTTTCCAACATGACAACTTAAGCATTTCATCCCTTTCTTTTATCTTCTTTTTTTATAAATTTGACCCCTCGTCATCCTCTCAAAAGGGGGCTACTTCAAGGGACTAGGTCTTCCCACCACGCCAAGAAAGGCGTGTATGGTAGGTGTCGTGAGACACCACGACGGAAATGTATTTGCCCACCATGCCAAGAAAGGCGTGTATGGGTTAGCACATCATAGCATTTCCCTACTATATTGGAGAAATATAGTAAAGATCTACGAATAGATTTAAAGTTTTACATGTATATACACACGCTTAAACATCGAAAAGAAATCTTTTACTTCTTTTCTTCTTTTTTTTTTATCAAATTAAATTCCACCACCCCGCGATATGGGTTCTGAGATGTCAACCACGCAAGAAAGTGTATGGTGGAGTGAGACACCACTACCGAAATTTTGTTTGCCAACCACGGCAAAAAAGACATCATAACATTTCCCACCATATTGGAAAACACGAAGAGGTACTTATAGTAATAGATTTCAAGTTTGTATATGTATATAAACATGCTTGCATATATATTTAACAAAGACATAATATCTATTAAACATTTCAAAAAAATAAATCTTTCCTCCTTTTTTTTTAAACAAAATTTAACGCTTCTACACAGATATGGGGTTCCAGAGGTTGGCTACCACGCCAAGAAGGCGTGGATGTCACAGACACCACGGCCGAAATTTTGTTTGTCTACCACGCCAAGAAAGGCATGTATGGGTTAGCATAGCATAACATTTTCCTACCATATTAGAAAATAATGAGTAGGTACTTATGGTAATAGATTTCAAGTTTGCATTTGTATATAAACATGCTTTCATATATATTTAACAAAGACATAATATCTATTAAATATTGCAAGAAAATAAATATTTCCTCCTTTTTTTTTTAAACAAAATTTGTAACATCCCTACCAGATATGGTCCATGAGAGCCCACCACACCAAGAAAGGCGTGTATGTGGATGTCGGAGACACACCAAAAAATTTTTTACCACCACGCCAAGAAAGGCGTGTATGGGTTAGCATAGCATAATGAATTTTCCTGTTAATAAAATATCAAATGATAGAAATAGTAAAGAGTATGGGATTAAACTCAAAAGTCAATCATTCCTTTCTTCCTTTCACAAGGTTTTGCATAATGTATCATTAAGAATTGATTTAAGCAAGGAAACAAGAATGAAACCCATAGAAAATAGCAAGTAGCATGACAAAACTCCCCTCTTTTTAATTTCAGATTTTATTTTCATTCTACCTACGTAAGAGATATAAACAAATAAAATCCATGAGATAGCAAGTAACATGACAAAAAAAAAAAAACCTTTGATAAAATGATTTCAGATGTATCATACTTTTTTAAAAGTAACTGATTCAATTCCCCTAGTAAAATTTTTCAGATGCATCATGCCTTTGACAAAGCAAAATGGATTTCTCCTTAGGTAAAAATATTTTCAGCATGCATTATCCCTTTAGAAAAGCAAATCAATGGATTTTTCCTTAGGTAAAAATATTTTCAGCATGCATTATCCCTTTAGATAAGCAAATCAATAGATTTCCCCCTTTAGGTAAAACAATTTCAGCAAGTGTAATACCTTTGTACAACAAATCAACTAATTTTCCCCTTAGGTAAAACAATTTCAGCAAACACAATACCCCTCAAAAGCCAATCGATTCAATTTCCCCCTCAGGTAAAATAATTTTAGCATGTTTTATACTTTTCAAACAACAAATTGATCTAATTTCCCCTTAGGTAAAACTAATTTCAGCAATTTTCTCATATCCAGAAATTTTTTCAGCATGGGAAACACATAGGTGCTCATAAAAAATAACAAATAGCACAATATTTGGGCCATACATCATCCCAAAATATTTTCAGCAAGATAAACACCATAAAATCCATAGATAATAGGAAATAAAATGTGATTTGGGCCATATATCATCCCAAATCTCCAAAGAAAATTCTTAGCATCATTTCAACCAAAGAAAGGAAACATCCACTTCATTTTATCACAAGAAATGAAATTCTATGTATATAAAAATAAGCTTAGGGTTGAAAGGAAACAACCTAAAAATTCCGATTGCAAAGAAGGAAGAATGAAAGGGGTTTCGGCTAGGACTCACGAAGGACGGACAGGAGAAAGGAAGAACAAAACTGCACAAGGGAGCGTCGGTCGGCTGCTCCAGACGGCAACCACGAAAGGGAAAGGGACGGACAGCTTTGATCGAGCCTCGATTTCACGCCTCTAGAGTAGAATGCCGAGAGCAACAGAGAACGAGGGAACCGTGAGGGAATGCCGCGAGAGTCGAGCAGCGAAGGAATCGCGAGCAGCAGAGGAATCGTGAGCCGTGAGACCGAGCAGTGTGTCGTGCGTGAGAATGTCGAGAGTAAGGCTTCGTTTGGGAGAGCTCTTTTAGTGAGTTTTGCTTTTGAGAGTCTGAATTTTTAATTTTGATACCCATTTGAATAGTGTGTTTTTTGAAACTAAGTTTTAGCTCCATCTCACCAAAGTCGCTTTTAAGACCTTTTCAAAAGCCTAAATACAAATAAATTTCGAAGACTTAAACCGCCTTTTAGGAATCCAAAAGTTTTACAAACTGAGAAGAAATCGCGTGAGGGGGAAGAGCCGAGAGCAGGGAGCGTGAATGAGAGTCGAATGCCATGAAAATGAGGTCAACAGGAGTTCCTTTCAGTTTCGAGTATTAGAGCCGATCGGCCTTCCGATTGGTTGCACAAATGGCAGCCAATAGGAGTGATTGGGTGGCTGCTCTAATTGGTGGCTTGGGCGGCTGATTTAGAATAAGGATTAGAGGGGTTTAAGGGATTAAGCAGCCATTAGTTAATCTAATTACAAATTAATATTATTTAGTCAAATTTCATAAATTTATTTCGCAAACAACCTAACAATATGATCAATCTTAGTTATTTATGTTATGCGAACGAACGGCATAATCGATTTTCGCGGAGGTGTTAAGAACGCCGACGACGGCCAAAAGTGAAATTAGATTCAAATTGCGGCGACGCCACGCTTCTGATCGATGCGCGATATTTTGAATCGACCGCGGAAGGCGTCGTTTGATAGGTTTCGACATTTCGGCGACAACGGTGCAATCAATTTCGTGAACGAAGGTCGTTTAGACGTCGTCGAGGCTTTTCGACTTCAATATGCGTGTATTTTAACTAAAAGTTGCTTTTAATTATTTGATTAGTTCTTAATTGATTCGATATTTTCCAATTAATTACTTTTAATATTTTTGACGCATTATGAGGCGAATTTTCAAATCAATGCAAGGTTAATCGATTTTAATCGGGATTAGGGCATTTTAATTTCCACCTTATTTATTTAATTTCAAGTGGCACATAATTGTAGGTCAACAACAACATTATCCTTCAAACTTTTATCTATGATCACAATTATACCATTTCTAGTTGAACTCTTATAGAAATACTAAAATTTAAAACCTAAATTATTAATGTCATTGACCTTTTCTCCAACCTATTTAATTTCTTGAATACATAAAATATTTATATTCCTATTAATCATAATATCTATTAATTATATTAATTTATTTATAAGAATATCTACATTCCAAGTTACTGACTTAATTCTAATTTCATAAACTAAATTTTTTTCATGCATCTGATCATAATATGAGAATCCTTACTTATTTAATACTGCACCCAAATGCCAATACAACAACCCTTACACACTTCTCACTATATTACATTGCATCACTACCAACTAATGTCCTAGCATTAACACAATGTATTAAGAGATTCAAATCATATTTATTAATTCTATTAATTTATTTATAAGAATACCTATATTCCAAGTTACTGACTTAATTCTAATTTCATAAACTAAATTTTTTTCGTCCATCCATAATATGAGAATCCTTACTTATTTAACACACACCTGGACGCCAATACAACAACCCTTACACTCTTTTCACAATATTACATTGCATCGCTACCAACTAACCTCCTAGCGTTAACATAATGTATTAAGAGATTCAAATCATATTTATTAATTCTATTAATTTATTTATAAGAATACTTATATTCCAAGTTATTGACTTAATTCTAATTTCATAAACTAAATTTTTGTTGTGAATCCATCCATAATATAAAAATCCTTACTTATTTAACACTCCACCTGGACTCCAATGCAATAACCCTTACACACTTTTTTTCACTATATTTAAACCATATATTATATCGCTACCAAGTGACATCTTAACATTAACACAATATATTAAAAAATTCATATCATAATTTTTTTCGACAAATTTTATATTAATTATCGACTGCCTAACACAACCCTCCACTTTTCTCATATGAAATTTATAATTATTATATTTATTTTAAGTTGAATATAACACATGATTAATCAATTAAAAGTTAAAACTCATATTACTTATCTCAAAATAAATTTAATAATTATAAAATTAATATTGAATAAATTTAAATCAAACCATTCTTATCTAAAATTTGCTCCTTATTACATGGACTAAAAATAGATGTATACACAAGAGAAAAAAAAAACTCAAGACAACAAATATTTTGATCATTGATATAATTTGAGATAAATGATTCAGAAAATATTCCAATTACTTCAAATCTCTTCCAATAACTGGATGAATTAATTTTAATAGAAACAATTGTTTTTTTTTTAAAAAAAAAGTGCTGCACTTATCAATATATGAGATGAGACAGGAAAATTAACCTTCTCTAACACCAGTTTTTTCAGCATAAAACACAACAGTAAAAAGAATGAACTTCTAAATACAGAAACAACTTCACAAAAGCAGTCATCCTTGACGCTATTTACAAGCAAATTATTGCCTTTTACAGTACTCTAAGCACACTTACATCATTTCTTCCCCCAGCTGAAGCAGCAGAAAACCTGCAAATCATGAAATTTAATTAAAATTTGTTTGATCATTAGTATTTCCACATAGAATTCAATTTCTAGCAGAAGACACTTACAGTAGACCTCTTGCTTCTTCCCTTGCCATGGTGATAATTATTGAGGTAGACTGAATCACCAGTAAGCACAGGAACTTTTGTTGCACTGGTTTGCTTCTCTTCCCTCACTTTGTTGAAGATTCCAGTAAAGCCATCAGCTGAAGAAGGATTGTCTTCATCCCACTCACCGAATTTCGGCACCGCCGAGCTTTCCTCAGGCTGTAATAAAGAAAGCAATTTGATCATTTTGATTTGTAGGGGTAGCAAACAGTACAATGACTGAAGCTATGCTTGGATGAAAGGAATGTGAAGAATTTGCATACAGGAAATCTATGGTCAGTTGAGAATTTGCAACCAATGATATGAGATTTTGAACTCATTTATCTTTTTCTTTTGATTTTTATTCATGTATGCATTAAAATTTTATCATAAATGATTAAAAATGAACAGTTATTACCGATTCATCAGCTCGACCACCAACTCTGAGTCTGGACCTTCCTGGAGTGTTTGATGCTGAAGAGACCTTCCTTTCCCAGGAAGGAGAAAAGCTTCCGCCTTTGTTTGCAACTCTTGCCTGATGATGATGGTGGTGGTGGTGGTGGTGAGGAGAGTTCTCGGTACTGTGTTCATGTCCAAGGCCTGCTCTAGTCGTCCTCCTTTGAGGGGAGGCCGAGGCCCTTCGAGGCTGGTTATCCTTCACCTTTGGGACTTCATCTTCGAGCCGAGTTTGAAGCGATGGGTCAATGGATTGTGGTATGCTTCCATGAGTTGCATCAGGACTCCCATCCGTATCAACGGGGTTGGTCATCATCCCTGATATATTGTGTTCTTGCACATTTTCAGAGTGCTTGGCGTTCTCTTCCTCATCCTGTTTGCCAATTTTCGATACCTGATCTTGCTGCTGCAACAATGACTTTTCTAAGAACTTTGTATATCAATCCAAAAGATTCAGTGCAACAAAAGATTTTTGCAAAATTCAATATAGACCATGTGAGTTATAACAAAAAAAGATGACTAGAAGTAGAATAAGATAATTCAGATTGCTAGCAAAGAAAAACTGAAAAAAAAAAAAGAATCTTCCATCATGTGTAGTAAGGTAAATAATTATTTGAAGAAACAATAATGATAACAAGATGCGTCTCCCTTTGTTTCCAATTCTTCTATGGGAAAAGCCTTTCATTCAAACCCTTCAGTATTTTGTTTCTACCTCATACAGGCATTGTGTATCAAGCTAAAGCTGTTCTGCCAAACTTGCAAGGACAGATGTTAGCAATTCATAAAGCTATATGTTGTTGTAAGGAAGTGCTAGATTGTAAAGTATTATTAGAAGAAAGTATCAGATTTGAAATATAAATTTTTCTCATTGTAGTGGTTGAGGGAAAACTCCACCATCGCAAATATTATGATTGCTCTCTCCCACAATCTTTGAGTCATACAACTCTTTACTCCCCAAGCTCCACCTCCTAACAAATCAACCTTGGTTTTTAGTTCTAGTAGTGGTTGAGGGAATCATCAATGTTAGTGTCAAATGTGATCATGGCATAATAAACTTTCTAACCCATCCTCATTGCATCAATACTAGTTGAACCGACTCGAATATATCTTAAAAATAGAAAAAGCTGATGTAACATAGAGGCATTACATGTCTATCAATCGTTATAATATGACTCACCATAATAAGAAAAAATACTATAAAATATAAAAATGATGCAAGAATAAAACATGATAGATAAAGAGGCAAAGATCAGTTTCATCATGCTTACATGATCCAACAAAAAGCTATAATTTTGACGGGAATCAGAAACATTAATTTCGTGTTCTCCTAAAAGAAAGAACAGATGAAATTAAATGAACTTGTAGTTCAAGAAATTATTTATACAGAAATGAAACATGCTTTGCATCACTATTTCACATCAGTATGTTGCCTTGATCATTATAATCACTACCATCATCACTAGTCTTATTTTGCAATCAATTTTATCTATTTTTTATTCTCTAGTCATCCTATTGAGTATATAGCATGAGGTACAAAGCTTAAAATGAAGCATCTGTTTGTCCATCTTCTATCCATGTTGCCTTTAATCAAACATTTTTACCCATCAATACAGTTTTTCTTCGTTTTTTATATATATACAAACTCCATCAGTCCATTTTATATTGCCTTATTTTTAATAGATGTTACTCTTATTGTTATCTCCTAAATTCACTCTTCAATCTTTTCTCTTCTTTCATGCATTCATCTTAGTATTCTGATTTTTGCAATGCTCAACTTGTCTATTATAACTGTTTTACCATCCAACACTCTCGTATTTTTTTTACAAAATGAACACTGGTCATCAAAACAATAAATATTATGATCATATTTTCCAAAGAAATGCGTTGCTCCCTAACAAATAGGTCCCAAGATATGTTCTGGTTAGCACAAGGATTGATATTCAGTAGGGAATTTTTGAGTGGGCTAGCCTTTTACTCCAGCTCAAAAATGATCAATGCATGTAATTAAGAAGGCTTTATTATAAGCATAATGACGGCGGAAGCTCGAAGCATGAGCATGTAAAAGAGATAGATTTTTTGAAATAACACAGTACAATCCCATCGTCCTCACAACTTGGGTTCTTGAAACCATTACAAAACACAAGGTTTTCATGTAATAAAAATAAAATTTTTGAAATTACTCTAGAAGAAAATTAAAACTTCTTTATTACGCTAAAATCGATGGTCTTTTGTACATGACAATACATGAGAGACACTTATTTATAACTCAAAGAGAGTATGTAATTAGACAAATTCATGAAAAGAAAAAATATAAGGAAAAAAATAATATAATGTTCTTCATCATCAGTAGTTTGTTTCTTCTTTTTTTTTTTGCCTCCAAATCTTGGAATCACTCAAAAAAAAAAGGTTCTTGCATTCATTCCAAGAGATAAGCTTCATTCATTAGAGCAAAAGATCAATCATATACATAAAGAAACTAGCGTAACTCTAACTACCCTTATTTATACTTTCTAGGAAAGTGTCTATATTAGAAATTCACAAAAAGTAGAGTTCTAATGAGACGAATGGATACAACAACAACAACAACAAGCCTTAAATCCCACTAGGTGGGGTCGGCTACATGAATCCTTCGTCTCCATTGTGTCCTATTATGTGTCAAATTCTCATTTAATTCAAGATACTAAGATCATTTTTATACATCTTAACCAAGTCTTTTAGGTCTACATCTACCTTTCTTAACATAAAGCAAATCTAATGCATCTACTCTCCTAATCGTCATCGACGGGCCGACGCTTTATGTGGCCAAAACCATCTAAGGCAACTCTCCTAATCTTATCTACCACTGGAGCTACTCCAACTTTTTCCCGAACATACTCATTTTGCATTCTATCTCTAAGGGTAAAGCCACTCATCCACCAGAGCATCCTCATCTCTGTAACACTTAACTTAGTCTTATGTTTCTCTTTTATTAGCCAACATTCTGCACCATAAGTCATTGCAGGTCTTACCACCATCTTATAGACGAATGGATACTGAAGCAAAAAAAATAAAAATAAAAAATAAAATACGGCATCATTTATTGCTTGCTTTTCTAGCATATTAATATTTAATAAACTAGCAGAGTCAAATGCATCAAATATTGTTTGTAGGAATAAAGTCCTCCAAATGCAGACAAATGGAAGAAAAAAGGACATGAGAATTCTGTAGAGAATTCTTTTGCAAATTTAATTTTTCAAGTTACCCCTTATATTTGCAAAATTTTGCAGCAAGAATACTGTCAGATGACTAGCATAATACAAAAATGAATTTGGCAATAAGAAATAGCAGCCAGTTCCACAAAAAAGAAAATAACATATTTTTCTTCAATTTTTATGTTTTTTGCAATTAGTTTTTCAATTATAAATAGGATCAGTTTATTATCAATAGCAATTGCTATCGACTACTAAAATTTCCTTTCCTGGATGTGAAGTTTCCTTCATTCCCAAGACAGATACTTGAAGAAGAGCTGGTGGAACCGTGCTAGTCTCAACTACTCTATTCTTAGCTCTCGGCTGTTTTCTTAAAGTCATTTTCAATATCTCAATCATCCACTGTATCGTTACTATTTTTTGGTTGACTTGTGCCATTGTCTTACTTCAGATAATTTACATATTTTGGCGTGTTTTCATTGTTTTATGACTCTTTATAGGTGCAAATCTTTTCATGATCTCTTAGTGGCTAGAATTTCTATTTGTAAGAGAGAACTATCACTGTTTTCATAGCAATTTTCGATTTCTTCACTTCATTAAATTTCACCAATAGTAGTAACATTTTTTGTGTGGAAGAATGAGCTTTCTTAAACATCTATACAAGTTTAAAGTAAATATGCTTTAAAATAGATTTTGTTGCATTTACGACATAAATTCCATAAAACTGCATAACATATTTACTTGTCTTCATCCCAGCATTAGTTGCATCCAGGAAATTCTAAACCTTGATGGCTGCCCGCGTCGGCATTAGCCAGTGATGAGCTGAAGTGATTAGTACCAGTAACTAGTTCCAGTATGTTGGCTATGAAGCACTTACACTCGCACGAGGAAACGATACAAGACAAAGCCTGCAACAAGCGTAATATATACATATTATATGACTCAATTAATATATCTTTATAATATCTATACCTTTCATCATAGCGATACGTTATGCACACATTCGACCATATTATACATACATACATATTACAAATAACTAGTAGCTTCAAGCTATTCAGCCGATACTAAGAACAAAACACAGAGTTGCACCAAGTATTTGAAAATATATGATGCACCATAGCAATAAACTGCATAGATTCATAGTGAGTGCCAATTATTCTGGTTGGTAGGAGCTTTAGAAGTTGTTGTCAACATTTGGGTTCCAATTATACCTACATATAGTAAAGCTCCACCTTACAGATTTGACTGGGTAAAAAAAAAAGACTGCATAAATTCATAACATACAAGGATGAATTATAGAATACAACCATATAGACAACATGAGGAGTTAGGGTGAATCTAGCATGCCCCGTGCATGTCATTGGAGACTCTAGGAGAGAGAGTTTAGATGTGTCCCAAAGGTTCTTGGCAGGGTAGATGTTGTTAAAACTTAGCATTTGACAGAAGTTGCATGGTGGAGGGCTTCTAAAAGTTTACATATTTTCTTTCCTTGTGTTACTAAAGTGAGACCCATAATAAGCAATTATAAGTGAACCACACAGATGCTTTTTCATGAATTAAATGAGACTATTGTAAGCCTTTTTTACGCTTTGTTGCGTTTGAGCAAAAACTTAATAGCACAAGGATTCAAAATTAAATAAAAAAACTCCAAGTTAAAACCATTAATTACTATTGTAAGTTGAACGCTCAATGATCTTGCCATGAGGGTGCAAGGTAAAAAATTGTCAATGAGGCAAGCTATCAGCATTGGATGATAAGAAGATTAAATGAGAAAAATAATACGAGACTATCACCATTTTTTTCTTCTTATTCAACCTGGAAAGGTTGGCCAAGTATGAAAGAAGATCAAAATTGAGATTCTGAAAGGAGGAAAGGTTAGAGTTTTAATATTCATGATACGAAGATAAGGAGGGAAATAATCTTTAAATTAAAGTTTCTCCTTAATACAAGAGTCAACCTCGCTTTAATGGTAATCCATACAATCAGGAGGAATATCCTCCAAGCTAGTTTTCATTTTAGATTTAGAGTAACGATGTATTTTCTTTTCTGTAAATAATATCATGCATTAGGTCTTTTATTATCATTAAATTAAATGATCATGATTATCTAAACTCCAATTATACTCCTTCATAGCAAGACCATCATTCTCCTTTCTCCTACTATAGCTAGCCAACCTCTCTCTCTCTCTCTCTCTCTCTCTCCCTCTCCCCTCCAAGAATACTTTAGTTGTAGTCTTTAGTAGTTAAACACTTGCATTGTAATTTAAATATACATTAATTGAGCAAAATGAAAACAATTTAAATTGAAATGAAATTAAAGGATACGTACATAGTTATAGCAGTAAGTTTGTAAATATTGGTTATAATGTATTTACTTTGATTAGATAAAAGATTAGTTATTATGAAAGAGATTTAAAAAATATTAAATTTGTAGTATAAACTAAAATATAGAATAGTAAAGTAAAGAAATAGGTATACAACAACAACAACAACAACAACAAGCCTTAATCCCACTAGGTGGGGTCGGCTACATGAATCCTTCGTCTCCATTGTGTCCTATTATGTGTCAAATTCTCATTTAAATCAAGTATACTAAGATCATTTTTTATACATCTTAACCAAGTTTTTAAGTCTACCTCTACCTTTCTTAACATAGGCAAATCTAATGCATATCTACTCTCCTATCGTCATGGATGGTACGCTTTATGTGGCCAAACCATCGACTCTCCTAATCTTATCTACCACCTGAGCTACTCCAACTTTTTCCGAATATACTCATTTTGCATTCTATCTCTAAGAGTAAAACCACTCATCCACCTAAGCATCCTCATCTCGTAATGCTTAACTTAGTCTTATGCTTCTCTTTATTGGCCAACATTCGCACCATATAAGTAATTGCAGGTCTTACCACCATCTTATAAAATTTTCCCTTAAGTTTAAGTGGAACTTTTCTATCACATAATAGGCCAGATGCATTCCTCCACTTGAATTCTACTAATAACATCTCCATCTATTTCACCATCATTTTGAACAATAGAGCCTAAATATATGAAACGCTCACTCTTATTAATGACTTGTTCACTTAATGTCACAACACTATCACTAGAACTTCTACAACTAAAATTACACTCCATATATTCAGTTTTAGATCTACTTAAACGAAAACCTTTAGACTCTACAGTTGACCTCCATAATTCAAGTTTGGACTCCTCTAGTCTTATCAACAAGAAGAATGTCATCAAAAAGCATACACCAAGGTACATCTTCTTGTAAATGCCTAGTAAGAACATCCATAACTAAAGTAAAAAAGATAAGGGCTTAAAGCTGATCCTTGATGTAATCCAACTGAAATAGGAAAATATTTTGTCAATCCTCCTTGAGTTTGGACACAAGTAAGAGCTCTAGTATACATATCCTTAATAACTTGAATATAACCAATATTAACTCCTTTCTGTTCTAGAACTCTCCAAAGAACATCTCTTGAAACTTTATCATAAATCAATAAATATCATATGTAGATCCTCCTTACTTTCTATGCTTCTCCATCAAACCCCTTAACAAATGTATAGCATCCATAGTAGATCTACACGGCATGAAACCAAACTGATTTTGAGAAACTTGTGTATCACATCGAAACCCATGCTCAATTACTCTCCCATAATTTTAATGTATGACACATTAACTTAATTCTTCTATAATTTGCACATTCTTGTGCATCACCTTTACTCTTAAATATAGGAACCAACAAAACTATTTCTCCACTCATCCGACATCTTTTAGTCTTTAAAATGACATTAAAAGATTTGTAAGAAATTCCTTGATCTCTTAAACATTTCCACACTTCTATTGGAATATTATCCTCTCTGCTTTTCCATATTTCATTTTCTTTAAAGCTTCACTAGCTGATTTACTAATCTGACGATAAAATGAAATTCTATTTTTGTTTAGGTATTAATCGCTAAAATCAATCGATTTTGATTCTTCATTGAAAAGTTTATCAAAATACCTCATCCACCTATTTTCAATATCATTTTCTAAAAAAAAGTATTTTATTATTTTCATCCTTAATACACGCCACTTGAACCATGCCTTTTACTTCTATCTCTTTGGTTTAACTTATACATACATCTTTCACCTTCTTCAGATCTAATCTATCAGTATAAATCACTAAAATTTAAATTTTTCAGATCATATCGCTTAACTTTTAGAATCTCAATTTTATATCTTTCCCAATTCGAAGTTCTAAATCAAGTTTTATAACAATACTTTATTTTTTATCTTTTCTTGACACTCGATTCCACCACCAACTATTCTTATTAAAATAAACTTTTCCTTTTGATTCTCCAAGTACATCTTTAGCAACTTGCTTAATTTCACTTGCTATTTAAAGAAATAGGTATATTAGGATTAAATGTATTGAAAGATTTAAAGATTAATAATAATAATAATAATAATAATAATAATATAGAAATAGAGAAGAGCATTATTACTAGTAAAAATTAAAAAATATTTTCAATTTATCATACGTATCAAGCAAAGAAGACGAAAGGTCAAAAATCAAATTATATATGATTCAGGTGAGTACTTATACTTCTGATTTATGGTAATATTATTGTTTCCTTCTAAACTAATTATTTGTAGCATCATTGATAGTTTTTTGTATTGCTTGTTAATGCAATGTCTACCCTGATTTATATGTTCTTTAAATATTGGTTATATTGAATAAATGTCTCAAGAATTTTTCAATGTTTAATATTTGTTTAAACTTTACATGTTATTGATAAATATTGAATGAGATAACAACTATGACTGTCATGAATTATATAGGAATACTTATATGTGAATGTTAATTGGAGTTTCGCCCTCTTATAATACTAGTTGGAAAACTAAAACACTTGTGCACGTGTATGAACAAAATTATGAAAAGAATTTTGATATTAAAGTACTTTCAATGGTGGCTCCTGTAATCGATATAAATTATATAAATTAAATAAGTTATTATACTATATAAAAAAATGTGTTAAACCTTCCTAAATGATCAGAATCAAATATAAATTATCAATTATTTTATACTTATTCATTATATTTAACTAGCATGCATATTATTTCTTCTTTCATTACGTTACTATAGTTTAAAGGTATGAGCATTTACTGACTGTTGATAGCTCACACTAATTTTGATCTAATACTTATAAGTTGAAATCTTAAATAAGAATGAATAATAGAGAAAAAATGTTTATAAAAGATAGGTCAACATAGAGAAAGGTATATTACGATTATCTTAATTTAAATAAATTATTTCTGGTTCTATCAATTTCTTGAATAATTGCTAGTTAACAATAATAATTATAATTTAAATTTTATTGTCCGACCGTCTACTCTCATCTTGGTAATTACAAGCTCTCGGGTTGGGTCGTGATACGATAAAGGTGTGGCCATTCCATGGAAAGCAAGGATTGAGAATAAGAGAAGAATTAGAAATTAAGACATCAATAAAATAAAAAAATCATCCAAAAAAAACAAATATGTAAGGTTGGAAATCTTAGAATTACTCTTTAAGTTTGCTACTTCCAAGCATTATTTTCCTAAGTAATATAATTGTGGACCCCAAAAATTTGCTCCCAACCTCCCGATAAAGAGAGTTTGAATTATGTCGGTCAAATTTTCAGAAAATTGATGAAATAGTATATAAGACACTACCCAAAGATTTTGCCCTCATTTTATAAGGACTTTTGATCTAATTTTAGATTTCTTATAGGCACAACCACCTATAATCAATTACCCCTCCCACTGCTAAGAGAGAACTTTCAATTAAGACTTGCCATTAGGTAACTAACTGCTTAGTGTATAGTAGTGGCAAATGGAATGTTAAATTTAGATTTATGAAATTCACCATATTTAAACTTAAAGCAGATGGTGGGGGAAATGGTGACGCGCTCAATCAAGATCACATGGTTTCATTGTTCCGGGCTGTCATGACCCCTAATCTACTTAGTCAGAGGAGATAGTTGACCCAACCTGATCGAAGGGTCCTTATCAGCAGATATGAGTTGCGTCGTCCAAAGAGGTTTTATAGACCAGAGTTAATGTTTGTTTAAAGAGACAACTTTAAGTCCATCTTAACTAGCAGAGGAATTTTTGTCATATCAAATGCACCCTATGATTCACAACTCAAAGGACAGAGACATTGGGATAATACGGGCAATAGTCATTACCACAATATAGTAGGGTCACTAAGGGGCTAAGCCATTTGGTCGTAACATCATCATATGTGGAGCATAATGATCAAATCATGCAGACAAATGATATGGGACACGTCCTTACTGGCATGAGATTGTTCGAATGTGAATATAAAAATACACTTGACTTACATTATCTCATTTATGAGCTAAGATTTTCTTAATTTGTCACCTTTGACAAACGATTATATAAGATGGATTGAATGGATTTTGTCTTTAAATTTTTAAATGATTTTCATTTGAATATTTTAAGTTTGAATACTTTGCATTTTTATTAAAATTAAACTTGGATTGATTTAATATTGAATTTTCAAATATAGCTTAATGGTGATATTCCTTCGATTGATATCTCAATTCAATACATCCATCATCGGGGTATAGACCTTGTGAGCTTTGCTTGTCTACTAGCAAAAGATTAGGTTTATGGATCCATCATTGTGTTTCTAACTTTATTCAAAATTTAAGTTTTGAATATGAAGTTTTTTCATTAATATCATTGAAGATCATATGTAAATGTAAAATGGAATCTTTAGCTTAAGGCCGATCATTTAGAGTTGTGATTAGTCTTGTCAACTCCAATCCTTATGAAGAGGAGGATCAAATTAATCAGCTGAGACTCATGATCCCCAAAATTTAACTTTTGAAAAGAGAGATTATATTTTTATAAAAATATCAGCTAATTATTGAAAATAATTGTATGATTCTCGAGATTAGAGTGAGCTGAAATTAATTTTAATTTAAGCATGTACAGTATTCCTAGACCATACGATTGAGCTTTCAATATGTTGTTCGGAGTACATGCAGGCGATATAAGTTCATCTTAAGTTAACTTGCGTAGTATCCTCAAACACTAAGTTTAAGCTTTTAATCCAAGTGTCAGAACCCATGCGAGTGAATTTAAATTGATTGCATAATTTTAATGCATCTACATTACATGGTCGCACATGTTTAAATGCAATTGCGTAATATATATACACAGTTTAATATTAAGCATCCTAGATCAATTCATGTTCATCTTTAATCTCAATTTGACTTTTATCTCACTTAGGAATTGAATTATAAATCAATAGTGAGCCTCACATGAGATTATTAATATCACACTAAATGAGCGGTAACGACATCATGATTGCATCCCGAAACATTCGTTTAGAGGTGATGTTCCATCTCAAGCCAATTGGACATAGAGTTGTGGTGTAGTGCATATGTAAGTTTACTTAGAAAATAATGACTCCTTTCCACTTGACAATTGAAGATGTGGATTTTAAGGTTTCGAAGTCATTTAGCATCTTTATTGTCTATGATGGAAGACCTTGTTCGTGTCAAACTTGAGCAAACTATTAACCAACCTTTTAACTTTGATTTGATTTACATGTTAATTTGAAAGTTGGCCTCCAAACATGTTTTGTGTAAGTTTCATTTAAGCCGAAGTTTAGGATTTGATTTCCATTTTTAAGGTTCTAAAATCCCCAAATGTAACCTTGATTTTAATTTGATGCTCAATTTGTGTCCAATTTAAGTTAATTTTAGTTCAAAAATACTCTCATTCAATTCTTGCCTAAGTACAAATTTTGATAGAATTTTGATAGCCTTCCGGCGTTGTCTTAGCTTAAGAGGCTGCATTGAGAGTATTGGCTTGTCCACCACGCTTATAAGAAGTCTGCATGGTCAGTGTCTTGCGACATTACAACCTAAAGTCTTTATATCTATCATTCCTATAAGAAACAATGATTGAGATTTTAGGTACCTGTAGAGCTCATGAGAACAAAAGCGAAAGAAATCATCCCATTAAATTCTATATCAATTTTTATATCAAAATGTAATCTTGTTAGAAGGGTACAAGCATAAAATCAAAGTGAAAAATAGAAGTTCAACCCAAGACCCAAATAAAGTTATGGAGCTCACACATGCACAAGGAGAACCTCTACAGCAAACCAAGGATCACTTGAAAATAAGTTAAATCAATTCGAAAGTTTAGTCACAAACTTCAAAAAGTAGATATCCATACAAAAAATACATGTAGTTGTAATGCAGATGGACATCTCCATTGCTAGTCGTAGATAAAATAGCAAGAGAGAAATTTTTCCTAAAGAAGAAGATGATGATGCATGCGAGATGCCACTTAATGATGAAAAGAAGATGTCAAATCAAAGCTTTAACCACCAAAAAACAACTTCCATCCAAACTATAAGCAAAGTTAAAAATCCCTTTTATGATAGTCCAATCAATAAAAAGGTGAATAATTGGATGGAATTGCAAAAGACTTACAATTTAATATTAAAATTATGCACACAAACATTTTTCTTTCTTAATAAATGTCATCACATGTACTCATGTGCTTGAGGCCACGAACCATGATGTGTCAAAAATGATATAGTCAAGGTTCTAAAAACATCTACAATCTCAATTTTATCCAATTGATCATGATACAAAAAATATATGTCCTACTAGAAATTAATGACAAGAACTAAGGACCAAGAAAGCCATGCACAAGATTGAAACATCACAAAATCATCATAATCACTCCAGTAATCTCTTGCATTCTATTAAATGTATTTGTTGTTAATTTATACTGGTTTGTTCTAATCTAGAAATTTGCTCAATAATTTTTCTCTCAAGTAAATTGTATCTCTAAATTTATTTAGTAGAGTGGTCTAAAATCATACAAATGCCAATCTCTTGAAGATGAGCAATAATTGAGACTCATCAAGTTCAGAGGTTGTTGAAAGCATGTTCGAAGACAACAAGGCCATGATGGAGGTAACACTATTATGGAAACTAACATGAACACCGGCAATGGAGTATCCGAGAAGCTTACAACTATAGTAAAAGGAGGGGACCAAATGCAGGCTTGTTTGTGTGCTCTACTATTGGTAAGAAAGTCATCAAGGAAAAGCGAAGGGGTGGCACGATCAATGTCTAGAATAAAAATAATGGTAGGGGTGTTCTAGTTGGCATTGACAATGAAAAAAATTCAGGCAAACATTAGATTCCTGAACATCCTACAAATGTAGTGGTTCAAATAAAGGAGATCATCCATTTGATGCCTACAAGGGAAAATATTTGTCATAAAGTAATCTCTAGCTACCTATATTAGCTTCATTTATGTGCATATCAAGTCATTCGATATAAGCATTCATCTCAAGGTATTATTCCATTTAAGCTTCTATAGTGCTATTCTTGTCCTCTCAGATGAACAAAAATGTAAGCTTTGTACAAAGATTCTTGGCTCACTTAATAAAATCCCCTCTACCAAAAATCCATTTGACGAGTTGCACTACTATAACAAACAATTAGCATAAGCACAACCGTTACTGAACAGGTTGCATTAGATCTGTCATTCTTACCATGAAAACTTATCATGCAGCAGTACACTCAAGAGCAATTACATTTGGGTACACTCCACACATCACAAACACCATTGAATGCTTCTATCCTACATGACATTGCCTTGGTCATAATATGTCATCTAACAATATATTAATTTAGAATTCCTTAGCTTCTGATTTACATATCTCAACAGGAGGAAGGGACCCTAAGGTCATCTCCATCCTTAATAAAACAAATTCATAAATGATGACAACATAATATCATCCACATTTTGGATGATTTACGTCTTCCTCAGCTGCCACATCCCTCTCCTTACAACAAATTCCTTAGACACATGTAGTAATTGATTAACCATAAAGCATAGTTCCAAAAGGCATAAGAGATTAAAATTAATCCCATCTAAAGCTTACCTTTCATTGTGATTAAGTATTGCTTGGAGCTTATGATTCTTTCTCACAAACATAGGTTTGTAAATGGAAGCTCCACCATACTAATGATGCCTTTTTCTCTGAACTAATGCCCAATCTTCCATTTCAAAACCATAAATCAAAAGATGTAAGCATTGAATAGCAACAACAACAACAACAACAACAAGCCTTAATCCCACTAGGTGGGGTCGGCTACATGAATCCTTCGTCTCCATTGTGTCCTATTATGTGTCAAATTCTCATTTAAATCAAGTATAGTAAGATCATTTTTTATACATCTTAACCGAAGTCTTTTAGGTCTACCTCTACCTTTCTTAACATAAGGCAAATCTAATGCATCTACTCTCCTAATCGGTCATAGCAACGCTTTATGTGTAAACCATCTAGGCGACTCTCCCTAATCTTATCTACCACTAGAGCTACTCCAACTTTTCCCTATACTCATTTTGCATTCTATCTCTAAGAGTAAAATCACTCATCCACCTAAGCATCCTCATCTGTAACACTTAACTTGGTCTTATGCTTCTCTTTTATTGGCCACATAAGTCATTGCGGTCTTACCACTATCTTATAAAATTTTCCTTAAGTTTAAGTGGAACTTTTCTATCACATAATAGGCCGATTTCCTCCACTTCAACCATCCAACTTGAATTCTACTAATAACATCTCCATCTATTTCACCATCATTTTGAACAATAAAGCCTAAATATCGCCACTCTTATTAATGACTTGTTCACCTAATGTCACAACACTACCACTAACTTCTACAACTAAAATTACACTCCATATATTCGCTTTAGATCTACTTAAACGAAAACCTTTAGACTCTAGAATTGACCTTCATAATTCAAGTTTCTGTTGGACTCCTTCTCTAGTCTTATCAACAAGAAGAATGTCATCAACAAAAAGCATACACCAAGGTACATCTTCTTGTAAATGCCTAGTAAGAACATCCATAACTAAAGTAAAAAAATAAGGGCTTAAAGGATTGATGTAATCCAACCGAAATAGGAAAATATTTTGTCAATCCTCCTTGTGTTTGGACACAAATATTCTAGTATACATATCCTTAATGACTTGAATATAACCAATATTAACTCCTTTTTGTTCTAGAACTCTCCAAAGAACATCTCTTGAAATTTTATCATAAGCTTTCTCTAAATCAATAAATATCATATGTAGATCCTCCTTACTTTCTCTATGCTTCTCCATCAAACCCCTTAACAAACGTATAGCATCCATAGTAGATCTACCTGGCATGAAACCAAACTGATTGTGAGAAACTTGTGTATCACATCATAACCTATGCTCAATTACTCTCTCCCATAATTTTAATGTATGACACATTAACCTAATTCCTCTATAATTTGCACACTCTTGTATCACCTTTATTCTTAAATATGAACCAAAAATTTATTTCTCCACTCATCACATCTTTTAGTCTTTAAATGACATTAAAAGATTTGTAAAGCCAAGAAATTCCTTGATCTCCCAAACATTTCCACACTTCTATTGGAATATTATCCAGGTCCTCTTGTTTTCATTTCATTTTTTCTTTAAAGCTTCACTAACTTCAAATTTACTAATCTGACGATAAAATGAAATTCTCTATTTTTTGTTTAGGGTATTAAGGTTCTAAAATCAATCGTCTTTCAAATCCTTCATTGAAAAGTTTATCAAAATATCTCATCCATTTTATTTTGATATCATTTTCTAAAAAAACATTTTATTATTTTCATCTTTTACTTGGCATGTATTTCTTATACATCTCTTTGGTTGGTAACTTATCATACATCTTTCCTTCTTTAAGTATCATTGTATAAATTACTAAAATTTAAATTTTTTTTCGATATATTCTTTCTTAGAATCTCTGTCAAAACTTTATATCTTTCCCAATTCTCCGAGTTTTTACATCTAAACCAAGTTTTATAACAATACTTCTTATTTATATAAGCATTGAATAGGAACCCAATATATTAACTTATTAGTTATAGGAGAAATTATTATGTGTATATAATGCTCATGCGGATTACCAATGAGAATGTTGTACAGAGTTATTTATATCCGCATGTTACTATCTGCACCTAATAATTTCTCCAACTCTACAACCTTTCCCACAAAAAATCTTCCAAAAAAAAAAATATCATCATTTTCATAAAATTAATCAATAAAACGTGAGCTAGGCCACACAAATTCAATCAGCAGAAGCTTCATCTCACAACCAATAACAGATAAAATCACTATAACACTACAAACCGGTCAGACAATCACAGGTAAAATCACAAGCGCCACAAAAAAACTACAAAACCCAACTAATAAACCACGCAAAAAAGTGAATTATAGAGAAATATTTCATATTTCTCCTGGAGTATATCAAACTATTGTCTAAAACACAAATCTGAGTATCTTCACTTCCCATATCGATGATTCTCATCAAAATCACCATAAAAGCATCTCGAATTCACCCAAACAGAAACAAAATAACAAAACTGTTCTGTTGAAATACTGAAACAGCGCTGAAAATAGCAGAAAGAAGTTAAACAAATTCCATTAATCAGCTCACCGCCATCGAGGAAAGAGACCCAAAGAAGAAGGAGAAAAATAAAACCGATAAAGGGGTTCAAAATCACTCCTTTTTCAGTCGGTTCCTTTCTCCAGTTGCAAGAAGACGATGCTGAATCTCTCAAATGGAAACTGCAAAACCTGTACGCAAAGAAGACTGGAAGAGGGAAATGATTGACTCCGAACGACTGTGAATAGAGCTCGTGCTTAACTTTTTGGACTTTTTGTCCTTTTTTTTTCCTTCTATTTTATCATGTATATATATATATATATCAAATTTTTATATTTACATATTTAATACTTAAAATTAAATATTTATTTTTAACATTTTTTTATAATTAAAAAGATATATTTCACTTACAAAAAATAAATAAAGTGATATTTTTGATATAATATTAAAAGATTAGAATGTTATATATATAAAAATTAAAATTTTGATATTATATATGTAAATATAAAAATTTGATTTGATATATATGTAAATCCCTCTTTAAAAAAATATTAGATTTGAATTAGTTATATTCAGTGTGTATTTTTTAATTTAAGTCTGTAATTATGTGTTATTATGTATATTAATTAGATGAAATATGCAACAAATAACTTTATGTTACTGTGCCTTTTGACGTGCTGATTACATAGTAAATATACAACATGTAAATATTATATATATCATCTAAATAATGATTTTGATAATATTTTTATAAAAAGATTTGGGACACAATCACTAAAATGCAAAGTTAATTTATAAAGATCACCGATTTGAGTTTTTTTTTTATGATTTATTGTTCATCACTTAAAAAAAAAAACTCAAGTCATAATTCTAAAGAATGTCCGGACTCCAATAATATAGTATCATCTGCTACACAGTTAATATATATTGACTGTGAACTGATATATATTATTATGCATTAATATAATGTTAATTTCACGGTAATATACAATATATATACATATATCAATATATATCAATTCACAATCAACACATAATAATTGTATATTGATAAGCATCATATAGAGCTATATTATTAGAGTCTGGACATTCAAATTATATCTGAACTTTATATGTAATAATTTCTCATATTTTATTTTTCATAACTTAAAATCTCATGAAAATTAAACATCAAAAACGATCAAAGTTGTTGAAACCATTAAAACTAAAAATTTTAAACTATAGATGCAATGTGATTTTCTAAAACCCTTGAACCATAACATACATATGATTTATTCTTTTTAATATTTGATAATGTTAAATATATCGAACAAAATTAAAAATGAATTTCAAAATTAATAAACTTTTAAATTTTATCAAAATTGAAACTTTATGATAAATTTAAAATCAAATTTAAGTTTTAAAATTTTGTTATGGTCCACTCACTCTTTCTTTTATTGATCCATCTTACAAATAAAATTAAATTTTTTTAAATTTTATTTCAGGTATATTAGAAATAACTTTTGGGGACATTTGAGCAAATTTAATCACAAACTCACATATATAATATAGGTGGCGGTGACCGATGGCGATAGTTAATGACGATGATGATCGATGACGGTGGTCGACAGCGACGGTAGTCGGCGGCCGTCACCGGTGGTGACCGGCGACGGTGGTCGGCGGCGATAACTGGCGACGAGGATCGGCGGTGGTGGCCGACGGCAGCGGGCCGGTGGTGGCCGATGGCAGCAGGCGGCGGTGGTTGGCGACGTAGATTGGTGGTACGATTATGCTTGGAGGATCTTCAAGCCTCAAAGCTCTCTCTTCTTTTTAGCTTGAGCTCCCCTTAAGTGAAGAATGAGAGGATATTTATATATTTGAGAAATGACGTTTCTATAAATACGTGCAAAATCCAAACTACTCCATCGGATGGCTCGAAATGATTCATTTGATCATCTGATGTATTTTAAGTATTTAAATGCTCAAATGAAGTGAGAGTTAAGAGATCTTGAACTTGTTAGATCCGGCTCGTCAAGACGTTCGATTTGATCATAAACACTACATATTTAGGAACAATTTAGGGATTCAACTGATATCCCAAAGTTTCCAATGATATTTTAAGTGCTTGATTTGGGCTAGTTTCGACTTAGAATCAAATTACTTTAAGATTAGTGCTTAGTAGAGTTTTTGATGGCATATCGGTATCCTATTTTGGATGACATTATCTCTATCATCTAAAAATACATGCCAAATAATTAAAAACAATAACTTCTTTAATGTTAATGAAATTTGCGGGTTATTAACCTTTGCATCACATATTGTTTGAGAGAATAGATCTTCATGGGTGCATAAGACTATGATCCGCGGGCGGCGTAGGGCAGCGGGGCATGAGTGCATCTGGTCTCAGCGCAAGGTTCTTGAGACCGCAGGATCGTCAGGCTCAGCGCTCCGTGACAGAGACCCGCAGACGCCAGTGCTTCGTGCATCATACCGGCCTTCGGCCGCAGATGAGCATAAAACTCAGCCCGGTGAAACAAAATTTAAGATTATTTTTTATTTTTTTCGATTTTTTCTTACTTTGTTTTTTCTTTTTTTCCACTTTTATAAAAGGAAAGAGATAATGGAGTGCAAAAATTTCAAAATTCATTTAAATATTTCCAAATTTGCTCTCAAAATTTATTCCCTTTTTGCTCCTATTGTGGATTTATAAAAACCCCCCATTGGGGTCTAGTAAGGAGACACAGTTTTCTCTCATATGCTTTAATATTCTTCTGTGTTGGATGAGAAATTATCCATCAGAAGTTTAAGGGCTAAGGGTAATAAAAAAATTTCTTTTGTCAACAAAACTCTGACCTTCTTCTGAAAAAAATATCATTTGTTTTGTTGTTCAAGAGCCGTAGTTCATACGGCAAGGCTCCGATTTTCACTCGAGAGAGGCGACAACTGTTCTCGTTGGACCGACCGAGTTTGGAGGCGATCAAGGCCCGTAGTTCATAGAGCGAGGCTCCGATTTTCCCTCGAGAGAAGCGTCAACTATCATCATCGAACCGACTGGGTTTGAGGGCGATCAAGGCCCATAGTTCATACGACGAGGCTCCAGTTTTCCCTCGAGAGAGGCGCCAACTGTCCTCGTCCGACTTACCAGGTTTGGAGAGGATCAAGGCCCGTAGTTCATACGGTGAGGCTTTGATTTTCCCTCGAGAGAGGCATCAGCTATCCTCGTTAGACCGACTGGGTTTGGAGGCGATCAAGGCCAGCATTTTCTACTTTTTTTTATATTTAATTTCTTGAAACTCCAATGGATGATTCAGCAGTTGATAACCACCAAGGTGGCAGGGAAGCTTCAATTAGAAACCATCCCTAAAAAAACTCAGAGAATCTAGCGGGAAATTTTGGAGTATCATTAGATAGAAATAGTTTATTTCTTTTTTTGTGACCTCATATGTATACGTATATTTTTTGTCAAATCGTAGGCAAAAGTTTTTATCAAAAATTATTCGTGAACAACAAAGTTAAGAAAGGATATGCCCAAGTATTAGATAAGTGAGTTGCTTCACACAGTTCTCAGATCTTTCTCTCCTCTTTTTGTTTCATATTTATCATGTATTTTTGCAGGATGATGGCTAAAAGAAAACCAACAATGTGATAGCTATAGATGATACATCATCCACTATCACAACTGACATTTTAATGGTGCTCCGTAGGAAATTTTATTTTTCAAATGAGTTGGTGACTCTTGTTGCCAAAAAGTCTGATCAGGCACATTTTCTTCCGCAAGGATACCTTACTATTTCTGAGATGATTTTACATGCAGGGCTGCGATTTTCTTTGGCTCCTGAATTGATTGAGATTTTTAAAATATGCGGTGTAGCTTTGTCACAATTTTTATTTCGAGGTTTAGTGATCATCGTTGGTTTGAGCATCTTCTTTAGAGAGCGTGGTGTGGCTTTGAACATCAAGTAATTATGCAGAATGTGTAAGTTCACATGTGATGCTCAGGGACATGTTTCATATCGAGGAATGAAGAATTGGATAGAATTTTCAACACGAGATCCATCTAGAAGTTGATCTAATGGGTTATTTTTTGTGAAAAATGAGTAGGATCTCCCCGAGAGATGGAGAAAATTGAACAACCTTCTAAATCCATTACTGATTGAAGAGAATGAAATCCTAACAACTCTCAATATTCCTGATGTAGAAAGCTTGTAGCATGAGTTACGTCACATTGGTAAGTATAAAATTGAAGATAAAATATTCAAGGTTGGCCTTTACATTCAGGCAGGGAGATCTCATACTCTCCACTGAAGAGATTAAGTAAAGGTAATGAAAGGTCTCCCCATATTCACAAGATTCTTTCAAGAAGCCTATTACAAATCATGGCAACAACAATGCTTCTTCTTTAAAGAAAAAGAAGACATTTGCCGAAGTAATTATGCCAAATATTTGCAGAGAAGATGTTCTCCCCCAGTTGGCCTCTGATAGTTTAGCTATCTCAACTCATAATGGGGGGATTCATCTCTCAAAGTCACATATTCTTGAAGAGGTGTTAAAGCACATATGCACTGGACGTCAATGAGCAGACAAATTAGTATGTTATATTATCTTTCTCTTTCTTTTCTTCTTTCCTTTTTTTTGTGTAATATTTGTGCTTTTTTTATTATAGGTAACCCAAACATTAGTGCTAAGGTGAGTTGAATACTAAATTTATGAAATTAAAATACTTGCAAGGCGAGTACAAGCGAAAGATGAGTGCTAAGGCCAAAGAAGTGGCAGCTCTAGAGGATCAGCTAATTGGGTATAGAACTGAGCTAGAGAAAATATCAACTTCTCTTTCTCTCATACATTAGGAGGTGGAGCGTACTCATGATGAGCTGATTGAGGTGAGGGAAGAGACTTACCAGAAAGAGAAAAGGCTTAAGTCATTTGCAGCGGAGAAGAAAGCTCTTGAACTACTAAAGAAAGCATTACAGGATCATCTTTCTGAGAAGGAGCTTATTATGTCAGAAGCAGAAGCAAATATCATATCCTTGAAGGCAATAAAAGACTTTAAGAAATCCCTTGCTTATCGCGATGCTATCTAGGATCATATCCAAGAAGCTCGTAATCATATTTGATGTTGAAGTGAAGGACTTGGAGCACCAATGTTGGAGGAAGGCTTCATCCGAGGATTCCTAAAAGGAATTCACTTAGTACATCATAATATTATGGCTAGTATTGAGAATCTGTCTCTCAGGCAAGTATCTGAAGACCCTTCGCCAGATTCAGGAGATGAAGGGGTTGAAAATGAGCTTAAGGGAGCATCTTCCAACAGTGAGGATGATATTGATATTATGTAGTATCACTTGAGGATGCATTTCTTTCCCTTTTATATATGTATTATTTTTTTTCTTGTATCCAGAAATTTAATTCTTTATTATATAATCATGTTAGAGCTATCAATGACATTAGTAAATTAAAAATTTTGGGTGCTTTGCTCTTTTTTTTTACCTATCCGAGGTGATTGGTAGGAATATTATTCGATGACACTAACCTGTACGGAAGAGATTGTGTGAAGTCCACCAAGGACATTTTGACCTATCCTAGGTATTATTCAAAATATTATTTGATGTATTACTTGTATGGAAGAGGCAATGGAATGTCCATCAAGGACTTTTTGACCTATCCTAGGTATTAGTCAAAGTGTTAATTGACTTCTTACCTGTATGAAAGAGGCCATGGAATGTCCATCAAGGACTTTTTGACCTATCCTAGGAATTAGTCAAAGTGTTACTTGACTTCTTGCCTGTATGGAAGAAGTCAAATCAAATCCCTTTGGGATTGATCATACCTCGACTGAGACACAACGTGAGTTGTGCATTCCTCAAGTGGGAGGATTAAATGAAGAAGTTTGTTTATATGCAACAAGCTTGAAAGAAAAAACCATAAACTCATTACTTTGATAAAGTCAGTGATACAATATTATCATAAGATAACTTAACGAAGATATGAGTTGAAGAAAAAATGATAAACAAGACAAAATAAAAGTTACAATATTTATGCAGTAGGAATTACTGATAATACTTTCGAAGATTCTCCATGTTCCAAGTTTGAAGTAAGGTTTTTCCCTCTAGATCTTTGAGCTTAAATGTTCCTGACTTGACCATAGTTGTAACCACATAAGGGCCATCCCAAAGAGGTGAGAGCTTACTGTGTTGAGGGCCTTTGCCAGCAGCTTCAAGACTTCGCAAGACCAAGTCACCGATAGAGATGTGACGGGGTTTCACTCTTCTGTTGAAGTGATGAGCTACTCTTTGTGGGTAGAAAGCAATCCGAAGTAGCGCAATGTCAGGAGTTTCGGGGAGTAAGTCCAAGTTATGTCAGAGTTTTTTTTCATTACTATTATGATTGAATGATTGAACTCTTGGACTTGGAATCACGATATCTCGGTATACGACTTACGTGCGAAACACAAATTATATGGTGTCTCACCAGTCGGAGTTCGCGTTATAGTGTGGTACGCCTAAATAACATTAGAGAGCTCCTCAACCATTATCCCCCCCCCCTCCTGACCTTCTCGAGCATTTTTAATCCTTTGAGTATAGTCCATTGGTAGCTTCATCCATTAGTTTGAGGATGAGCTACAACTGTATGCAGCAGTTGAATATGAAGATCTTTATGAAAGAAATGTAAAGAATTTTTCAGTAAATTGGGTTCCATGTCGGTGATGATTTTTGCAAGAAGATCGAATTGACATATTTTATTTTTCCAAATAAATTGTTTAGCGTTTGCCTCTGTGATTTTAGCGAGTTATTCAGCCTCCAACCATTTAGTGAAGTAGTCGACAACTAAAATGATAAACTTTCGTTTCCCTGATGCTACTACAAAATGTCATGATATTAATTCCCCATTGAGCAAAAGACCATGGGCTTTGAAGGGATGAAAGCTCTATATGTGGTGTATAAGAGAGGTTAGAGTGCAACTGACAACTCACATATTTTTTTGTGAAATCTAAGGTGTCTTGCCTCATAGCAGGCCAATAGAACCCTTGCCTCATAATTTTAAGGGCAAGCGCCCTTCATCCTAGGTGTTCTCCATATATCCCAGAGTAAATCTCTCTTAATGCATAATCCTCCTCAGATGGTGAGAGGCATTTAAGGTATGGCCCAGAAAAAGCTCATTTGTATAGTTCACCTCCGATAATAGTAAGTTTCCAGCTTGTTTTCGGAGACGAGTTGTAGCAGTTGGGTCTTCAGGGAGGGTCCCTTCTTGTATAAAGGATAGGATGGGGGTCCATCCACGAAGGTTCCTTCGTCTCATTAATAATTTATATTACTCATGACCCTTAGATACTAAAAAAATATATTTCCTCAACACACCTTCTCTTAAATAGATCTCCAGTAGCAAAGGTAGTGAGCTTAGGGAGAGCATCAGCTTGAGTGTTCTTCTTTTGAAGTATGTAAATGATTTGATGTATCTTGATATGGGCAAGAAGTGACCTCACCAAGCTGAGGCATTATGCTGCTGGGGATTATGAGCATTAAAGTCTCTCTCAACATGGGATGTGATAAGCTAAGAGTTAGTATGGATCATTAAGTTTTGAGCTTCATAATCGATGGTAAGCTTTAACCCTGTGATGAGAGCCTCATATTCAGTCACATTATTAGTTCTAGGCAATTTTAAGCGAAGTCTATACTCTAAAGTATCATGTTGGGGGAAATAAGTAAGATTCCTACTCCGGCACCAACATTTCCTGAAACTCCATCAACATAGAGGGTCCATTGAGGAGATGAAATGGGTGTAATAGATAGCTCATTTGGAGTAGGGATAATGCACTCAACTATAAAGTCTACAAGTACTTGAGACTTTATGTCTGGCCAGGTAGAAAATGAATATCAAACTCTCCCAATTTTACAGATCATTTGATTAACCTTCCAAATGCCTCTGGTTTCTGCAGAATGACCATCAATGGTAACTGGGTATAAACATCGATGGTGTGAGCTTGAAAGTATAGGCGTAATTTTCATGCTGAGAAAACTAAAACCAAAGTCATCTTATCTACTAGTGAATAATGACTTTCTATATTAGAGAGAATTTTGCTAACATTGTAAATTGATCATTGTATTGTACTAATCTCTCCCACTAAAACTGAGCTTATTACATGGAAAGAGACTGTGGGATATAAGTATAACATCTCTCCATGGATAGGCTTGGATAGTAAGGGTGGGATGCTAAATATTTCCTTAGTTGCTCAAAAGCAGCTTGATATTCATCAGTTCATTGAAAATTATTATTTTTAGCTCCATTTAATATTTTAAAGAATGATAAGTATTTATCTCCAGAATGAGCTAAGAAGCTGGATGAGACAGTAATTCATCCATTTAAGCATTAAACTTATTTGATATTCTTCGGGGGAGCCATATCTCTGAGGGCTCTGATTTTTTCGAGATTAGCTTCAATTTTGCGGTGGGTGACCATGAACCTAAGAAATTTTTCTAACGTAACCCTAAATGCACACTTGGTTGGGTTGAGTCACATGTTATAACATCGAAAAAGGTTAAAGCATATTTCTGAGTCAGAAATATGTTGTGATTCTTTCAAGCTTTTTACTAACATGTCATCCTCATATACCTCCATTGTGTGGCCTAAGAGGTCTTTAAAAACCTTATTCATGAGGTGTTGATAGGTAGCACCAGCATTTTTTAACCCGAACGACATAACTTGGTAATGATATAAACTTTTATATGTTTGAAAAGATGCGGCTTCTTCATCCGTTGAGTTCATTTTTATTTGATTGTAGCCTGAGTAAGTATCTAAAAAATTGAACATTTGATGCCCAAACATAGCATCAACCAATTGATCAATTCAGGGGAGGAGAAAACTATCTTTCGAGCAAGTTTTGTTGAGATCAGTGTAATCAATACACATTCTTCAAGTTCCATTTGCTTTCTTAACCATGACAACATTTGTTAGCCATGTAGGGTAATATACTTCTTGTATGTATCCCACTTCTAAGAGCTTGTTAACTTCTTGTTCAATAGCTTGGAGGCAATCAGGTGTAAAACTTCGCTTCTTTTGGATGACCAGTTTGAATGTTGGATCAATCTTGAGGGAGTACATGATCACATTACGGTCGACCCTAGGCAAAAATGTCAGACTCCAAGCAAAGATGTATTGATTCTTGTGCAAGAAGTCTATATATTTTACCCTCTATTCATCTGAGAGCAGAGATCTGACTTGCACTGATCATAAAGATTGATCATCTGATAATGAAACAGGGAGCAAACCTTCTATAGGTGAAGCCCTCTGGGGTACTTCTCCATCTCAAAAATTAAAATTCTCGATGCTGAAGGTCACCTAAGGGCGTGGTTAAGCTTATCTAAGGTAACATGATTATGTTATTTGTTAATTTTCACAGACCACTCCAACCCCAACAGGGGTTGTAATTTCATCTTAAGATGAGATACCGAAGTAATAGCACCAAAGATTGATTGGAGGGGCTTTCCGAAGATAGCATTGTATGTTGAATCTGACTTGACCACCATGAATTGAATTAAATGAGTCACTTATCGAGGAAATTCTTTGAGGATAATAGGAAGGGTGATTGCCCCCTCCACTTACACAGGGCGATTATCAAACTCATATAATGGTCCTGCAGCAGGTTTGAGTGTTTTCCTAACCAGGCCCATGCTAAGAAATATGGAGTAAAATAAAACATCGATAGAACTACCATTATCAATCAAAATTCTCTTAACATTATAACATGGGTCACCGATCCCTGCATTGATGACAAGTGGATCTTGATGCAGAACTTGGACTCCTTCTAAGTCCGAGTCATTAAAAGTGATGGAATGATCAATACAAGATTTCTTTAACTCTAGCTCTTTGGAGGTGGCAATAAGGACTTGATTAAATAGATGTGGTCCTCCTATGATTATTTTAATTTTTCCAACTATCTGGTAACTATTTTATTGTTTCTATGATGATTGTCCCAGTTGCCCCCCAGTTGGAGTTATGCTTCCTTGAGTTGATTGATTCTGCATAAATTGACATAGATATCCTTGTTAAATGAGCCTCTCAATCTCTTCTTCGAGTTGTTTACATGTTTCAGTAGTATGTCCAGGACTTTGATGGAAGTGACAATATTTCTCCTGATTTCTTGAATTTGGTTTCAGTGGATGTGGCCACTTAATGGTCTCTTCATCTCGAATGATCGTCAAGACGCTAACACGAGATGTGTTCAGTGGTGTGTATTCTTTTTCTGGTTATGGTTCACATCGTTGATATGGGGGCCATGGAGGGAGATCACGACTATCTTATTGCTTCTTTTGATAGGATTGTTGATCTGTGTTCTTTAAGGAACTTTTACATTTTCCTATTAATTATTCAAATTATTTATGATGGGCATTAATAGCCTCATCAGCAAAAATTCTTACTTCCACACGATGAACCAAGTAGGCATATGAGTGGACCATATCTCGTATTAGCAATAAATAGAAAGGCCTAGGACGGAGCCCTCCAAGAAAAACTCCTCTTAATAATTCAGGGTCTACTTTAGGTATTTGGCGAGCCTTTAAAGAGAACCTTTCGAAGTACTCCTTAAGTGATTCACCTTCATTTTGATGAATGCCAAAGAGATGAGAGTAATCTTTAATGATCCTCTAGTTTGTAATGAACTGTTCTACAAAAATCTTGGCGAGTTCATCAAAGGTATGTATGGATCCCCTTGGAAGGGAGTAGAACTTAGTGCGAGCCTGACCCTTGAGGGTGACTAGAAAGACCTGACAAAGTAATGTGTCAAGAGCTCGTCGAATATGCATGATAGTTCTATAATGGTCAATGTGTTCATATGGGTCAGTTTCCCCATCATAGGAGTCGATGCTCGGAAGCTTGAAACCTATGGGAATAGGATGTTGAAGAATAGCCTCAGCCAAAGGTGAAAACTCCTGATGGTCGCGATGAGAGGAAAGATGATTTCCATATTTAAAGTGGAATTTTTATGGCACTAAGCATTATAATTTTGCCCGTATAACATGACAGTTGGAATCAATAGGATGAGAATGTGCCAAGCTACCGACAATAATTGGTGGGTTAGACGGTTGTCGATGGATGAAGCGATGTCAAGAAGGTCGACATCACCATCCGGAAGCGGAACTTGACGATGGCGAAGGCCCGTATTAGGACCTCCCCACTAACTCGATTTTGGGAGCTGCATGAGAGTGGTTGTCGTGTTTCTCATTAAAGTCAAATTATCTCATTTTGAGACTCTTCCATTCAGCGAACACGATCTTCTAGAGAGGTTCCTGTTGCACCTTCACCGATAGAGTCATGCCTATCAGGGGAAGTGAGGCAGAAGCTTGACATCCTTGGTTTAAGGATTGGTTTCAGGAGTGACAAGAGTTGGCGTGGGAGGCTCTGTTGTTGCGAGTATTGAGCCTGTTGGCTATAATGTAAGTGTTCACAGAGATTGCAATTGTGGGATAAACTTCCCACATATGGCACCAAATTATGGTGTGCTAGAAAATCAGTTGCGGTAGAATAAAAGTTTACACCTTAGTCTTGTTGTGAAATCAAACACACACATAGATATTTAAAGAGTGAACAAGAAACTCTAGAATTTTTATGTGGAAAATCCCTGAAAGAGGGGGAAAAATCACGGGGCCTAGCCTAGTAAAACTTTTCCACTATATATCTATTTTTGAATACAAAGTTTAAGTTTTCCCGATAATGGGATTACAAAATTGTATGTGGAGACAAAGAATCAGAATGAGAACAACTCGCAATCTGGGATGTTTCTGATTGTTGGTGGCAGTCGACGATGGTGAACAGCAGGGGGTTAGTGATGATCAGGCGACGATCGGGTGGTGGTAGCTGGCGGTGATGACCGACGACGGTGGTCGGTGATGACTAACAATAGCGGTCGATGGTGATGACCGACAACAACGGTCGACGGCGGTGGCTGGCGGTGATGGCTAGTGGTAGTTGGCGGTGGTGGTTGATGACAACAATGATCAATGGTGGCAAATGGCCGGCAATGGTCGGCATTCGGCGGCCATAATGGTCGATAGCGCTAGTAAGCGGTGGTTAATGGCGGATTATTGGTGGTGGGCGCGGCGGCAAACGATGGTCGCGATGATGACTCTGGCGGTATGGCGGTGATGGTGGCGGATTAGTGGAAACTATGTTTGGAGGATCTTTGAACCTCAGAGCTCTCTCTCTTTCCTTTAGCTTGAAGAATGAGGAGCTATTTATAGATTAGAGGAATGATGTTTCTGTAAATACGTGCAAAATCCAAACTACTCCATCGGATGGCTCGAAATGATTCCTTTGATCATTTGATGTATTTTAAGTATTTAAATGCTCAAATAAAGTTAAAATCAAGAGATCTTGGGCTTGTTCGATCTGGCTCATCAAGACGCTCGATTTGATCATAAGCACTCCATATTTAAGAACTATTTAGGGATCTGTTGACCTCATTTTAGGATGAGCTCTCAACCCCTCCATCTTAGACATAAGACTCCTCTTAGACTTTAAGAGATCCTTAGTCCTAGTGATTAGGTGGACACTCAACCCTAGCCTAGAGACTTAAAAGAACTAGCCAAAGGAATAGCTCATGCCTTGGGGGGTTAGGAAAATTTTCTACCCATAGCTTGAACCAAATTCCTCACTTCCTTCCTTCAAGCTTAAATCAATTCTAACTTAATTGATTTTCTCCCAACTCAAATCAATTCTAAATGATTGAAATCCATGATCAATTCCAAATAATTGAAGCCCATGATTGAAATTCCAAGTTCAAAATATTTCCTAAGTCCTTTGATTCCCTCGTAAGGACTTAGCCTAAATCAAATCTAAATCAATTCAAATTCAAGGAATTTTCTCACAATCCATTTATATTCTCAATTAAATATAAATTCAAATTAATCAAAATAAATCCAAATAAAAAATCTTTCCTAAGTCACTTTGCCCTATAGCTTGAACCAAATTCCTCACTTCCTTCCTTCAAGCCAAACTTAAATCAATTCTAACTTAATTGATTTTCTCCAAACTCAAATCAATTCCAAATGATTGAAATCCATGATCAATTCCAAATAATTGAAGCCCATGATTGAAATTCCAAGTTCAAAATATTTCCTAAGTCCTTTGATTCCCTCGTAAGGACTTAGCCTAAATCAAATCTAAATCAATTCAAATTCAAGGAATTTTCTCACAACTCATTTATATTCTCAATTAAATATAAATTCAAATTAATCAAAATAAATCCAAATAAAAAATCTTTCCTAAGTCACTTTGATTCCCTCTTAAGGACTTAGCCTAAATCAAGTTCAAATCACTTCAAATTCATGAAATTTTCTCATTACCTATTTATAATTTTCATTTATATTCACATATAGAAATGAGATATAAATTTAAACAATCAAAACCAACTGCAAAAATCAAACTCAAATTCAATCAAAATCCAACCTAAGCCTTTCAAGTCAAAATCTTGAACTTAGCCAAATCAAATTCAAATCAAGCCAAACTCTTGATTTTTTTTTTCATGAGTCAATCAGCCCTACAATCATGAATTCAAATATAAACATAAACTTCAATCATCAAACCAAAACTAAATTCAAAAATCAAACCCAAGTCAAACTCATGTTCACCCTTTTTGAACTTAAAATTGTCAAATGAATCAAAACTCATTGACTTCCAAACCACTTGCAAATGGTTATATTTCAATCATAAGTCCATATGTGAGTTCAATCAAACTCAATGACAAGCCATTTGACTACTTAGGCTCACTTGACCTAAAAGTACTTCTAATTCTAACCAAATTGGATTGAACTAAGCCCACCTAAGCCTCTCATCATGATCAACAATCATCATAAGATGATCAATCACTCAAATTGAGTCAAACCAAGTCAAACCTAAGGGTTGACCAAGTCAACACTTAGTTAAAATGAAACTTAAATTAGCCAAAATACACTATAGGCCAAATTGATTGAAATCATTGATCAAAACTTGTTCATGATCATTGTTTGAACTTGACCAAATCAATATTTGAGCCTAACCTAACCCAATTGGCCACTTGACCCGAGTTGACCCAACTTGACCTAAAAGCCAAAATATGTCAAAACTTGATCTAAGCCAAATTGATTAAAACCAATGGGTCAAGTTCTTTCCAAAATGATTGTTGAACTTGACCAAAGCCTCAATTGGCCAACTAGACCTAACCTAGCCCAATTGACCATGAACCCAACTTGACCTAAAAGGTCAAATTGAGTCAAACTAAAATATAAATTAAATTGATTGAAAATAAAGATACAAATCCATTTCAAATGACCAACCAAACATAAACTAACCCATGACCTGACCTAAATAGGTCAAATGAGTTAATTTGGTCAACTTGACCCATTTGACCTAAATGAACTCAATTGAACCAAAACCAAATATAAACCAAATTGAATCAAACCAAAGCCAAAACATTTCAAATGTCATATGAACTTGACTCAACCCCTTTTTTACCTTTGACCAATTGGTCAACTTGACCCAAGTTGACCCATTTTGACCTAAATGGGTCAACATGAGCCAAATCACATCAAACCAACTCCAAATTCAATGAAACTTGGCCAATTTTTCAAATCATACAAACATATTCAAATTGAAACCCAAGCCAAATGACCATTTTACTAGGTACATAGGGTAAATTTGGCCAAATCCACTTGGAATTTGGTCATGACCACTTGACACCTCTTGGTAGACCAAGTGGACAGTGAATGTGGTGCACCCAA